>CP092871.1:37162162-37248652 GCA_030710605.1 Cordylochernes scorpioides
TATTTGGTGATCTTTTGAATCTCAGGATAGTAAAATATACAGTACTCAGACTTACATGAGAGAGATAAAAATTAAGATATGTCAATCAATAAACTGACAAGGAATGGTAATGGCTCTTAATATTTTGAATTATATCTTTTTTACATACAGGTCTACACAGGTACGCCTGTTATCCATATAATTTCGTTTCAAAATAAAATATATTTTTAAAAAGTATATTAATTAAATATATTAAAGATTATTTTAGAGGGTATTTAAAAGGGGGGGGCCAGCATCTAATCATGTAACTGAATAGACAACAACAATAAACTATATATTGCGACCTATGCCTTACACGGGATTCTCTCAGGTGCATAACCGGGGAAAAATATTAGTTATTTACAGGTGATATAGTTCATTCATATATCATTCGGCTCTCTTTCTTCAGTGTTTCCTCTCTTGCGCAGCCCTGTAAACTTGTACAGGGACAAAGCAATGGATTTATTCTCTGTCGTCCTAGACATCAGAGACTCCAGAGCAAGATGATATGATCCAATATTGAGAGATGAATTATTAAAACTCTATTTGTATTTTAAACACAATAGTGATTTATATATTAGCAATATACTCCTATTTTGAATCGAATAAATTGAACTCTTCGAATAAAAATAACAAAATATAACAACGATTGAAGAGGAGTGTGTTATAAGAACTTTATTCACAAGCTTTCGGACGTCCATCTGCAGGCTTTACAATGACAAAAAGGTCTGTAGAAGGACGCATAGGTCTGAAAGCTTAGGAATAAAGTTATTATAAGACACTCCTCTTCAATCGTCGTTATATTTTGCTATACAACTCTTTTAAAAGAATAATTTAAAAATATATTAACAAACTTTAACGTCATAGTTAACATGGTTTATTTTTTATAAGCTAATATTCAGTGCGATATATACAGCAAAGAATACTTGTGAGGAATCAATACACTATATATTTAAAATATTCAGATAGAGAGAAAGAATATTTAGAAAATAATATATCAGTATATCGCAGAAATATGAATATATATGTTGGTTGCTGTGTGCTATCCTAAAAATAAGGAAAAGATATGCAACCAAAAATTAAAGTTTACTACTCATTCTTTTTCTAATGTTACAAAACAAAAAATATTTTTTTAAGAGTTTAAAAATTTACATACATCTCACTTTTTATATCAACGATTCTAATATTTACATACATCTCACTTTTTATATCAATGAATATCTCAATTCTATAATATACAAAACACAGAGTATAATACAAAATAGATTATTATACGACTACATTTATTATACGACTACATATATGTATTTCTAAATGCTTGTATGATTGTAAAAATTTGAAAATTTATTTATTAATTCAATTGCCATCTATCGTTAAAATCTGTAAGAAATAATTTTTAGAAATGTGTTTCTTTTTAATAAAGCATCAAATATTATCTCAACAGACCTTAATCCCATGATTAAGTTTTTTAATTAGAGGTTTGGCTCATCAGCCGTAAACCTTTTCAGTGGTTTCGCCAAATCCAGACCGCTCTACTATTGAATTGGATTCGTTTTCCTATATATCCTGAATTTTATAAGTGAGGCAGATTAAGAGTGTTTAAAGAACCTATGGAAATAAGCTCATATGTCTGTAGAGGTATATATATGTTATATTAAAATATTATTTTATTCAAATTTATAATTCCTAGATTCAAATACTCTGCTAATTCGACCGCCAGAGGTCACGCTTCCCCTATAAAAACTCGTTGTTGTTGTTTCCCGATGGCCGGCTCAAACCTTTTGTACATTATGTAAATAAGTTTTCCTTTTTTTTTATTCTTACGCCTTAAGCCAGACAGTACTTTTATAAAATTGTTTTTATTTTCAAATATATATTTCTTTAGTTCAATTAAATAACGGATCAAAGCTATTTTTATTATTATACTTTCAAGATATTAACCACGACTGCATTACCATTGCCTAATCCTCAAGATAATCAAAATCAGCAGAGAATCTCATTTCTTTTATAACATACATATAATTTCAAGAATTCGCTTCGAATAAATCTCTTCCGCAAATATAGTTTTAAATAAAAGCTATATTAGAAGATTACATTTATAAACTCATTTGCAATCTATCGTTAAAAATTGTAACAATTATTTACTGGCAATGTGTTTCTTTTAAATAACATCGTCAAATATTATATTTACAGACTTTACTGCATTGATAAAAGTTGTTGAATGCGAGAGTTTGACTCATCAGTGGTGAATCCTCTTATCTGCAATACACTTACGCATTAACATTTTATACTTGAGAAATACCAACAGAGAGGATGAATGTTTCCTTTTCAAATAATACAAACTCTCTTTACTGTCCTTGGGGAACCATCCCAGCAATTTCACTATTAAAATTCCACAAGAATTCTTTTATATTTCGCAACAAAACGTTCTATAGTTCCTTTTTCAGTGTTATCATAATATAATGTTGAAAAGAGGGCTTAAGTCAAAAATAACTGAATGATCAAGTTCGGAGAAAGAAAAAATAATATAATATTCTATTTCACGATAATGATTTTTATCTTCAAATCTAAATGAATTGAGAAAAATCAAATATCAACATATTGTCGTTTAGAAAATTACTCATTTAATGTGTGAAACAAAATTATTATTTTTAAAATACCAAATAGGTAAAGAGATAATTTTAAATAATAGCTAAATATAATCAATAAAATTATAAATATGTATATTAAATGATATATATATATATCTTCGCTCTTTTCTTAAAACCTATTTCTTCGCTTATTCCTTTTTCTACCCAGCCTATGACGCGTAACGGCCGAAGCTTTGCTGGAATTTTATCTTTTAAAAAAATCCTATTATATTCTCCTATTTATTTATTATATATAAAAAAACAAACTTCTTATGCTTAAATTAACTAACAAATACATTAAATATTAAAATTTTCTTAATGGTATTATAAATATATATTGCTAAAATATATAATTTGAACTAATTTATAAGAACGATTAAACCTGTATGTATGGAAAACTATACTAAGCAGCACTAGACGCTAAAATAAGAATATTTTATACAGCTCCTACTGCTCTTACCTTACTGCGAATATTGTTTTTGCCGACCTTGCAATACAAATAAAATTTCCTACATATAAACATAGAGATTCAGATTTTCGGCCTATAGAAATATTCAAGAAGTGAATAATAGTCAAATCTTCTTATAAATATTCTGAAATTATTCATTTTGAACTATTTTAAATTTGAATATGATATATCATATACAAATTCAAAAAAAAAACAGCGTTTATATGGAATATAAAATTAACACAAATTTATAATATTTTAAACAATATCCATTCTACCTCTGTTCAGCCTTAAACACTTTGTCTTGCTCTCAGATTTTGATTTTTCCCTAAACAGCGATAGGTACTATTCAAACTTGTATCTTTTTTAGCTATTTTTTACGCACCACAGTAATCTACTTTTACTATTAATATTTATCATATTTAAAAATCTGGTATAATTATTTGTAATATCATTATCTCGTCATTTGAACTGACCTAACCTGAATGTATTTATATTCATTGCTTTTAAATTTCTTAACACTTCTTTTATTACCCAACCTTCTACTAGATTATCAGTCCAGAGTTCATCAAAAGTCTGCAAATATGCATTCAAATTAGGCATTTTTCTTAAATTCCAGGTGCAGAATTCACAGGTGAATTTGGAAAATGTTGAGCTCTACACTGGGAAAGGGGAAGAATGTATTGATAAACAGTAAATGCTTTGGTTTGGTGCATTTTCAAGCGAAAGAGGTTACATATTTATAAACATCTTTCTCTCTTCCTTGGATATAATCATAAGTTTAAGATTATAATCATCAGCTCACATTACCAAATAACAGCACTAAAAAAAGAAGGTTAAAGTGTAATTATTAGGTAGAATGTCGTTGGTCGTTTGGATTAGGAACCGAAGACTAGAACGCGGCTGCTGATTCCCACTTGCCTTTTTAGTGATACGCTAATTTTAACGTATGCACGGTGTGGCCACTGGATATGTTTGTAACCTGGAGGCTGTTGTTGAGCTATGTGCTGCCTGGAGTATAGGAACTCCCGTGCTTCCTTCCTGCGGTAGATCTGCATAAGACCGATGGTCTCAATTTATGTTGTGTGTGTAAACTGTTATTGTGGTTCCTCCGTTGTCATGATTCTAGAGTTCCGCGCAGAAAGAGGTCGGTAATCTTCGTTGTCCGTGAATATCATTTTTTCTCTATATTTGCATATAGTATATATGTGCCTTAGTTTGTATAATGGGTATGATTGTGCCCTTAAAACGAATGTGTATATGATTAATGGATGACTAAGTAGATACTTATGTATATAAGCTCCATTTGTGCTTCCTTCTTGCAGTGAAATTGTATAAGACCGGTGGTCTTAATGAAGCTGCATGTGTGTGTAATTGCAATATGTATATGCGTCTATTTATAGTACAGAGAGAGAGGATGATATGAAAAGAGTTTTCTTTCAATGAATGAACGCTATCAAGAAACACTCTGCACAGAATGTCTAATATAACAAGGCACTAAAGCTATGCATTTAATTAAAGCCTAAACAAGCCGTGTTGTGAGAACTCGACGCCCGGGCGTGGCAGGATTCTACGATCGATATACTGCAGCAGAAGATACCGGATTTCCCGCCTCTTCTCTATGTCGTCGTCTGACGGTTTAATTCCATCTGTTATCGAATAGTTAAAATTTATTTTCCTATTTGCATATATAGCTTGCGTGTAATTCTCATTATAATTATTCCATATTGATAATAGTAAAAGAATATTATATTCGTAGATAATATTGCGTATTAAAATATTTTTTATGATAAAAAAGCATAATTTTCTATTTCAAATATTCATAAAACTAGTTGAATTTATTAAATTAATTTTAATATAATCAAATTCTTTGACTTAAATAATAAACATTTGTAATAAACAAGCCAATACATTTTTTGATAATAAAATCTAATTAATATTTTATATAATTTTGATATATTACAAAATAATTATGAAATCAAATTAACTCCACTTTTTTTTTTATTTCAAAGTTAATTTATTTCTCCAATATTTTTCGAAAGACTATACGTTGAACCTTTTTGAAAATGGAAATATGATCTATTGAAATATAATAAATCAATCAACTTTAAAACACAAAATAAACTCTATGATTCAAAATTAATAAAACAAAACTGATTTTATATTAAGAACAAATCGTGCAGGCTATGTTAATCAAAGTAAGTCGTGGTGTCTGCTTTTTACTGTGAGTTCACTACGTCTTCACACAATAAAAGGCAAATATTCTAAACTGCCTACGTGATATAGAGCTAAAAACATTGTAGAACTCATAGCAATCTCAAAACAAGTGTTTGTTATGAAATGTATGTGTTGAATGTCATGAGATCTGTTGTTTTCAATGTTTTGGATCATTTGTCACAATGATGGTTCAATTTAATGGGTGAGTGATTCTGCCATTGTCAGTTCTGGCGGAGAGCCCATCGCAGTTAGGGTCGACGTTCTGACAACTGGCCATTGCTATAGGAGACTCGGGACTTCTTGTAAACTTCCTACCTAATCTTGTTTGTTTCTTGTAAAACTATTGTCTACGTCTTGTAAACTTTGTTCAGCTTTCTCATCTATGTCCTATAAACGTTTTAGCTACTTGTGTTGATTTCTTATAAACTTCGAGCAACCTACTTATCTACGTCTTGTAGCTTTTTACCTACTTTTGTTTATTTCCCGAAAAACTTCTAGTCTAAGTCTTGTATGTTTCGTGCAACATACACCTTTGGTATATATCTTGGAAACTTCTTAACTACATCTTGTAAATTACTTTTGCTTATTCATTTGAACTTCTTATCAATCCTTGTTTATTTTTGCAAATTTTGTCTCAACTTTTGTTTATTTCATGTAAACCTCTTGTCTACTTTTGTCTATTTCTTGTAAACCTCTTGTCTCAACTTTTGTTTTTTTCTTGTAAACCTATTGTCTCAACTTTTGTCTATTTCTTGTAAATCTCTTGTCTCAACTTCTGTTTATTTCTTGTGAACTCTTGTCTCAACTTTTGTTTATTTCTGGCAAACCTCTTGTCTCAACTTCTGTTTATTTCTTGTAAACCTCTTGTCTCAACTTTTGTTTATTTCTTGTAAACCTCTTCTCTCGAATTTTGTTTATTTCTTGTAAACCTCTTGTCTCGAATTTTGTTTATTTCTTGTAAACCTCTTGTCTCGAATTTTGTTTATTTCTTCTAAACCTCTTGTCTCAACTTTTGTTTATTTCTTGTTAACCTCTTGTCTCAACTTTTGTTTATTTCTTGTAAACCTCTTGTCTCAACTTTAGTCTATTTCTTGTAAACCTCTTGTCTCAACTTTTGTTTATTTCTTGTAAACCTCTTGTCTCTACTTTTGTTTATTTCTTGTAAACCTCTTGTCTCAACTTTTGTCTATTTCTTGTAAACCTGTTGTCTCGACTTTTGTTTATTTCTTGTAAACCTCTTGTCTCGACTTTTGTTTATTTCTTGTAAACCTCTTGTCTCGACTTTTGTTTATTTCTTGTAAGCCTCTTGTCTCTACTTTTGTTTATTTCTTGTAAACCTCTTGTCTCAACTTTTGTTTATTTCTTGTAAACCTCTTGTCTCAACTTTAGTCTATTTCTTGTAAACCTCTTGTCTCAACTTTTGTTTTTTTCTTGTAAACCTATTGTCTCAACTTTTGTCTATTTCTTGTAAATCTCTTGTCTCAACTTCTGTTTATTTCTTGTGAACTCTTGTCTCTACTTTTGTTTATTTCTTGTAAACCTCTTGTCTCAACTTTTGTCTATTTCTTGTAAACCTCTTGTCTTAACTTTTGTTTATTTCTTGTAAACCTCTTGTCTCGACTTTTGTTTATTTCTTGTAAACCTCTTGTCTCAACTTTTGTTTATTTCTTGTAAACCTCTTGTCTCGACTTTTGTTTATTTCTTGTAAACCTCTTGTCTGCCTTTGTATGGAACATATTACAATTCGTGTAATAATATGTATAAAAATATAATAAAAAAGGTTCACACACAGGTGCGGATATTTAAAAAAAAAAAAAAAAAACACTTACTGGTCTTATGAACAATTTAGATGGCAGAACGCCATTTAGTGGAACAAAAATTAACAGGCTTGTTCCATGATAATCGGCCAACTTGGTTTCTTGAAATAAATCAAGAATATCCAATCACGTTTAGGGCTGTCGACCCTCGTCAGGGCTGGCCAAATATCATGGAACAAACCTAAATGAACGTTAAGTTGATTTTTGTTTCATTAGATGACGCTCTGCAATATAAAGTGCTCATGGGAGCTATCAGAATGTTCCCTTTTTTCTTATATAAACAAAAAAAAAACTTCTGTTTTTACTGCGATGAAAAAATATTGGGAGGGTTTTGACTCACCAGTGGTGAACCTTACCAGCGGCTTCACCAATTTAATCTACAAGACCACTTCTTAGAACTCTAATACTGTATTGGACGATTCTATTTACGTATATACGCTGCCCTGAAGGGTTGAATCTCAGAAATGGTATTCAAGAAAACTATGGACATAATCTTATAAGACAGTAGAATTACATATAATATTTACATCGAGCATTGCTCTTCCGCAAACAATAAGGACAAGGCCAGTTAGGCATAAATTAATATAAAGCATGAACCTTTCATTATATATATTTATATATATATATATATATTTGGCACGTTATTGCTTTATATATTTATTTTTTTGTTTTTAACATTAACATATATATAAAAATTCGTTTTATTCTCAAGACCTCTTTCGTACCGTCTCTAGACTAGACCAGGTCGCTAGATGAAATATCCAATAGGAAAGGGGGTATTTGAAGATAGTTTAAAATACAAAAACGTGAACGATGCGTTCCTTTATTACGATGATTTAGGGCGATCCTTCAGCCAAAGAGGCTTTTCCCTCACGGCCTGACAGCTCTTAGCCACTTTTTTTTTTATCGTAACAAAGAAAGGCACTTCTCGTTTAGATTTTTATATATCTTTGTTTCTAATTAACTTCAACGGTTTAGATTTGTTTCAAAGATGGTATAATTTTGTAAAATAACGAAATAATCCTCTGAAATTCAAATTACTATAAAAAGCAGGCTCCGAGGATTTTTCCAATCCTCGGAGCCAGCGTTTTATAATAATGGTATACTTTTATTTATGTATTAATCAACCAGGCGCGATATTGAAATATTTGGCCTATTATAGAGAAAACAAACAAAATAACAAACAAATTAGAACTTAGAATTAAATATTTACATATATTATTCTACATAGTTCATAAGTTTTATATAGACAAAGTGGCTAATGTAAAAGAATTAGATCATTTAAATCAGGGAACAAACGCTGTCTCACTTTTGCAAAGTTCAAACAGTCATAGATGAGGTGAAGAGCAGTTTGTTAGTTTCTCCGCAGGAACAATTTGGTGTTTCTGATAGACCTCTTTTATGTAAGTTAAATATGTATAATTTAAAGTTAATGAGACAGATACATAATTGACAATTAAAATAATTATGTTAAAATCTTGTCAATATAAGAAAAATTGCACAGTCTACACTATTTCAAAAATATAATTATATATATGCATGATACTATGTACAATGTGCATGGCGCCTCTGCCACTGTTGCAGAGTTTGGTGGAGAATTGCCAGCGGGTCTCCAGCGACACCACGTATTTCGGTAATGATAAAAAGAGTCGACCAATATAATATAAAGGGGTTAACATATTTTATTAGTGAGATATATGGTTTTAGATGGAGAGAAATTGAAACTGATTTTACTACATTGCTTATAAGGATCACAAATAGAATCAATAATAAATTAAAAACATTCGGGAGTAGATATTCAGGAGCAATAATTCTTTACAATTATATAAATGGAAAAGTGCTATTTCTGGATAAAAATAAATAAATGACATAAATTTTCGATGCCGTCTCGAATTATTTCACTTCATCAAAACGAAAACGATATGTTCTCAGAGAGAATCCTTTATTTACACCATTGCAAGATATTTTATAAATTATTAGTTAGGTGGAATATATATTTAAATATTTAGATAATAAAAAAAGCATATATTGGATTGAATAAGAATATTTATACAAACTAATATATGCCTTTTTTATTATCCAAAGATTTAAATATAAATTGCTCTATTTTCATAAATATATATTTTTACTGTAAAATGGATGACAAGCTATCCGAGAATCCAATATTACAGAATAAAGTTGGGGGAAGATGAATGGACTCCAGCTGTGGGGGGTGTCCATGTATCAGGGGAACTGACGCCAAAACGGCCGTCCTCTGTGGGGGGATAGAGTCTGATCACATCTGCGGTAATTAGAAGACGTGGGGAGTTGCTTCCGAGGCGTGTGGATGATCCTGCAAAGCGGTGCCAGGAGCGGCCTACATGGCGATGTAGTCCAGGCTGGACGTGTTGGTGTGGAGCGGAACGTTTCACAAGAGTGACATCCACGGCGCCAAGGATCCTTCTGACGGGGAAGTAGAAGGCAAGTCTCCCAAATTGTACTCCTTTTGTTCAGTGAGACGTATAATAAAGAGCTAAACTTTTGCTGAATCCCTTCGAACTCAAGTGTGTATCTTCGGGCCATCCTGATTAGACAAAGAATAGGAACAGCGTCTGGGCACGATGTAACAATACATATATATATATATTAAAATGAAAAAAAAGGCATAACTTGCAGACGAGCCCATGAGGATTTTAGATGGCAGATTATGTTTTCACAAACACATAAATATTAAAAATAAAGAGAGCATATCCTGACCAGGAGCACATGTGCTTTACAGAAGGCAGAGCGCCATCTGGTGGAACAGAAATCAATTAAATTTTCATGTGTTAAGCGTATTTACGCAAATTTGGCCTTAAATACCCATTTCTTGGTATCTCAAGAAGCCTCTGGGACCAAAATTCATTTTGGTCGCAGGTGGTTACAGCCTTATCCACGCTGACGAGCGCCAAGAGCGCGAAACGCGTTCGTAGATGGCCTTTCTTGATTTATCAATAAATTGAGGTGGCCAAATATCAGGGAACAGGCTAAATCAATGTTTAGTTGATATTGGTAACTATTAACGTTTTTTATTAGGGTGATGAACAGTGCATCGCTTTGATGCATAATTATAAGGAGATGTGCCTCTTTTGGTATAGGAGAATTATCCTCCCACAACCTTATGTTGATTACTTAAATCTTCTGAATACAAAAATGTAATGACTTTTTTTTGACAAATATTGGCGTTCAGTAAACCAAAATATTAGCAAATGAATATTTTACTCAATCCAATATATGCCTTTTTATTATATAAATACTTAAATCTATAAATTGAAAGACATGAACATATATAATTTTAAAAAGTAGAACTATTAAATTATCAAATATAATAGGATGAGTTTTAAAAAAATAAAGCAGTAGTTGTGCTTATATAAAGGATGGAAATTTAATATATTTTCAAATAAAGAGGATTTCTATGTTTATTTTGAAGGAGGATAAGGTCTTGTGAATTCTATGGGCTGTAAGATAGGTCTTTTGATTTTGCTATCAATTCCTCAATGTGAAATGGTCGCTGGTTCAGAATTTGGAAGATGGTCAGTGGATTCATAATGTTGATATAGTTAATATTTATTGTTTTTTCTGTCTATGCAAAATCTATGTTCTTTTATAGTGACTAAGGTCCTTAGATGTTTTTGCTATGAACGCGCATTGGCAGCTTGTACGAAACTCTGTAGATCGTGTTGGTTTTGTTTTTATTATTTTCAGATATGGTATTACTATTACGTAATTCGACTAAGAGGTTTGTGGTCAATGAAGAAGCTTGGCTTGAATTCCGTGTTTCTTTAGTGTCCGGGCGACTGGTATGGTTTATAGTGAGTAAGAGATATTAGCTATGAATCGATGGGTATTCTCAAAATAAATTTTGATTAAGGTTATACACCAATATATTTTATATGAATTTAGTCGAGTAACTTCTTTCTTAAAAAGTATATATTAAATTGTTTTCATATATCAATATCTCTTGATTCTATTGTAAATGAATAGGTATATGATCTTTTTTGTTATTGCTTTTACAACTGTAATTTTAGGGTCTATAAAGCTGATAAGGAAGTAAAGTACAAATATAACTATTTATTTTGAAATTTATAGTAAAAGAGTCAGTCTACAAAGAATATATTTTTATATGTGTAGATATCGATAGAGATGAGATTAACACTTATCAATTGTAAATCTTAATAAAGATTATATGAATTCAAATCAACAAGAATAATGTTTTTCCTTGCTTTGTGTTCCACAAATTTTTGTCTTTATACCTTATCCAATATGATATAAAACCTATAAATGATAAGAATTTTAAGCTAGTGGAAATATAAATATGTGTTACAGCCAAAAGGAACAGATAGACTATTGAAATGATGGAGATGAACCTTGGTATGAATACACTCTCTATCGAATTGTAAAAAATGAAAATGTTCCCGCATTGATCTTTAAGAAGTTTTGCATTCCAAAGGTAATCATTTATTACACGCAACAATAACTTACTTTAAAACCCATGCTTTTCTTTGACTCCTTCAGTGTGTTACATTATCTATTTCTCTTCTTTAGTGTATATAAATGAATATACATGAAAAAAAAATTATACATATACAATCGTTCATATCTCTCTATATATAAAAGTCAATGCCTGTCTATTTCGCGATAAACTTAAAAACTACTGAATCAATTGGTACCAAATTTTGCATGTCGCTTTTTATAAACCTGAGGAAAATTTCCGGCTACATTTTGATTAGTATTTTCGGGTATTTCTTTTTTTCATTTGAAGAACTTTTTTTTTACGCGGAGTAAATACGAGGCGAAGTAACAACACGAGGCCAATTAAGCGACCAATGAGCGTTCTGCATTTCTTTTCAAGTTGCTTGCGTACTTTTTTTTAAATATCTTTTAATACGAGTGTCACTTTTTTTAACAAAAGTATTGTGAAAGAAATTCATGTTACTAAGTTACGATAAGTGCACACAATGCAATTAAAAAAAAAAAAACTTTACTAAATTAGCGTTACTGTATGTAAACAATGGCTTTCGTATTTTTATTAATTTTTGTTCTGGCCTTTGTTTTTTTATATAATAAATAAAAGTTACAGTTAATATGATAATTCTTAAAATTAAACAAACAATAGTCAATATGCAAAAAATACAAACTAACTTATTAAAATATTCTAATATCAATCAATATGCAAAATCTCTCCTAATATTTAAATGTACATATTAATATCATCTTAACGGCGATTATTCGTTTTTATGTACTCCTGCAGGAAGGCAGAAATACTCGAAAGTTCGATATTGTTTTAATAAAGTGTAAAGAATCTCCAGAACTATTTTTTGCGCGGCAGTAAATACGAGGCGAAGTGACAACACCAGGCGAATTAACCGACCAATGAGCGTTCTGCATATTTTCCAAATCGCTTGCCCAACTTTTTTTTTAAATATCTTTTTATAAGAGTGTTACTTTTTTTACAAAAGTATTTTGAATTGAGACAGAAATTCGTATTACTAAGTTACGGTAAGTGCACACAAAAATGCAATTTTAAAAAACTTTACAAACCTATCGTTACTATGTACACAATGGATTTCGTATTTTTATTAATTTTTGTTCTAGCCTTTATTTTTTAAAAATATTTTTACAAAAAATAATCATATGTAGTGAAAATTTAATATGAATTACTGTCTTATTTAACGGCCAAAACATGTGTTTGTCTATAATCCATATACCCTTTGGTTTTTATCAGCCTAAAATATTAACATGGCTATTTTGGCATTAGTTTTTTTTTATATTATTATTTTTTGCTGACATGTTGATAGGGCACTACATTTTACAAAGTTACGGTGAGTAAACAATGCAGATTTGACAATATATACAAACTTTTATTACTGTATGTAAACAATGGGCTTATGTTTTGTCATTGTTGTAATGGCCTTTGTTTTGTTATTCTTTTAAAAAAATCATATGTTTCATTGATAGTTTAAAATTTAGTCTGTTGTTGTCATATATTTGCCTAAGTTCCATGTGCCCTTTTATTTTTTACTGAACATTTATTGACATTTATTAACATGACTGTATTTTGGCTTGCATTTTTATAAGCCTATTTTTTTTCTTACTGAGAGAGATGGGGAATTATATTAGAGAGCCTGTCTCCTCACCCTTCCAATTATTTTACTGTTTTATTCGCTTGCCATTTCTGTATATTTTGTTTGTGGTAGTTCTATTATGCTGCTTTCTTTTTGTCTACGCAGATATTAGGCTTGGGAAAAAAATAGTTGAGCATTCTAAAGATTGACCTGTTTGACATGTTTTGCCATTAGTTTTTTTAGCCTTATTTTTTTTTCTGCTGAAATGTTGAGAGAGTAATTTGTTTTAGTTACCAAGTTAAGGTTAGTGAACAATTTTATTTTTGATATTTACAAACTTAATGATGCTATGTGTGGACAATGGGTTCTTATGTTTAGTTATTGTTGTGATGGCCTTTGTTTTGTTACTTTTCTTTGAATATGAGATAATACTATTATTAAAAAGGCAGGCCTTATTGATAAGATGGGTAGTATGCTTTTTTCCCTATAGCTGAGTGCGCCCCATCTCCCTATCTATATATATTTCCAACATACTTCTGCCTTTTCTACTAGATAATCAGTTTTGTTCTGTAACTTATTCTGATACTTTGGATTTGTTTTGGGAATGCACTGTTTTCCTTAAAAGCTTTTTTTTATATCTTCTTATATATAAAAGTCAATGTCTGTTGTCTATTTCGCGATAAACTCAAAAACTACTGAACCAATTGGTACTAAATTCTGTATCTCGCTTTTTATAAACTCGAGGAAAATTTTCGGCTACATTTTTATTAGTATTTTTGGCTATTTATTATTATTTTTTCATTTGAAGAACTTTATTTACGCGGAGTAAATACGAGGCGAAGTAACAACACCAGGCCAATTAAGCGACCAATGAGCGTTCTGCATATTTTTCAAGTTGATTGCGTAATCTTTTTGAAATATATTTTTATACGAGTGCTACTTTTTTTTACAAAAGTATTGAGTATTGAGAGAGAAATTTATATTGCTAAGTTATACGATAAGTGCACACAATGCATTAAAAAAACTTTACAAAATTAGCGTTACTGTATGTAAATAATGGCTTTCGAATTTTTTATTAATTTTTGTTCTGGCTTTTGTTTTTCATTTATCTCTTTCTTTTTTATCGTTTGAATGCAGTCGCAGTCATTAGTAAACACATATGTTTGCCTAATTTCCATGTGCTCTTTTATTTTTTACAGAAAAATATTTACATGCCAGTATTTTGGATTAATTTTTTATAAACCTATTTTTTCTTATTCTTTCTGAGAAAATGGGCATCGCAGTCAAGATCCATCGCAGTCACTCACTCAACTCAGGCAATTTCAAGGGTTAATGCGCTGGGGCGGGTACCTCGGGGGTTGGGTATGAAAGCTGCCATTATTTAAACTATTGATTTTGAAACAACTAAATGGATTGCAAAAAAAATAATTAAATCAAATACCTAAGCACTAATATAATACAATTTTTGCCATCACACACACACTTTTTGCCTGTGGTTTATGTGTTACTTCTGTATTGCTCTTCTATGGCACTTCTACTATTTATTATTGATGTACGTTCAGTATGAAGGAAATTGCACTCAGGGGAATTCTCGGGCGAAGCCGGGTCATTCGTCTAGCAATAAATAAAAGTTACAGTCAATATGATAATTCTTAAAATTAAACAAACAATAGTCAATATGCAAAAAATACAAACTAACTTAATAAAATATTCTAATATCAAGCAATATGCAAAATCTCTCCTAATATTTAAATGTACATATTATTAGCATCTCAACGACGTTTATTCGTTTTTATGTACTCCTGCAGGAAGGCAGAAATACTCGAAAGTTCGATATTGTTTTAATAAAGTGTAAAGAATCTCCAGAACTATTTTTTGCGCGGCAGTAAATACGAGGCGAAGTGACAACACCAGGCGAATTAACCGACCAATGAGCGTTCTGCGTATTTTCCAAATCGCTTGCACAACTTTAAAAAAAAAATATCTTTCGATGTATTGTATACATTTGATTATTAATAAATTATTATTTAGGTATTTAAACTGCCTTTTTGTTCAAAGACAGCAACGTTTGAACGGATACAGCTAGGTGGAGCAGATAATCAAACATAAAGTTATCTTGCCAAGTATAGATTCAGTAGGGATTGGATGTTTTCTAGAATTGTTTTAACAAATGTTCGTTAGACAAACCTTTACTCGGGTAAAAACCGGGCGAAGCCGGATACATCCGCTAGTATATTATATTTTTAAAAATATTTAGTAATCTATCTGTTCCTTTTGGCTGTGACACAAATTTTATATTTCCACTAGCTTAAAATTCTTATCATTCATAGGTTTCATTTAATATTGGATAAGGTATAACTACAAAAATTTGTGGAACACCAAGAAGGGAAAAATGTATTCTTGCTGATTTAAAATATATATATATATTATGGATTGCTCTATATCAGAATATATTATATTGTAACGTAGAAAATTAGGAATGACAAACTTCAGAATCACACGGCAATTTATTTAAGGATAAAAACAAAATCAACATTTATAAATACAAAATAAGCCATGAGGGAAGTTTCCATAGTAAAAAAATATAAATAATATAGGTGTAAAAAATTAATAATCTGTAGATATAATAAATACTTTTCTACAATATTCGAAAAAATTTACACATATGCATGTATTCCAGAATAAACAGGTCCATGTGGGGGGAGGGTATTACCCAACTGAAGAACAAGGAGGGTTTTGTAGATGAATGCCTTCACCACCCATGATAAGCCGACGTCAAAAGCTGATTTTGCAGACCCAAGTTCACATGCTAAGTCATTATCTAAGTCACATGCTCGAACACTTTTTACACTATACACACTCATTGACAAAACTTATGAAAGTTATATTTTTAACATGTTTATCGAGATTCAGACAATAACTCTGAAATATATTACAGTAACCTTTATTGGAAATACACGGGATTACCAGGTGTGAACAAAATTGACTCTGTTTCTGTAAAAATACCAGAGAACCTAGAACATCAAAGACCCTCTACTTCCTTAAGTTTTGTCTATCAGGATAAAACTTCTATTGAGAATTGTATTCAATGGTTAATGGTTTGAAAAAGAAAGAAAAATAATTATATAATATATACAAAAGGGCAATTATGCTTATTATGCTTATAAAAAGTTCAAATAGGCAAAGGCTTTTCTTGAACTTGCCTCAGTTCTGAGCTCAAGAAGAACTTTTAGATGCAAGTCTTGACAGACCTGAAGATGGCCAGGGAGTCTTCGTTCAGTCCTCTCTGGAAGACCTGTATCTGAAGGTCAGGGGGTCATTGGATGATGGAACACATGCCTACATAGTGTATTGATCCTTTAACGACATACACTAACGGACAAAACTTAAGAAGTGGAAGGTATTTTATGTGGCTGGACAGAGGCAATTTTGTCCACACTGGGTTATCTCGCGTGTCTTTAATAAAGGTCACTGTGTATCAAATATCTTTCAGAGTTATTGTCTGAATCTCGATATACATGCTAAAGGATAAAACATCCTCAATATTTGCCCATGGGTGTATTCTCACACCATACGCGTCTACATTAGACCCTCTGTCTCTCTGCTATAGTCAATTATTCATTTAAATAATACATTTATATACCCTTTTTTTACATAGCATAAGCAAAATTAAAGTAAAGTATGTTTTGTTCCACATAGTTTGCCTTAGAATTAGAAAACCTCTAGGTGTTAAGTGAAGGGCAAAGCTATTGGAAAACTAATAAACTAAAGGTGATTTCACAGAAGGCCATTAAATTTGTTGATAAATTATCTTGAGGCGTTATTTTTCATTAAGGAAACGGGGTTTTCAGCGCCACACATTCTGAGAGGGTTAGATAGAGAAGAAGTGATTGAAAGGAGAAGTTTAATTTTGGCGGCCTTGTTTAAATTTTGCTTATCTTTAATAACAATAGGTTATGAGATTTACCTAATTGTTAATGCTAATATTTTTCAAAAACAAGCCAATTTTAAATAATTAGGAAAAATAATATATTAATAACTAATGACACATATATTGATTATTAAAAAAATATCAAAATAGGTTATTATAAGCCGGCTAATAAAACGTCAAATAAAATCAGTTTCGGAATATTATTTTCTGTCATAGGAAAAATTTACAAGACATAAAATTTGCATATATCTTCAAAATCCATCAAAGATTCATTTGAAAAAGATAAAAATATAACTATGTGGTTATAATTGAAGTCATCTTTTAAATTATAGCGAGTCAAGGTTTAAAGTATAGACGAGCTTGTATCTATTGTCGGTAAAATATTAGAGATGGCCTGAATTGGTTGAAAGAAGCTTAATTAAGTTATATATACAATATGAATAATATTAAAAAATCAATAGAAAAAATAAAAGATAAGTGGGGTCAGGTGTTGATATTTAAAATAAAGAAGGCATTTCCTGACCACGAGAACATGTGCTTTTTATTTTTTCTATTGATTTTTCATGTGTTAAGCGTATATACGCAAATTTTGCCTTAAATACCCATTTCTTGATTTCTCAAGAAGCCTCTGGGACTAAAAATATTTTTGGTCGCAGTGGTTACAGCCTACTCCACGCTGACGAGCGCCAACAGCGCGAAACGCGGTCGTGGATGGCTTTTCTCGATTTATCAAGAAATTGGGTTGGCCAAATATAACGGAGCAAGTTAAATAAACGTTTAGTTTATTTTTACTCTAATAGATGGCGTTCTGTCATCTAAAAAGCACATGTGCTCGTGGTCAGGAAATGTCTTCTTTATTTTTGAATAATATTATGTAAATAAAGGATTATAATTTTATTATTATTCTTAAAATAAATATTAAGTAAAATAGAGTATAATCAAAATATATATGAAAATTACCGTTATATATTTGAAAAAAAAAAGGAAAATAAAGTAAAACGAGAAGAATGGGGTATGAACAAATGGCCTGAATACAATTATGAACAGTCATGGTGATTCACCCGGAAGCTTTAGAGAGTCCTCTTCTAGACCATTCTATAATCTTCATCGGGTGAGTCACCATGACTATATAAGAAGATTCGAGAAGAACAGTTGAAGATGGCGAGAAAATATATCCTTGCAAGTCGAGAGGCCGCTGGGTGTTGTTGAAGGTCTCTCGAATTAGCATCCTGATGCACGAGGAGAATCTGTGGACCAGCAACCAGTTCGCTGGAACTATATGTAATGCAGGACTCTTTAGAGGAAGCTATACCTGCAGGTATGGAAGGGAACATCGTGTTGCGACGTCGACCTGAGTCTTGAAAAACGTCCGAGGGACGGCCAGTCGATGGTTATGGGGATGTTGTCTCCAAAGATAAATTCTTTAGCTTTCACAACGTGCGGCCTCTATAACCAATGAAAAGTTTTTAGCCGTGGTGCCTCCAAGGATACATTTTTTAGTTTCGCAACATGCGGCCTCTATAACCACTGGCAAGTACTTAGAGCCGTGGTACCGTCATGAAAAAAATATTTAGCTCTTCCAATGTGCGGCCTCTATAACCACTGGCAAGTTCTTAGAGCCGTGGTACCGCCACGAAAAAAATATTTAGCTCTTCCAACGTGCGGCCTCTATAACCACTGGCAAGTTCTTAGAGCCGTGGTACTGCCATGAAAAAAATAATTTAGCTCTTCCAATGTGCGGCCTCTATAACCACTGGCAAGTTCTTAGAGCCGTGGTACCGCCACGAAAAAAATATTTAGCTCTTCCAATGTGCGGCCTCTATAACCACTGGCAAGTTCTTAGAGCCGTGGTACTGCCATGAAAAAAATAATTTAGCTCTTCCAATTTGCGGCCTCTATAACCACTGGCAAGTTCTTAGAGCCGTGGTACCGCCACGAAAAAAATATTTAGCTCTTCCAACGTGCGGCCTCTATAACAATGACAATTTTTTGCAGCCGTGATGCCACCATGAGTAATTTCAATAGATTTCACAACGTGCGGCTTCTATAACCACTGAGAAGTATTGCAGCCGTGGTGCCGCCATGAATAATTTATATAGATTTTGCAGCGTGCGGCCGCTATAACCACTGGCAAGTTCTTGCAGCCCTGTTGACGCCTTGAACGATTTTTCAGCCTTCGCAACGTGGTGCCTCTATAACTAATGACAGGTCCTTGCAGCCGTGGTGTTTCCCTGAACAATCTTTGGGACTTTTTACTGCACGAAACCTTCAAAACAAGAGTCCATATCTTGCATCCATAAACCCGTCCTTCTCAATTTTTTTAGATTACGCAACAAGCGTGCGTTTTCAAATGTTTATTATTACATAAAGCCAAATTCGAGAATTTGATTCCGGCTTGGGATTTAATCTTTATTTTCTATATATATATTTATATATACTTAAATATATACTTAAATTATTATAATTGGGCCGATTAAATGTTCAGAAATTATCTTTAAAAAAATTAATTTACTTAATTTTTTCAGCTCGATTGTTACAAAGTGGACATTCTACAGGGTGTACCAGGTAAATTGGGACTAACTTTGACAGTCCATAAAACAAAAACTACTTGAGATTAAAAACTTGTTTTCTTTTTCATTACGTAGCCATATTCATGTAAAATGCAACAGTACATGTGTGCGCAGTGTAGTGATGAAGAGTAACCGAGAATTTGAAAATCGAGCTGCCATCATCGTTGCTCTGCGCGCCGGAAGGAGCCCCAAAGAGATAGTGGATTTTCTTAAGTTGCCCAAAACCACTATTTATCGTGTCAAGAAGCAGTTTGATGAGGCCGACAGTAACAAAGAGGGGATAGCTACAAGGAAAAAGCACTCGCGTCGATCGGACAGGGTAAGAGGCGAAGAATTTGTCAAAAATGTCAAGGAGAAGATTGATGGAAACCCTGGGAAGAGCATGAGGGCCATAGCCAAGGAAATGGACGTTGGCTCTATGACAATTGTCAGAACTATCCATGAGGACCTTGGTCTCAAGTCTTATGCCCTTCGGAAAGGTCAGTTGCTGACTGAGAATATGAAGAATAACAGAAAAGGAAAGGCTGCTGCCCTCCTCAACAACCTGAAACACGACTCTTTTGGCATGCTAAGGTTCTTCTCTGACGAAAAGAACTTTGACGTGGACCAAAAGGTAAATCCCAGGAATGATCGCTGGATCTGTAAAGACCCCTCAGAGATACCTGTCGTGATGCACACGAAATTTCCTGCCTCCGTAATGGTCCTTGGCGTTATCAGCAGTGAAGGTGATGTCATGCCTCCCCATTTCTTTGAGAAGGGCCTTAGGATGAACGCTGACACCTACATCAATGTTCTGGAGACCGTTGTGAAGCCTTGGATGGACATGGTGGCCGCAGGAAGGAAGTATGTCTTCCAACAGGACTCAGCTCCAGCCCATAAGGCAAAAAAGACACAATCGTGGCTGACACTTAACGTCCCTAGTCACTGGGGTCCTGATATTTGGCCCCCTAATTCTCCAGATTGCAATCCCCTCGACTACTATGTATGGGGCGTTGTTGAGAGAGATGTCAACAAAGCTCCTCATACCACCATCCAGTCTGTCAAGAAAGCAGTTCACACGGTGATGACCCAAATGGACAAGGTCATCGTCGCCAAGGCCTGTGCTTCATTCCGCACTCGCCTCGAGACTGTTGTAGCTAATAATGGAAACTACATTGAATAAATGAAAACTATATCCTTTTATCTACTACTGTGTCAAATTTCATTCGGTTATTTTAATTTTTACTTGCAAAAAATTTCAGTTAAAATACCATTGTTGAAATTCCCAATTTACCTGGTACACCCTGTATAATAATTAAGATTTTTCAAATATGATTTGTTCACAACCATATAATATTCTAACCCTTTTAGAGGCCTCAATACATATAAATACTATACTGAAGAAATGATTCCAAATAAGACTTCATTCCGTTCTATTGATAGATTTCCACACGGTAAGTACTAAAAGATTTAATTTAAGAGAAAAAGGCATCTCCTCATTGTGTAGCTGAAAGTTTCTGATAACATACGCCATCTGGCGCAATAAATATCAAGCCATCAGCAAATTTCAATGTACAATCAGGAGATGCCCATTTCTTAATCTATTAACCTGATGGAAATACACTTTTACTCTCTAGTTCTATTTTTTAATATAATTTCAACGTTCTTAATTTCAAATTTATATTTTCATCACTAGGTTATAAACTATATTTCCAATTTCAAATAGAGGATGGAATTCGTGTAGGAAAGATGTGCTTCACCATTAAGCCACACAATATTGAGCCACACAATACTTTTGGGTCCAAATGTCCTAAATGCGCAGAATCAGATTGGTGGCTTAGTCTTTAACAATTTTAACAAAGGTTAAACACAGTTTAGATTTTTCTCAAATTCGGCAAAGCTGGAGTTGTGGAATTTATATATATATATATGTCATAATTTGTATATAATTAAATGCAACCCCGACCCACTATGTATGTACCATGTATGATTTTCAAAGATTTAATAAAAGAATAAGGTAACTGGAGGAAAGAAAGTAACAAAAGACATAGGAAGTAGATCTAGAGGAGAACATATTTATTAATAACGTCGCAGTTAACCTTCTGACCCCGGGTCCCTGCGAGCTAAGTTTAAACCAACACTTCCTGGCAGAGACCGGACGTATCTAGTGACCGCCGAAGTTATATTAGTCAAGAAGCACTCAATACTTCCTGACAAAACTGGACGTATCTAATATCCGTCGAAGTTATAAGCGTCAAGCTACCTAACACTTCCTGACGAAATCGGATATATCAGGCAGGCCATATCTTTCACCAAAGAGAGCCGCGGGCCAATCAGAAGACAGCACCTTAAGTAGGTCAACCAATAGGAAAAGATCATGTGACATCTCTCGACCAATCAAAAAGAAACTGAGTCTTGGTGTTAAATCGAAAAATAAGAATTGTGAGTAACGTTTTCGCTCTCATAGGAACAACACCTACAGTTGTTCACTTGCTCTCGCCGAGTTCAGATCCAGTCATCGACTCGACCCCACCAAGGTAATGTCTGCTCACTAGAGACCCCTCTCTCCGCTCATTTAATCTAAATCCAATCATCGCCATGTGATCAGAAAATTAATAAGTCAAATCGCTCAGCTCTGCTCAAGCTTTCTTCCCTCCAACCCAGTTGCCTTTTATTTTCAAACCCCATCACGTGTCCTGATTATTCCTAACTGTATGCTTAAACTTCCACTCAAACGACTGCGTTTCAACCAATCCTCACCATTCAAATCGAACCACAAGAAATTCCGCAACGATATTGTCACAGAACGGTTAAGTCGACAGGATAAAGATTATGGAGCTTAATCAGGATCAAGATGGAAATTAGCCCAGACACCAGCAAATCAAACGGCAATGACAAAACCAGCGGAAAAGAAGCGGACAAGAAGAGAGGCGACCAGGCGCCTTCTAGCGGCCATCATATGGCAGATGACCGTGGCCATCCGACGTGTCAACGCCCCACAAAGTGAGACGGAATTCCGGAGCGCCATTCCCCGGGGAAGACGACGGACACAACCCCCGCCAACCCCAGGCGAGTGTCACCAAGGCCGGACACCGACCACCGAGAAGTCATCCACCGCCATGCCGTACACAGTCCCCGAAACCAATCCGCGCGACCCGGGACAGCCCCAACGATCCCAAAATGATCTTCCAGTACCGGACTTCACTTCAATTTCGCGGACGGTGCGAGCAGTCCCGAGCCAAACCAACCATCCCAAACCAAGACGTTCCAGAGGAGACCTGTTGAACTGAGGTAGGCTCCCACCCTATGGCGTCAAGAAATTGACTTTGGACTCATAGCTAATCCTACCTACCCCTTTTTAACCATATCTAACCTTTGTACTCAATGAATGCACGCACGGGCTAGGCCAAACCTGTCCGAAAGGACTTGCACTACAATCAAATTTGTCACACAGGATAACCCTTGCCTGCATTCATTGACCCCACTACCATGTTTATCACTCAACCCAATTACCAGTACTATATGCCCTCAAATGCAAGCCACAACGGCTTCAACCCTCACCATGCCCAAAAAAAACGTGTCAGTACAGCTCACACACTTACCACACAAAATCCATGCATGACCATACGTCGCCACGCCATAAAAATGTACCTCACAACAATCCCACAAACGTATTTAGCAACAATCACGACATTCGCAACAACAATACACCGACAACATCCAGCCAAAGGACGGTTTTCACGCTAGCAAACACGCACAACCCGCCCAACAAGCACGACACTCGCGCCAAAAGACGACAACCACCAACAAACGCATGCACCGTCGTTAGTAACAATCATCTCGTCTACCCAAAACACTAAAAAAATGTTCACCTTAAAAGGTACCATATACACTAACAATAGAAATTTCGATATATGACTTTAATAAATTTGTTGTTCATAGTGAGAACAGGTTAAATTTTGTACAAACAAGGACTTCGCGCGACACCTTTTCATTCACAATTTTTTTTTTCTCTCTCGATTCGTGTCACAGGTCACCCCACAAACCTTTTCACTTCAGGCCACAGACGCCTTTCAACACGCCTGTGACACGTCTCCACTCAAAGCGTGTTCACGTCGTAAGCCTCATTTTCACTCAATTCCACCCTAATGCCACTGAATAGCATTTTTTACTAAAGTCACAACGACCATTCAATTTAATAAATGGATACAACGTCCGGATTTTCAAAATACAAATAATGCCGAACTTACACCAACTTATCTCTTCACAATGTATTGGCAGACCATAACACATGACACAAGACATCGTCAAACAAGTAAAACCCACAAACAAAACAAAATTTCGTACACAAAACATATCACACACACAACGCAACCAACACCGAAAGTAAAAGATTCAATTAGAAAAAACAATTAGGCGTGCACAAAGTCAATAAGGCCGACAGGAAACGTAGAAGCGAGGCGGATATCTTCCCGCGAAGAATAAAGACGTCGCCATGACTCCAATTACGTGCAAACAGCGGGTGGATAAGTTTAGACTGGACCTCGCGTCCCCGACACGTCCCGCTTCCGGCGTCTCATTACAGGGCCCCGCTCATCCAAATTAGGTCACCGCTCTCCCCAGCCACAGATTCCTCTATGCCACCAATTTTGGATTCCAGTTCGAGTCTACATATCGATTTTTACCACCCAATTCCACATCCACAAGACAACACATAGAACTAGCTCACACATTTCTTACACAACAGACTTCTAACATTTTTTCACAACACACACAAAGACAAAAAATTACACATAAAGGTTATATAGATTTCCATGTCTCCTGTACACATAACATAAACGCACTTGAGGGCTAGAATCACGTTTTCACCTAAGTGTCGCTACAGATGAGACAAAAAATTTATAGGGCATAATTGAGCAATTAAAACATTTATAGGGCAAAATGGAGCAATCAATACATTTAGATCAGGGCATGTAGATACCAAAGGGTTCAAACCAATACACCTTATTTTTCATATCAATCATTTTCATTATTTTCTCTCAATTAAAAATGCAAATATTTAATCAATTTACCAATTTATTCAACTTAACATCACTTTTAATCATTAATTATCATATATTTACCACTTAGTTATGTTATCATAGTTTCCAATCAACAAAAACTCATTGGTTTCCTTTCAAAATTGGATATTATATTTCATTTTGATTTACAAAAACATTCTTATTTTTTCTATCCTTTTTCCACCATGCAACCAAGCATTTACTTTGATTTCTCCCAACTTTTATATTATTTTTGATTTCCTCCAACTTTTTATTTTTAATTAATTTTTGATTTCTCAAAAGCCCTAATAAAAATCCCTCGTTTTCCATTCCCAATTTCGAGCGAGAATATGGTTAGGCATTTTTCCTTTTTTTTCCACCATGCATCAAGCATTCACTTTGATTTCTTTCAACTTTTTATTTTACTTTGATTTCTCAAAAGACCTTATGAAATTTCCTCGAATTCTTTTCCAAAATTCGAGCAAAAAAGTAACTAGGCATTTTCCCTTATCACCATGCAACAAAACAATTTTTTTTTCAACCAAAAAAATAAAAATTTTGATTTCATTCAACTATTTTTATATTATTTTTATTTTGATTTCAAAAGCCTAATAGAACTCCCTCGTTTTATTTCTAATTTCGAGTAGAAATCGTTTAGGCGCATTTTCCTTTCTTTTTAGCCCACTATGTACCATAGCATTCATTGATTTTTTACAATTAAAAATTTTTTTATTTCTATTAATTATACTCAACCTATATCATCAACACCATTCTATTTTACTTTTATATCACCAGCCATGCTTGTATATAGCCCCTCAATACCCACAACTAATTTTACCACAAAATTATTTTTCACTTTACAGAATTCTCTCAGGCTAACCCCTTCTTGAATTCTTCACATGTAGGGGGCGCATCTGTCATAATTTGTATATAATTAAATGCAACCCCGACCCACTATGTATGTACCATGTATGATTTTCAAAGATTTAATAAATGAATAAGGTAACTGGAGGAAAGAAAGTAACAAAAGACATAGGAAGTAGATCTAGAGGAGAACATATTTATTAATAACGTCGCAGTTAACCTTCTGACCCCGGGTCCCTGCGAGCTAAGTTTAAACCAACACTTCCTGGCAGAGACCGGACGTATCTAGTGACCGCCGAAGTTATATTAGTCAAGAAGCACTCAATACTTCCTGACAAAACTGGACGTATCTAATATCCGTCGAAGTTATAAGCGTCAAGCTACCTAACACTTCCTGACGAAATCGGATATATCAGGCAGGCCATATCTTTCACCAAAGAGAGCCGCGGGCCAATCAGAAGACAGCACCTTAAGTAGGTCAACCAATAGGAAAAGATCATGTGACATCTCTCGACCAATCAAAAAGAAACTGAGTCTTGGTGTTAAATCGAAAAATAAGAATTGTGAGTAACGTTTTCGCTCTCATAGGAACAACACCTACAGTTGTTCACTTGCTCTCGCCGAGTTCAGATCCAGTCATCGACTCGACCCCACCAAGGTAATGTCTGCTCACTAGAGACCCCTCTCTCCGCTCATTTCATCTAAATCCAATCATCGCCATGTGATCAGATAATTAATAAGTCAAATCGCTCAGCTCTGCTCAAGCTTTCTTCCCTCCAACCCAGTTGCCTTTTATTTTCAAACCCCATCACGTGTCCTGATTATTCCTAACTGTATGCTTAAACTTCCACTCAAACGACTGCGTTTCAACCAATCCTCACCATTCAAATCGAACCACAAGAAATTCCGCAACAATATTGTCACATATATATATATATATATATATTATATAATCTAAAATAAAATTATTTTATTTATTTTTAAACATTTTATTTTCATTCATTGACTGTTTTACATATTTGACCATAGATTTAAAAACATACCACTTTTAATTATTATTGTTGAAAATATGTAAAGTTAGCCCTACCTATTTTTTAAAATCACGAATATATAATTCATTTTCTAAATTTTATATTACTGAATAAAAATATTTTTTTGTGTAATTTACTTCAAGTGATTCAAAATAAAAATTTACTTTAAAGGTAATTAATTATCTTTACTTTTTCACGACTGCACCTCTTTTCAACAACAAAACACAAAAATAATTCTAATCTTTAATATATATATATGCGTGTTTTTGAAGTTAGATAAAATATATTTCTAATTATTCTCTTAAAGGAAGAGATGCTCCACTTATCGTCATAAGCTATAATACATTTCTCTATAGAGGAAATATTCCAGATATTTTTTCTTTACAAAAATATATTGACGAACGTAACATTCGAACCTGATAATTCGACAGACATAGCCTAGACAGTAGCTTCCTTATTTTGATGGAAGAATTCTGGTTACATTCAACATCCCATATGACTAACCTACTTGAACGCTTTTGGATTTTATTTCCCACGTGTATCATATAGTACCATATACCATATACCATGTACCATATACTCAATGTGAAGCAATAATGCACCATCTATATCTAAGAAATGGAAGTATTTAAGCATGAAAGTTTCTATTTTCACACAAAAAAACTTTTACTATATTTACTGCGATGAAATATTTTCCCAATATTTTTTTCATCGCAGTAAGAAGAGTAGAAGTTTGTGTGAAAAAGAATTGGTGGTTGAATAATTTTAATCCTTATATAATACTCAAAATACTCTGATAAGCTCCATATATCTCAATATTTTGACCAGGAAAGTTCTGTTCTTCCTAAATCTCTAAAACTTGTGAAATCGCTTGTTTTATCCTGTATCGAATGAATCTCTGATGACGGTTATATGATAGCGTTACAAGTCTCGAGACACCTTATGGTCACTATGAGAACACTACATTCAGGACCAACATTGGCAGGATGATGGCTGGAATGCTTCCGTTCATCGCGAAATGCATAGCCAATGAAATATAAAGTTGGATATGCATCCATAATTAAAAAGCACACCGCGGCGATCCAGTTGTCGTTGATAGAGAAGAACGTGGCTCCGACGAATGGCGTGATTACAATCGTTTAGAAGAACTAGATACCGACACGCAAAGTCTGCTTGAAGTAATTTTGTAGACTCGATCACAATCCTGAACAAACAGAATATCGAAAGTGTCAGGCGACATTTGTGGTTAGTTGGAAGCAGGACTCTGCATTCTCCGATGGTGAGCTGCCGTTTTTGGTGTGGCGAGGCTATTAGTAGCCTAGAGCCAGGATATCTATAGCAGCCTCCAGATATTCAGATGTGTGTGACGTCGAAATGGAATCCACCTTCCGTTTGAAAGAGGAGTTGGAGACGGCCCACTCTCGGCGAGCTAACTAAAGGCAAGGATACTCACGCGCAGCTCTGTATGAGCCCCTTTCATACATGCCAGTTTCAGCCATTTGCCAATGACGCGAAGACCAAAGCTACCTGTAGCACGTTGATATGTCCAAACAAAGAGCACCAGTCGATATTATAGCTGGGATATTTGGTGGGTTACCGTTAAGATGATGAATCGCGGAATAAAACACCAGGGAATTTAATATTCTCGCACACCTGACGAAAGAGAGATCGGACGAATTTTGTCCATTTGATATATAATAGCTATATTTATAGGTTCCACGAAATGGTCCTTTTGGATCAATATTCCTGGTAGCGGTGTAACCATAAAACCCAGCACCTTCAGTGGCGCCGTAGACTTTCTGGTGTTCAAAAGAGTGTCGGCGCAATTTCAACACGCGCTACACCAAAATAATTTGTTTTTTACTGAATCTCACTTGTATTTTCAATTTACGCTGGAATTCGCTTGAGACTACTGATGAAGCTAAAGCTGCTCATCATTATGAATGAAAAGGATGATAATGTCGGTGTAGTCTAGAGTATTTCTGAGACCGAGTACATGCACTAGATAACTCAGAACTGCTCCCGTGGCGGCCTAGGTTTGGTATTTTTTCACACGAACTGCGGCGTCGTCCCCGGCATAGAATCCGTGGGACTTCCTGACGACAGCCAGAGGAACACAAGTAAATAAATTAGGAAAAACGGACCAGAGTATCAAAGATATAGTCCGATGGTAATCTTCTTCTTCTTTCTTATCTACACTCAATCATATCAAGGTATCAAGCTTGTAGAGCTTGTTAATGGTGTCGACTGGGGATATAGGACATCATTGTCCGAAAGCTCGCGTACTTCAAAATAAAGAAACACGTCGCGTCTACCTTTGGTCTTTTACAACAATGATATACTGCGATTTCTTCTTTAATAATTTCGATATATGTTTGTTGAAAATCCTCTCTGACGCTAGTTTTTTTTATAATCAATGAACTTTCTTTAATTAAAGAGAGTATAAAACTCTTTAAAATACTATATATAGAAATTTCACATAACTAGAAAAATTAAGGGGAAAAGAATAGGAACAATATATATTTATATTGAAGTAGTGTTATTTCAATATTATATGAAGGAAATGGTATAAAAGAAGTAAGAATGTTATACTGAAAGAGTATAAAGCTTTATATATATATATATCTAAAGAGACAAGGGTCGCCTCTCCCGTCAAAATAGACGTCTAAAACAGACGCCATCTATTGACCGTCGCCGCAACTAGCGGCCTCGGGTCGGTGACAAAGCCACAACACCAGCTTTGGCAAACTGAAAAGCGTCCACCTGGAGACCATGGTTTCGGGCTGATGGCCCTCGTCAGTCCAGGGCGGACTTTATTCCATGAGATCCACACGGGATCTAATGGAATCTTGACAATCTGCCAAAGAGGTGTTTTGCTGGCAAAGTGGCTGGGCCATATCTATGGCCAAAATATAGATGGAAATTTTGCCGGGAGGAAAATGATCTAAAGAGACAAGGGTCGCCTCTCCCGTCAAAATAGACGTCTAAAACAGACGCCATCTATTGACCGTCGCCGCAACTAGCGGCCTCGGGTCGGTGACAAAGCCACAACACCAGCTTTGGCAAACTGAAAAGCGTCCACCTGGAGACCATGGTTTCGGGCTGATGGCCCTCGTCAGTCCAGGGCGGACTTTATTCCATGAGATCCACACGGGATCTAATGGAATCTTGACAATCTGCCAAAGAGGTGTTTTGCTGGCAAAGTGGCTGGGCCATATCTATGGCCAAAATATAGATGGAAATTTTGCCGGGAGGAAAATGATCTAAAGAGACAAGGGTCGCCTCTCCCGTCAAAATAGACGTCTAAAACAGACGCCATCTATTGACCGTCGCCGCAACTAGCGGCCTCGGGTCGGTGACAATAGATGGCGTCTGTTTTAGACGTCTATTTTGACGGGAGAGGCGACCCTTGTCTCTTTAGATCATTTTCCTCCCGGCAAAATTTCCATCTATATTTTGGCCATAGATATGGCCCAGCCACTTTGCCAGCAAAACACCTCTTTGGCAGATTGTCAAGATTCCATTAGATCCCGTGTGGATCTCATGGAATAAAGTCCGCCCTGGACTGACGAGGGCCATCAGCCCGAAACCATGGTCTCCAGGTGGACGCTTTTCAGTTTGCCAAAGCTGGTGTTGTGGCTTTGTCACCGACCCGAGGCCGCTAGTTGCGGCGACGGTCAATAGATGGCGTCTGTTTTAGACGTCTATTTTGACGGGAGAGGCGACCCTTGTCTCTTTAGATCATTTTCCTCCCGGCAAAATTTCCATCTATATTTTGGCCATAGATATGGCCCAGCCACTTTGCCAGCAAAACACCTCTTTGGCAGATTGTCAAGATTCCATTAGATCCCGTGTGGATCTCATGGAATAAAGTCCGCCCTGGACTGACGAGGGCCATCAGCCCGAAACCATGGTCTCCAGGTGGACGCTTTTCAGTTTGCCAAAGCTGGTGTTGTGGCTTTGTCACCGACCCGAGGCCGCTAGTTGCGGCGACGGTCAATAGATGGCGTCTGTTTTAGACGTCTATTTTGACGGGAGAGGCGACCCTTGTCTCTTTAGATCATTTTCCTCCCGGCAAAATTTCCATCTATATTTTGGCCATAGATATGGCCCAGCCACTTTGCCAGCAAAACACCTCTTTGGCAGATTGTCAAGATTCCATTAGATCCCGTGTGGATCTCATGGAATAAAGTCCGCCCTGGACTGACGAGGGCCATCAGCCCGAAACCATGGTCTCCAGGTGGACGCTTTTCAGTTTGCCAAAGCTGGTGTTGTGGCTTTGTCACCGACCCGAGGCCGCTAGTTGCGGCGACGGTCAATAGATGGCGTCTGTTTTAGACGTCTATTTTGACGGGAGAGGCGACCCTTGTCTCTTTAGATCATTTTCCTCCCGGCAAAATTTCCATCTATATTTTGGCCATAGATATGGCCCAGCCACTTTGCCAGCAAAACACCTCTTTGGCAGATTGTCAAGATTCCATTAGATCCCGTGTGGATCTCATGGAATAAAGTCCGCCCTGGACTGACGAGGGCCATCAGCCCGAAACCATGGTCTCCAGGTGGACGCTTTTCAGTTTGCCAAAGCTGGTGTTGTGGCTTTGTCACCGACCCGAGGCCGCTAGTTGCGGCGACGGTCAATAGATGGCGTCTGTTTTAGACGTCTATTTTGACGGGAGAGGCGACCCTTGTCTCTTTAGATCATTTTCCTCCCGGCAAAATTTCCATATATATATATATTTTTTTTTTTAAGGTTTCAAAAGGTTTTTATTTTTTAAGCAAATTAGAGCTATAACAAGTTCACGCTGTAGCCTCGGCAGTTACGCGTCATATGAGCGGAACATAGGTAAAAATATGAAAAAATAAGAATTGAAGAAAGTAAGATAAGTGAAAGAGACAAGACAGAACCACTGGTTGAACAATCATCGCTTCCATTAATACAAAACAATAAATTGACTCCAATTTGCACTAAAAATATATTTAAACATGAGTGATATTAACAAAATAATTTAATAGAAATTTTAAAAAATAAACATGAAAATTTAGAATTTTTTTCTTACTACTTTCAAAGTTAACAAAATGTCAACATGGTTCTATCTTTTTTTAATCATCTTACTATCTTTAATTTTTCTTTTTTCTTATTTTCCTTATTTGTTACGCTGGTATGACGCGTAACTGCCGAGTCTACAGCGTGAACTTATTATAGTCCTACTTTTCTTAAAATATATAATATTTATCCACTTTCATTTTATCTTTCTTTACTCCTTATCTTCAAACTTATATATTGTAGATATAACACTACACTTTAATATTATTGTGTTTGGTAATAGCTTGCTATACTGACATTATACCTTCAATTCGATTGGATTTATTCTAAAGAAATCTTAAATCATTATGAAACCTATTTATATATATGCGTGATGTTTATATTAATTAATTGAATATATTAAATATATCGATGCTTCATTCATATAATTTTAATTTTTTTCACTATATTATAGACACAACTTCGGAAAAAATCGAATGCTTAATATTATATATTTTTTGAAGATAAAAAAGGTTCGGCAATAATAAATTTTAATTTTATATAAATATATTATATCTCCATTTTATGACACGCACATATATGATTAAATAAAACATAACATAAAAATATATAAAAAATAAATTAAATGAATATAAGTAAAGATATTACGTATTTTGTTTACTTTTATTTTAAAACAAACGATCTTTCTCTCCAAATCTCAACAAACTTATCTTCCTATTTCAATTTAAAAAATTCCCTCTAACCTAATTTATATATTTTAAAAAAATGAAACTACATTTGTTAAGAAATCCTAAATATTTGTATATTTACAAAATACTGATTTAAAAAAAATATATATTTCATAAAATAGATCTCTATTCTATTTTATATGTAGATTTTTTGGAGGAAAGTTTCGCGTTTTATTGGGTTATAAAATATATTCTGAGAGAGATCCGATTGCAACTGTCGATAATCAAGTTGGGAAGTTTCGTGAAAAAAGAAGAAATTGAAAACCAGATTCAACCATTTAAATATGTATGAGAAGTTCAAACATTCAATTTGTCCAGAATCTTTTCAAAGAGATTAATTTGTTAGATTATATTGCACCAAGTGAGGGTGTCTCTATGTATGTGTAAACATTTAAAAACGAATTAATATTTTTAAAAGCAATCTAATGAAATACTATGAATTTATTTCGATTTTTAGATCCCTGTCGGCCTCATTTAATTATTAGATTCAATTAATGGCTAATAAACTGAAACGATAGTAGGTATGAAAAAAAGTACAAATGTGAAATTGTACTGGGATAAGGTTGATAAATTTTTAAAAAGCATCTCCTTATCGTGCAACTGAAATTTGCTAATGGTTTGCGCCTTCTATCGGAATAAATATAAACTATTCATTGATTTTTCATCATTCCAGAATTGGGCAAATACCCATTTTTGATTATTCAAGAAAGGATAACTATGTACGCATATCGGACTGATGAAAGGGTATTCGGATTATTCTGGAATAATCAAAAAACAAATAATAGTTGAGATTTATTCCGACTGATAGCGCATGCCATCAGCAACTTTCAGTTGAACGATAGTGAAATTGGAATTCATTTTTTAAATTATACTCCACGAATCGATTGACATGTTTCTTACGTTGTCTCGTTCTTGTATTATATTTCTAAATATAATTATTTGAATATACTATAAAACCCTACAGAGAGAATCCTGTATGGCACGTGTGCCCAATAATGGCTATTGTTGTTGTTTGAATATACTATAAAACCCTACAGAGAGAATCCTGTATGGCACGTGTGCCCAATAAAGGCTATTGTTGTTGTTTGAATATACTATAAAACCCTACAGAGAGAATCCTGTATGGCACGTGTGCCCAATAAAGGCTATTGTTGTTGTTTGAATATACTATAAAACCCTACAGAGAGAATCCTGTATGGCACGTGTGCCCAATAAAGGCTATTGTTGTGGTTGAATATACTATAAAACCCTACAGAGAGAATCCTGTATGGCACGTGTGCCCAATAAAGGCTATTGTTGTTGTTTGAATATACTATAAAACCCTACAGAGAGAATCCTGTATGGCACGTGTGCCCAATAATGGCTATTGTTGTGGTTGAATATACTATAAAACCCTACAGAGAGAATCCTGTATGGCACGTGTGCCCAATAATGGCTATTGTTGTGGTTGAATATACTATAAAACCCTACAGAGAGAATCCTGTATGGCACGTGTGCCCAATAAAGGCTATTGTTGTGGTTGAATATACTATAAAACCCTACAGAGAGAATCCTGTATGGCACGTGTGCCCAATAAAGGCTATTGTTGTTGTTTGAATATACTATAAAACCCTACAGAGAGAATCCTGTATGGCACGTGTGCCCAATAAAGGCTATTGTTGTTATTTGAATATACTATAAAACCCTACAGAGAGAATCCTGTATGGCACGTGTGCCCAATAAAGGCTATTGTTGTTGTTTGAATATACTATAAAATTCTGGGAAATAATAATGGTTTCGACTAATCGATACCTCAGAAGAACCATATAATAATGGCTATATTTATCCTGTTTACACCTAACTAACTTGTATATCCTGATCTCTACAATCTATCATAAATATCTTTGATAGCATAGAATTTTTATGGGTTTGTCTGATTTATAATCACGATAATTTTAATATAGTTTGTTTGGTACATGAATATAATACTCCCACAACTTTATGTTTATTCTAACCTGATAATTGACCTGTGCCACTTCGCCAGTTTAAACACCTGTTTGGTAAATTCGACCGATTTCATAGCCTCTCTCATAGGATGTTATGAAATATAAGCCATCCCTGTTATGATGAGAGACATAGCCCGAAACATGGTATACAGGTTGGAATATTGTCTGAATTTGCCAAAACTTGTATTGTGGCTCATTTTTCACCTTCAATAGCAAAGGTTTCACTAAGGCAACTTGTGACTCTTTGGATGTCAAGCTGCGTGTAGTATTCACATGAATAAGTACTATTTATTGTTGGTAAGAAACGAATTTATGGCTCTTTAAAAACAATGAAATTATGTAGATTATAATTTTTTACTCTTCTGAATCAAAAGGTCGCTGACTTCTGCACAAGGTTGATGCAGAATACAATCGTTCTGAAGTAAAATAAAAGGGAGAAGTGCCCCTTTTGGTATATAGTTCTAAATATCAACTTGTGAAATAAATTATCTTGATAAAAATATTTTAAAACTTTGTTTTTCTGCCTCTTTTACTTTTTATTTATTTATTTTTTTTTTATTTAGATACACTTGAGTTGAATATTGGGGGTCAGTGGATGATTGACATAAACCGTTGATTACCAACTGATGGTCTAACTCAAACACCTTCATAAGTTTTCTAAATACGATCTCAAATCTTTTAAAATTAACCTATGTGAAATAATTCCCTAGTCTTTTTATACATACACATATTCAACTCGAAGAAGAACAATTTCACATCGAAATTGGCATCTACAGAAACCTACTCACACAAGAAAATATTTGAATATCAATTCTTTTTGCCCTATACATAATAAAATCGTCTTAGTATAATCTCTTCGAAAAATAAAAAGAAATACACTACTCGAATAGAAAGTATTACAACAGGAAATAAATAAATAGCATTTTAAGAGAATTGGAAAATAATAATTATTAAAAATATATATTTTTAAAAGATTTACCATCATAAACATGGAATTTAATATTCAAATAATAATCATGATCAATACCAAAAATATATATTACTCTTTTCCATATAGCTACAGCACAGCATGCATTTCTCTAATTTTGAAAAAATATAATATAATTACAATATATCAACCTGATAAAATCTTATGCCAGTCATATCCAAACATTATTAAACTAGGAAACAAAATCACAAACAAACAAAATGTAATTTACAAAATTCCTTGGAAAACATGTCTAGCTACTTACATTGGAGAAACCGGTAAATCAGTAAAGGAATGTATCAATCAGCATAAATCAAGTTTAAGAAACTATAAACCATTATCTCTGCTGGTTGACAACTCCCTATGCAATAACCATATATCTAATTTTGAACAAGCATCGATTATATATCAAAATATAACAGAAGAAATGCATTACAGATTTTTTGTAGATAGTTGGGCTCCTGCAGAAGATAAAGTATAAATACAGAATATTTATTTACCAGAAATTCACGAAGAATTTATGTCTTAATTATTTTCAAATAACTATGTATATATATACTCTTTTAATGTACTTATTCATTTTAATTTCTTTTTTTTGTATCCTTTTTTTCTTCCTCTGAATCACCCTTTCAAATCTGTTTATGAGCTCAATTGTCTTAATTACAATGTATAAAATTCATTATCTCAATATTGATTGTCATTATATTTTACTTTTTTATCTTCATTTGTAGATAATCCGTGGTAAATCCATGTATAATAAATTTACTTTCCTCCAATTTACCCAGACTAATCTATTTATTAGCTTGATTCTCTTTATATAATTTTTTCCTATATATAAATATCATATTACCATTAAGGTATTATTTCTTTCTTCCTGCATGTATTCTACATTTCTGCTTGGAGAACATGTATAAGACTAAAATGTCTTAATAAAGCTTTTTGTTGTTGTTGCATTTTTTTTCTTTTAATATTTTTGGTATATTTTCTTAATTTATAATTATTATTAGAAATATTTATAGAATTAAAATATACAAGTATCAGAGTCATCAATCAATTCTTAATCAATTCTGTCACCGTTTGCTTTTGTGAATGGAATAAATACCCAAATATGGCCATTTTTTATTACCATCGGTGGTTCAGTGGTAAAATGCACGCGTGCGGCCCGGGTTCGATTCCCGGCCGATGCATTTTTTTTTTTTACAATTTTTTAAACTAATTTATATTATTATCCCTATATATATAAAAGTCAGGGTATGTATGTATGTATGTTTATCAACTATACACGTCCACAATACGTAACCAATCTGACTGAAATTTTAACAGTATATAAAGTAGAATCTGGAAAAACTCTTAGTGAAAATTTCAGGTCTCTATCCCGAATATCTCGGTCGTGTTATTTGCAAATTTGCTCTTTCGCTCGCGTCTCTAGCGGTGAAAATAGGGGGTAATACCAGCTGACCTAATGTACATGTAAAGTTTGGAGCGGGACGTTTCACAAGAGTGACATCCACGGCTCTAATTTATAATTGTAACGAATAGTATTTGAATAAAAAAATTTAATCAGGTAAAACCCGGGCGTTGCCCGGGTCATTCGGCTAGTTGTTTATAATCACAATGTTTATTATCTATATGTTGATATAATAATATAAGGTTAAATATGATATAAAATATATTGGCGTCGTTCATCTAGAAAACACTCATGTTAGTGGTCAGGAAATGCCTTACATGTTTATAATATACATATATTAATGGTTGTATAAATTGTTGCACCAGGTTGCGGCTTGGCAGACTCTTCAGCCTTGATTCTTTCCTCAGACATGTCGTGCATCTTTCCAGAACGTGTTTCAACCATCCTACCAATTTATATAAGGGAATAATGAGATAACATACGTTAAGTACCCTACGGATTTATTTATTTCCACAAGAAAGGTATTTACAAGTTTTTACGATCGATCAATACAACCGAGATATATCTACAAACTATATATATTTACAAATAAAATGCTGACTTAGCGTCATGTGACTCATGAAGATAAGCCGAGTAGGCCACCACAGAATATTCTGTGGCACTACCCTTTCCTTCAGGCTCCACCACGTCCCCGTGGTCCTCTTGAATTCTCTGGAAGTAGGTCTTCATTCTTGATATATGGACGACGTGTGGGTCTATGTTGGGCTCATTTTTAGGTGTTTCAAGATAGTTCACTTCTGATAGCTTTCCTGATATTACGTATGGTCCAAAGTATCTTCTCAGAAACTTTTCTCATTTCCCTATTTTCCTTAAAGGCGTCCATATGGCTACTAAATCTCCTATGTTATATTTACACTCGCGAAGGTTTTAATTGTAATATTTCTTCATACGTTCTTGAAATTTTTTCGTGTTCTGAATGCCTAATCCTCTGAAATTCTGAACTTTCCTCAGTAGGTCATTCATATATTCATCGTAATCACCGGTGTTAGTCTCGATTCCAACATGGATGTTATCTAGGTTTTGAAACTTTGTAGAGTCATCCACCTTGATTCTCTCCTTCTTTGTGTCGTACATGTTTACAGAGAGGTGGTTTCCATAATAAAGGTAAATTGAAAAGTAAATAATAAATAAATTACCTTTCAAAGTTACTATGTTAATTTGTTGTCCTCGTAGTTGGTGATCTTCAGTCTTCGCGTCCGTGGCTCCTCTTCCAAAAATAAATAATCAAGATGTATACAATAACAATGCTACAAAAATAGTTATACTATAAAGAGGAATAATACTTATAGTACGTAATATATTAAAAATAGATTTAAAATATCATAGATTATTTTGTATAAATGGAGGGGCGCATCAAACATGATGTAACAATATATTACGAGTTGACTTTTAAACTTATAATATTTATTTTCTTTCTGAAAGTAAGAGAAAGCTTTGAGAAATGCCATTTGATCTCAATCGCAATGAATGGAAACCCCTAATTGTACCTCCAGGATGCCTAAAACTACCGGAAAGAAAAAGGTCCTAATGAGACGGCTAACATAAAAGAGAACGGAATAAAAGCCGGGACAAGCTCTTGACTTCATTCTTGTAGTGAAAGCACTTTCTTGTCCATGGGGTGAAATGACATATGCACTCTATAACAAAGGATTCGACGCGCCAGAAAGGATTTTTCTTATTTATATTAAAATAGGTTTACAAATGCGATCGGACTAAACATTCAAATGGTTGGAATTTGGTGGCCGATTTATGCAAAGTTAGAGCTCGGCGCATCTGAACTGTGCATCCAGCACAAATTTACTAGACTCAATATTCAGTGCGGCACAAGCTTATTTTCCAAATTTCTGTTTAAAATTTTGCAGTTAGAATATTTTTACTTATATTCTAGCAATATTTATACTGAATCAATGATTGGCCGAAAATTCGTCTTCATATGACAGAGTTTGAAAGAGTTCGTGCCATTGTATTGAAAGAGGCCGGCTGGTCAAATCTCCAAATCGCGCGGCATCTGTGTCGAAGTGATGCGGCTATTAGACGATGTTGGAAAGTGTGGGTTCAACAATGTAAGAATGCAACGTCATGATGGCAGCGGTTGACCAAGGGAGACAATAGAACGGCAGGATAGAGCGATTGTCAGAACAACTGTCACAGTATTGGGTTTGACGTTGTCTACCATCCAACGTGTAACCGGCACACATGTGTCAAAAATGAACATCAACAGACGAATGAGAGACGGAATCTAAGAGCTCGCCGACCGTTACGATACCTAACCCTCACACCCGTACACTGACAAGTCCAGTGGTGTCGGGAGCGAGATCAACTTGGAACTGCGCTGACTGGAGACGTATAGGCTTTAGTGACGAGTTCCGTTTATTGCTGTGTCCTGACGACCGTCGCAAACGTGTCTGGACACGTCCTGGGTAGCGTGTGGATCCTGGCCTTACTTTCGAAAAGTACACAGGTCCACAACAAGGCGTTATGGTCTGGAGTGCCATTTCATATAATAGCAGGACCCCATTGGTAGTCAATCCTGACACTCTGATATCAAAACGTAATAGATTGAATTCTACGGCCTGTTTTGTTGCCAGTCCTCTCACATCACCTCCAGCTTACTTTTCAACAAGATAATTCCCGGCCACACACGGCACGTACTATTATGCATTGTCTTCAATCTTGCCGAAACTTTCAGTGGCTAGCAAGGTCGCCTGATATCTCACTCATAGATCACATCGGGAATGTGATAGGGAGGCGATTGCAACCATCCCGGAATGTTGACTATTTATCCCGATAGTTGGCAATAAATCCCGCATCACACCATCCGGAATCTTTATCAAACCATGTCACGGCGAGTGACATCCAGGCCAGTGGGGTCCAAAGACATATTGACTCTCCCAATCTGTGTGACGATCACAAACTCTGGAGAATAAAACAATTAATTGTTCTGAAATTGAATTTTTTTCATGTATTTATATATAAATTCTCATTATAGATTTTAATCAGATACACCAGTTATGTCTCAATCTGATATCTATTTCTTGTTACGTCAATTTACCTTTGATTATAGTGTGTTTTTTAATCTTGAATTAACCTTGGCAGATCCCTCCCCCTTAAGAATCACAAATATAGAAACAAAAACTGATCTACTTTGAACACATAATGAGAGCTAATGGATTAAAAAAAATGATGTTGATTTTGGGAATAATTAAAAGGAGAAGGAAGAGAGGAAGATCTGCAATGAGCTGGCTAGAAGAGATCAAGAAAGCTACCGGAATTTAATTAGATGAACTGCAAATGAGATGGTCACTAACATTTTATAAGTTGTAGAGCATAATCTGATTGATATGATATGATATTTGATACTCATTTTCATTATCTGAGAAGAGAATCTTCATTATCATTTAAAAATGAAACCAAACAGCATTTTTAAAAGAGAAATAGTCGTGGAAGAAAGCCGTAATAATTATGCACCGCCTAAAAGTGTTTTTTGGGCAAAGATATTTGGGCAAATAGTCAAAAATTCTGAACTCTCAATCAAGTTTGAATTTGACTATAATTTTATTATGGGCGCGTAAATCTATACAGAAAGAAGCAGCATTTTCTCATTCGAGACTAATATTTTCTATTTATTATTTAACAAATTGGTCAAATTCAAAATATTTTGAATAGCACAAATGAAATAGAGTGACTTATTATTTGAAATCAACAATACAATGTAAAAATAAAAACTCTAGTGACGAAAAATGTTTTAATAAAAATAAAATTTATATCAAATGTGTATTTAACACAATTAAATCTCTTCTATTATTTTATTCTTTTTGTTTTCCCTCTCTCAAATTCAATTATCCGCCGAATTACATTTTCAACATTATTATTTTAACTCTTCCTCAAATAACGAGAAAATTATTTTCTTCATAATTAAAACTTATTATTTACCTTGGGTTCTATTTACTCACACAATTTTCCTGGTGTTAATTACCTTTTAACTTTTGAGAGAGAATTCTAATTTGATTTTATTTATTTTAATTTTTTACTCTTATTTATTATTGTTTTTTATTCCAAACGAATAAATATTTTTATAAATTATAACTACATCTCTCTAGTTATTTGTCAAATAAAATATCAATCTATATCCCCCGTATGTTAAAAAATATATAGGTGTTCCTGAAGGTATTTTACAATTTCAAGATATACTATAACTTGTATTTGTAGTTGATTTATATGAGGAAAAACTGTAATTTGAATAATATTTGTAGTTTATTTACATGAAGAAACTATAGTTTGAACAATTCCAACTCAAATGTTTTATTGTGTCTGTATTTTGAAGATAACAAGAATTTATATTAATGCCATCTGCACAAAAAAGTAATATAAAATGTATGAATTTGAGTTTTAAGATAATAATGATTTTTATATTATCATCTTTAGAGTGACAGGATAAATAGAAAGCACAACGTTCATTTCTCTATTTGTCCGTCATTCTAAATAAAATAGTAATAATGATACTAATACGCGATGATAATTATAAAATTATAATTAATATTGTACTTTGATTCACACATTGTGCCTTTTATTGTGCGATATTATTCTAAATATCTGTTTTCTGAAAAAGACGCAAAAACCTTTTGAGTTAGATCCATATTCATACTCCAATTTTTCATATAACTCAATTATAAATTATGTTATTTCACTTTCAAATTGTGAAATACCTTGAAAGCAACCTGTATATTATATAAGGTGAAATCATTAAACTTCAAAGATATATTTATATTTTGAATAATTGAATTCATATACCTAGATTTCGGGCATGATATATATAGAGATATGAATTAAATTCTTTAAAAAGGAACGTTTCTCTGGAAGTCTTGGTATCTCAAGTATTTAACTTAAGATACAAGGGATTATATTTATTGAATCCTGTATATTAGGAAGGTCTATTAGAGAAGGAAACACTTTTATCAGTTCCACCAGTTCACTCCACCAAATAGCTCTACTAATTTATTGGCTTATATCTATACATATCGGGATTATATATTTGGTCATTCGCAGGACAAAGAATACACTAAATACATTAATCACTATATTTCAATATTGAACCCGAATTAATCTTTATCAATTTATAGGAATAGATATTATAATTAAATTAGTAGATACATGAAGTATAAATACTATATATATAGGCGCAGTATGGCTCATCAGCGGTAAACCCTCCCAGCGGTCTTGCCAATTCAATCAACCAGACCACTTTTTAAACAATTTAGACAATTTAAACAATAATATTGATTATTCTAATCAATTGTTACCAAAATATAAATAGAAGACGAAGTAAAGGTAGATAAAATTTAGGTAAATATATATTGTCGTATATGTACAGATTTCTTCAGCAAGGGAAGCTTCCCCAACTTGAGAGAGTTCTCCTCCAGACAAGGAGGGTTGCCGCTTTTTAAAGTTCTAATACTATATTGGACGATTCTTTTAGGAAAGGAATATAGATGAAAATTTCAGAATCTATTTTATAGACAATTTTATAGTAAAATACATCATTTTGAAGTATGTACTAAGAGTATAGAATATTAATGACAGAGTGCTTAGCTCTCTTATCATCTTGACGGACCTGGGAGTTGGTTCTCCATTTCTGCTATTCTCAATGAAGCCAATCTTCCCTCTATATCTGTCTCCAGCGGTCAACACATGTCTTGGGAACTTCTCATTCACAGATGGTCTCCCTGGATTTCTTACCTTGGGAATCAGTCAGTGGTTCTAATAGCCCAACGACTATCCTTCGTTCTGGATATGTTTCCGGACCACTTGTCCATGCTCTAATATATTGAGACAACTCTCATTACAGAGAACGCTTGTATATCCGACTATACTTGAACTTCAAAGAATAATATATATATATATATATTAATTGATATAATTCAAAATAGAGAAATTAAGAGATGCAGTGAAAATGTTCATATCAAAGGGAGACTATATCTGTATATATATTCTTTCACGACTGTATACTAATTGGAACAATACTAATATATCTTCAAAACAGGCAAATGATAAATTCTCTAGAATTTCAAATATAATATACATTGTTGACGCTAGCATCCCTTGTGGGGATATCGCGTCTGTGTTGCGATTTGTGATGATGATAAATAATTTAATATATATATTATAATATATATATATATATGGTAATTTAAACCGACAAACCCCATATTTTATAATACTTATAACAAGATTTTCATGTTGTATAATAAACACTTTTGTAAATAATTATACGCATGATAAACATGTGTTATTACATCATCATATGTAATGTACTTTGTACAGACTGAGGATAATTAAACAAAACCCTGTAATAGATTAAGAGTTGAGCTAAAGCAAAAGATTGATATAGAAGTCCAACGAGGCCTAGAAGATGTCAGTGGGCGCTGCCAGTGTACAATGACATCTTCCGATCCACGCCCTTGTTGCATCCGCGAAACCCAATACTTCCTCTCTGCAAAGATATATAAGCCTCCAACAGGGCCAGCAATATAATCACTTCACCATCAGCGGGAGCCCTCGTCGGTTGTACCCAAGGTCCACCTTATCGACCACGTTGAACAGTAATAACTCTTATATCTCCATCTTGCTCCTTAGATCGACTTTTATCTGTTCACGGAACTTTCCTAATACAACTGTGTCTCTTCGTTTTTTGTGATGAACATTCCCAAACTTTCCACTCTGCCTCGACCACGACTGCCTGTACTCTGTGAGAACTGTTAAAGGTCTTCCAAGGTGCAGAGAGGTACTGGAAAACTCTCCACGCCCTGACTGTCCCTCTCGGTTACTACAGGTTTGCCCCTCTCGATTACCACACCACAGCGAGAGACCCTCGCTTATCACATATATATATATATACAGATTTTGGTGATTTGTTTCAGAAACCAATAGATACAGCTATAATGTAAAAACCCTCAACGGAGGAAAACATAATGAAACAGTTAGAGACGTCGGAAAAGAGAAACGCTAACCCGGGTTATAACTATAATTGGATTAAATTTATTTACGGGAAATCATTAAAGCCTTTTGGGAATGGGTAAAATAGAGCTGCGACCGTAATAGCGTTTTAACGCAATTTCACCGTACATTATGTAATTGAATATCCATTAAAATATTCTGAGAGATTGCACCATAATTACATGTGGCTTTCTTCGTGAGGTTGTGGTATTATCCTGATAGAAAGAAATAGTTGTAGGCTTCGATAATAAAAATAAAGAAGTATGCATGTTTCTTTCACACATAAAACAAACCTCTACTGTTCTCATCGCAATAAAAGGGTGTTTGTTTAATGTGTAAAATAAACTTTCGTGCTTTAATGCTTTCATTTCTAATATATATATATATATATATATATATATATATATATATGTAGTATATTTTGAATTAGATACTGCCCAGCACATTCCACATCGGGTTTACTACATATATATATATATATTGAAGATTCAGCAATCGATAATTTGAATCATATTTTTAAAAAATATGCATATATTGGATTAGTATTTATTTTAATGTTCCAATATTTCGAGGGGCAACTCGCCTCTCTTTATCGAGGATGTTTGTGTTTTTCACTAAAGCATGCGAGCACGCGTACACCACTCTCGTTCTACAAGGCCAATGAAAGAATTGTATCTTTGATTTAAGTATTACATTCAGTATATATACAGCTAACAATTATATATAATATTACAGATAAATACCATTATTATTATTTTGTCCACACAAAGTGCGTGAAAAGAGAGAGAGATTTATATACAACAGTGTAATTATAAATAATTGTGTGTATACATATTAATTCTAAATTAAAGATAAAATTTTGAAAGACAATTAAATGAGTAAATTAAAAGTATATACATAGTTATTTACAAACAATTAGGATATGGATTCTTTATAAATATCTGGGTATTCAATTTTTCTGTTAATACTTTGTTTATCTTCGGCAGAAGCCCAACTTTCTAAAAACAGTCTACAATGCTTTTCTGTAATATATTTTTATATAATTGTTGCTTGTTTGAAATCTAGAATATGGCTATTATTTAGGGAGTGGTCAACTAGGAGGGATAATGGTTTGTAGTTTTTAAAGCTCTTTATGTTGATTAATACGATCTTTAAGTGATTTACCTGTTTCTCCAATGTATGTAGCTTGACATGTTTGGCAGAAAATTTTGTAAATAACATTGGTTGTATTTTCTTGGTTTGAAATATCGGAGTGGCGTAAGATTTGTCGTAGATTTTGTGCAAATTGATATGTTGTAATTATATTATGTCTCTTTAAAATTCGGGCAATTCTCACTGAGCCGTAGATATATGGAATAGAGCAATATCTTTTTTGAGACTCATCACGCGACTATTATTTGAAGTTATAGCTCTATGTTTATGAAAATGTTTTTCAATAATTTTTTTAGGATAATCAATATTTATCAATTCTTTGAAAATTCTATTTCTTTTTTTCTGTTGCACTATTTCTATTTGAATAATGTGTTTCTATTCTTTTGGTAAGAGATTTCACTACGGCGATTTTATTATGTATAGGGCCAAAGGAGCTGAAATTCAAATAGTTTCCGGTGTGAGTAGGTTTTCTGTATATGCAAGTTTCTATGTTATAATGTTTTCTTTTGAGCTGAATGTCCAAAAAGGCTAGGGAATTATTGCTTTCTTTTTCATGTGTGAACTTTAAAAAATGTTTGAGACTATTGAGAAAATGTAAGAAGCTTTCAATGCTTGTTTCTGTTAGACAAAATATGTCATCAATATATCGAAGCCATAATATTATTTTTAATTGGTTTGAATTAATTATTTTTTCATCTATTTCGTTCATAAATATGTTGGCTAATGCAGATGAAATCGGGTTGCCCATTAGTCGGCCTTTAATTTGCCGTAATAATCTGTCTTTGAAACTAAAATAACTATGGTCTAAACAAAGTTTGATTATAAATCTATTAATTTCAAAAATAAAACTACAACCTTTCGCAATGAGTTTCTTTTATTATGATATGCGCGAGCTTTCGGGCTGGAGCCGCCCTTCTACAGGCAAAAAAATGAAACATTTGATTCCCGAGAGACAGTTATATACATTTGATTTGTTACAAATTTTAATTGAAAAATTAGAAAGAAAAGTATTAAATCTACATAAATTATTACTATTTTACTATGTTTAACAATTGGAAATAATTTAACCTTAAATTTCAATATTTTAATAAAGTTAAGTTTTAAACTATGAATTGGATAAGCGAGAAATCTGATTTTTATGGTATGGAATATGACAAAATTGTTCTGGGATATCTATTCTACGATTAATGCTATTGTTTTGTTTGGAAATTAGCGATTCAAGGATTAATCTTTCAGATTTGGTGGTTATGTTACTGTAGTGGCAAGTTGGACTGTCTAAATTAAATTTGTGGCCGGTTTTCATGGTATGTTGAAAAATGAGGGATCTTGGATCTTTGGTCTTCATATTGTAAGTATGTACCTTCAATCTTGTCTGTATTTTCCTGCTTGTTTCTCCTACGTATATAGATGGACAATCAATGCGTGACACGGAATATATGACATTTTTCTTCTGAAGGGGGTTCTGGTCTGTGGTCGATTTTGTGATGGGATTTCTAAGGATATTCCCGATTGTTCTTGGGGTGCGGAAAAAGAACTTGATTCCGTATTTCTTTATTTCCAAGGCTATTTTTAAATTGGTTGGTGAGTAATCAATATAACAGGTCGTTTTGAAAGTCTGCTGGGTTCTATGTTGGGATGGATTATAACAGTGTTGATCGATGAACAGTGGGGGATAGCCAAAATTTCTAAGATTTCTGTAAATATTATTTCTTTCTATTGCTTTAAATTTGGGAAGGGAGCAATGGGTGAATAAACGCTTGGTTAAGGTTTTCACTACTTTTCTTATTTTGTGAGATATGGGACCTTAAGATTTAAACGGGAGGTATGATGGTTCGAAACTTTTCTTGTAATACACTGTGGTGTGAAAACTATTTTCTGTTCTCATTATGGGGGAATCGAGATAGGGCAAGACTCCATTGACTTCTTTTTCAATAGTAAAGGATATTCTACAGTGGTAGCCGTTGAGAGTATCTAAAATGAGTTGTTCTTTCTCAGATTCGAATTCAAAATATGTCATCGATGTAACGTCTCCATTTCATTATGCCTAGGCCTCCTTGACGATTTATCCATCTATCTATTTTCATTAGGACTATTTCTGCTGCTGCCAGAGATAAAGGGCTGCCCATAGGTGATCCACTGATCTGCTGGAATATTTGGTTTTGAAATGTGAAATTACTAATGGAAAGACAGGCATTGAAAAGGGCGGTAATTTTGTCTATTTCTGCTGGACTTATGCGAGATTGTTCCAACCTTTCACGTAGATTTTAGAAATTTTGGCTATCCCCCACTGTTCATCGATCAACACTGTTATAATCCATCCCAACATAGAACCCAGCAGACTTTCAAAACGACCTGTTATATTGATTACTCACCAACCAATTTAAAAATAGCCCTGGAAATAAAGAAATACGGAATAAAGTTCTTTTTCCGCACCCCAAGAACAATCGGGAATATCCTTAGAAATCCCATCACAAAATCGACCACAGACCAGAACCCCCTTCAGAAGAAAAATGCCATATATTCCGTGTCATGCATTGATTGTCCATCTATATACGTAGGAGAAACAAGCAGGAAAATACAGACAAGATTGAAGGAACATACTTACAATATGAAGACCAAAGATCCAAGATCCCTCATTTTTCAACATACCATGAATACCGGCCACAAATTTAATTTAGACAGTCCAACTTGCCACTACAGTAACATAACCACCAAATCTGAAAGATTAATCCTTGAATCGCTGATTTCCAAACAACACAATAGCATTAATCGTAGAATAGATATCCCAGAACAATTTTGTCATATTTCATACCATAAAAATCAGATTTCTCGCTTATCCAATTCATAGTTTAAAACTTAACTTTATTAAAATATTGATATTTAAGGTTAAATTATTTCCAATTGTTAAACATAGTAAAATAGTAATAATTTATGTAGATTTAATACTTTTCTTTCTAATTTTTTAAGTAAAATTTGTAACAAATCAAATGTATATAACTGTCTCTCGTGAATCATGTTAGAAAGGTTTTAGGGTTTTATATTATTTTAGAAATTAATACATACGATTTTAGTAATTGAAAATAGTTTATTTATGCAAAACTATATCTTTCCATTTTATTTACAAGTAATAATATATAAGAATAGTGAGGAGTGATAACTATGCAAATATTAATGATGATATACCACAGAATATTTAAAATAATTATTCAGTGACAATATTATATAAAATATTAAAGTCTAAAATTGAATTAATATATTCAACACTCCTTCTTGAATTCATGTTTTAGAGTTTTAATTACTCTATCAAAACATCTGTAGCAGTGAAGATCTGTGTTTTTCAAAAGTTTCCTTTGGCAGAGGCTTGGTTAGGATATCAGCAACTTGGTCTTGGGTTGGGCAAAACTGAACAGCAACATTTTCTCTTATCTGATCTTTCAAAAAATGATATCGAACATCTATATGTTTTGTCTTTCTGTTCATTTGTCCTGTCTTCATTAAAGTCATTGCACTTTGGTTGTCAATATTTAGTTTAGCAAGTATGGTTTCATTTGTAAGTTCTTCAATAAGTGCTTTTATATAAATGAGTTCTTTCACACATTCAGCTTTTACAAAATCCCAAGTTTTATTTTTCTTCAATGAATCTTTTTCTTCCTGTATTGCTTTTATCCAGTTTTCTTTGTCTACTCCGGTTACAGCTTCATTGTATGTTAACAATCCTATTTCTTCAGAAACAGAATTCAACACTTCATAATCTTTTAGTCTTTCAGGTCTATTGATATTTTCTCTATTCCTTAACATATATTTTGAATTGGTCGAGTTCTGTGGTTTATCATGGGTATCCAATTCCATTTTAGTGTCTTGACTTTCCTCTATTTCAGAATCCAAATCTTCTCTGTATCTTGGCTGAATGACACTGGTCATTTCATTTGTTAGTTTTCCTGTAAACACCACATCTCTTGCAATTATAATCCTTCTTTTCTGCATGTCCCACAATCTGTATCCATTTCCACTGTATCCGATAAGTGAATATTTTTCACTTTTACTATCCAATTTTTTTAGGTTTCCCAATTTTTTGACATACACTTCACTCCCGAATAATTTTACATTAGAAAGATTAGGCTTACTTCCAAACCACATCTGTGCTGGTGTTGTTTGTACTGTATTTGAAGGGCTTCTGTTGATTAAATAGGCAGCGACTCTTGTGGCCTCTCCCCACATTTCCTTATTTAATTTGGAATCCAGCAAAAGTGCTCTGGTTTTTTTCAATCAGAGTTCGATTCAACCTTTCTGCTTTTCCATTCAATTGTGGAGTATTTGGAATTGTAAAATCAAGTATTATTCCTTTCATTTTGCACCATTCTTTAACTTGCGTATTGGCATATTCACCGCCATTATCACACCTTAATTTTGACACTTTCGCATTTAAAAATCTTTCTACTTCATTTACATATTCTTTAATATATTCTTTTGCTTCATATTTATTGCTGAGCAAATACACATAACAGAAATGTGTATAATCATCCAAAAATGTCATTATATATTTCTTATTATCATGTGTTAAGGGTTCTATTGGGCCGCACAAATCAGTATGAACAATTTCCAAAGGTCGGGTAGCTCTAGATCTTTCATTTCCAAATGACTTCCTAGTTTGCTTTGCCATGATGCAAATTTCGCACACATCATTTTCCTGTTTTTCCAATTTGTTAAGCTCCATACCATCAACCAAACTTTCAAGTTTTCTTAGATTCTGCATCCCAATGTGTCCCAATTTTCTGTGCCATTCTTGGGTTTTGTTTTCACTTGGTAAGGTAAGGTTCGAGTCATTTTGCTTTGAAAAATGTTGTTCAATATTTACAGCATAAAGTCCATTTTCAAGTTGATCTCCTTCTAGAACTTTTTTTCCATCTTTCAAAATTGTCACTTTATCACCTTTAAAATTTACTTCTCCTCCGTTGTTAACAATTGAGGTCACTGACAAAAGGTTTTTTGATAATTCAGGCACAAATATTACTTCATTTAGGTTACATTGTCTCCCCTTAAATTGTCCTGAAGTTTTTGCTCTCATAACTACTTCTTTTTTGGCAACATTGATGTTCACATCACACTTTTTTTGATGATCAAGCAACTTTTCTTCATTAATCATGTGACAGGTGGATCCGCTATCAACAATGAAAGTGACTGATGATCTTTTATCATATTCTTCTCTTTGTTCAGCAATGAAAGCAATGGGAGGTTGCTTTTCTTTGTTCCTGAAATAGCAGTCTTTTTCTTTATGATTAAACTTTTTACATATTCTGCATTGTTCTTTGTTTACTTTAGCAGCAGGTTTACTGTTGTTCTTAGAGAAACAGTCCTTTTCCTCATGGTTAGTTTTTTTACAAAATTTGCAGAATTTTCTTTGGGTGCAATTTTTAGATATATGTCCTGGTTTATTACAAGTAAAACATACCTTTTGTTTTGTTGCATTCATAGCCACTCGGTCTTCTGGTTGGCTCTGTCTATTTCTTCTTATTTCTTCAGTGGTCAATCTTGATATTAGATTTTCAATAGTTTTTTCATCTTTTCCAGTTGACTCCCAAGCAGTACAAAAATAATTATATTCTTCTTGCAAAATTGTTAAAATCTTTGAAATAACAATATTGTCATCAAAGTTCTGTTTTAGATTATTAAGTTTAAAAGCCAAATTTCTTAAATTACTTATGTTGGCTACAAGGTCTACATTTTTATCAAATTTATAAGTGTGAAATTCTTGTAGCAGCTTACATTTTAATTGTTCATCAACTCTTTCAAATATTCTGCATATGGTGTCATACATTGATTTGGCATTTTCACAATGTATTATGTGTGTTAATATCGTTTTATCGATGCTCGAAATAATATATTTTTGCGCTTTAGCAACTTTTATTATCCATGCGTTTTTTTCTTTTTCATCCTTTTGATCTTTAAAACACAATTTGCCATTTATTGTTTCAATTAAATTATTAGCTTTAAAAATAATGTTAATTTGAAATTTCCAAATATCAAAATTTTCAGAGTCTTTTAATTTATCTATAATCGAAATATCTTCCATAACAGCAGCCATTTTTATTTTTACGATTTTAGATTTTAAGTTTCAACCACGCTTTATGCTGCCACTGTTAGAAAGGTTTTAGGGTTTTATATTATTTTAGAAATTAATACATACGATTTTAGTAATTGAAAATAGTTTATTTATGCAAAACTATATCTTTCCATTTTATTTACAAGTAATAATATATAAGAATAGTGAGGAGTGATAACTATGCAAATATTAATGATGATATACCACAGAATATTTAAAATAATTATTCAGTGACAATATTATATAAAATATTAAAGTCTAAAATTGAATTCATATATTCAACAAATCAAATGTTTCATTTTTTGCCTGTAGAAGGGCGGCTCCAGCCCGAAAGCTCGCGCATATCATAATAAAAGAAACTCATTGCGAAAGGTTGTAGTTTTATTTTTGAAATTTGTAACGCAATTTTTTCGTTTACTTCAAATCTATTAATGCTTCTTTAGAGAAGGGAAGAACTATTTCTATGTGGATTTCAAGAAATGATTTGAGGGCCAGGAGTGCTTCATCGTGCGGGAATGAGGGGTGTAGAGAGATTCTATATCTATTCAATTTGTCAAACAGATCATTAGGTAATATTCCTTTCAACTTGGGGATTAAACTTTCCATCTTCATTTTATAATTATTTAAATAATAGTGGCAGTTTTTTATTCTCGCATTTAAAAATTTTCTGCCCGTTTCTAATATAATCTTTCTTGAAAATTTTGTTTTCACAGGGTCTTTAAGGAGCAGTTAAGGAGGAATTGTTCTTGATTCGAGACATATAAATGAAGTTTCCAACTGTTGAGAGCTAACTGAATTCTCTCAATTGCTCTTGCTAGGCGAAGAGCTACTGAACCAAAACTGGTGGAAATCATTTTGAAGATTGAGCAATCCATTATTAAAATTATATTGAAAAATATGCATATATTGGATTTATATTTATTTTATTGTTCCAATATTTCGAGGGGCAATTGGCCTCTCTTTATCGAGGATGTTTGTGTTTTTCACTAAGCATGCGAGCACGCGTACACCACTCTCGTTCTACAAGGCCAATGAAAGAATTGTATCTTTTTGATTTAAGTATTACATTCAGCATGTATACAGCTAACAATTATATATAATATTACAGATAAATACCATTATTATTATTATTTTGTCCACACATTGTACGTGAAAGAGAGAGATTTATATACAACAGTGTAATTATAAATAATTGTGCTCGTGGTCAGGAAATGCCTTTTTTATTTTTAATAACAACACCTGAACAACTTATTATTTTTTCTATTGTTTTTTTGCATATATATATATATATAAATATAAAGATATATTAATAAATTTATATCCAATATACGCTTTATATTTATTTATAGATATTATTATGGATTGCTCAATATTTAAAAAATATATATATGTCATAGTATATACTCTTCCAGGAATAATAAAACAAACCTAGAGCCATCCCAGAGAGAAATGGGATGTAAAGTCCGGTCAATTGAGAAAGCAGCGACATTCCAAAGGGGGGGCAAATGTGGCCCGCCCGTCAACACCTGGAGGACTATTTTGGGACGGTAGTCGGGGGGTGACCACACAAGACAGTCGTTCAGCGAACAGCTCTCTCTCTCGGATGGCTTCCAGATTCCCCTTCCAACTCGTCGTGTGATTATTTCTCCTCACCACATTATTACCACTATATTGTCACATTGAAAGTCGACAGGATAAGACCTGACCGGGAAACAAATCCCTCATATACCAGAGTATGAAGAAAACAAGAAGCAATACCACGATGATCGAACAAACCCACAACCAAGTTCCACAAGAACCAACGACCGACTCTACTGTAGCCGCTTCCCTTCGAACTCTCACCCTCTGTCTCGACCAACTTTTAAACCGTGAGTCTGAAGAAGAAATCACCTACGACGGAGATGAACCTGCCGCACACTTCTTCTCACAACTTGAGTCTCAGCCGAACTTCCACAACTTAGAGCCAGCACGCCAAGCTCGAAAGGCTCTTTCATCACTCAGAGGCGAACCTCGCAAAATTGCACAAGACTTAGCTCTACTCAATAAGACTTATGAAGAGGTCAAGGAGTCACTCTGCGCCGTCTATCCCCGACGCCCTAGCTTCACTCTTCAAGAGTTCTATGAACTTAAATGCACATCGATGGCCGAGATCGAGACCTACTACAAGAACAAGGTCCGAATAGGATTGGCGATCAACCTCCCTAAGAGTACCATCGTGCAAGCACTATCCAACGGTGTGCCACGTAACTATGGCAACCTTTTAAAGATGGCACAACCCTCGGGACCAGAAGAATGGTTGTGCTTAGCCCAACAGCTGACCTACGAAGGGGATAACACCAGCACTAAAGCTGCCCAACAACGATCACCGCGCCAGAGCAGAGCACCTTCCACCACCGTAGACAAGACCCCACCATATCCTTGCCGTTACTGTGGCGGACAACACTGGCACGCACAGTGTCAGCAGCGAGGGCCCTACCAGCGGACTTTTCGGACCTTTACACCTGCGGTCGACAGCGTCGAGCAACCCCAAAGATCGACTGGGCCTGCAGGGGCCTACGAGACCGCAGCAACGACGAGCTCGGGAGAAAACAAGTAATGCCAGCTTCGGCAGCAGAACTCCTCCGAAGCTCAATGAACCTACCTGCACCGTAAACCAGCATACGCCTGTAAGTGCAATTATTTTAACCCCTATCATTCATTCTTTAAAGATGCCATTCCTACTTGACTCTGGAGCCAATGTTTCCATAATTAGTTTAAACCAATTTGAATATATTAAAAATGTTAATAGTTTCATTTGTTCCACCCCTATTAACAATGATGTTATTATCCGTACTATATCTAGTCATGCCAAACCAATCGGATTAGTTACCTTACCAATACAATTTAATAATTTTAATTTTGATGAAACATTTTATATTTTAAATTCACCCCTTGAACATGGTATCCTATCTATTCATGTTATGCAATTTTTAAGATTAACAATAGATTTTCATAATCAATTGATACTTCAAAATAGTGTTCCAGTACCTAAACATTTGTACCATTTTGTATGTGACCTTCCTACTTGTAAGCACGGCTCGCGAATAATAACTTCTAACCCTAAACGACCCATAATTCACTCGGTTAACTTAGGCGTTGACGATTTTCAACCTCCACGTGAGACTTAATTACAAACAACCCTTAGTAATATTTATCAACCTTCCCCTGAATGCCCCTCTCACCCTTACAACCTTAATAGCCTTCCTACCAGCCCATGCGCCTCTAGAGAATTAATGATTAAAGAATTTATCGAACAACGCCCAGAACTGACTATCCCTTATCAGCAATTATTGTATTATTTTAAAGATATTTTCCCTGTCAATAAATTCAATGTATTACCACTCAACATAACCCCTGTAAAACTCAAAATTATTTCTGATAAGGTTATTTCCCTCCGACCATACCGAACTCCCTATGCCTACCAGAAGGAAATTCAGGACCAGATATCTCAACTTCTAAAACATGACATAATCACCCCCTCCTCTAGCCCATATTCCTCTCCTGTGACACTCGTTCGCAAACGCGATAACACCATGCGTCTCTGCATTGACTTCCGTCGCGTGAACGAACTAGTACCCTCGGATTTGCATCCTTTGCCATTGATAGAAACGGTACTGGATAACCTGTCGAAAGCCAGAGTATTTAGCACCGTTGACATAAGCAATGCATACTATCAAATCCCCATCGCGGAGGAGAGTCAACCACTACTCTCTTTCGTGACTCAACAAGGGCAATATAATTTCAAACGCTTACCCTTTGGGTTCAAATCAGCACCCCAAATTTTCGAACGTGTGATTACCCAGTTGATCCACAAACACCACCTCTCTTTCATAGCCCATTATTATGACGACTTCGTTATTTTTTCTGACTCCTCAGAACAACACCTTACGCACCTTCGACTTTTCTTTAAATTGTGTTTAGAGGAAAATCTCCATCTTAACCTTAAAAAATGTAATTTTTATCAAAATGAAATAGATTTTCTCGGCTACCACATCACCGCAGGGACTTACACACCTAATATTAAAAATACCGAAATCATCAACGCTATTAGAACCCCTATCAACATTAAAACCCTACAATCATTTTTAGGAGCCGTCAACGTATATCATAAATTCATCCCAGAATATGCTAGACTTCGCCACCCCTTAAATCAATTACTAAAAAAGAACGCCAAATGGCTTTGGAGCTCGAATTGTCAACAAGCCTTTGATAAATTGAAGCAACACCTCGCAACACAACCTGTGTTACATCTATTTCAAGAAGGACTCCCATGCCAGGTCTATTGCGACGCTTCCACGCAGGGCATCGCAGGTGTATTCAAACAAGTACATCCTGACGGTAACATCTACCCTGTACAATGTTACAGTCGCGCGTTGCGTTCCTATGAGCGTAATTACACTATAACTGAACTGGAGTGCTTAGCCATTGTAGAGTTCGTTGACAAATTCCGAGTGTACCTCCTAGGTACAAAGTTTGTCATCTACTCGGATCATCACGCCTTACAATGGCTAAAGACCATAAAAGACCCCACCGGACGCCTCTTTCGTTGGAGCCTTCGACTCTCAGCTTACGACTATGAGGTCAAATACCTCAAGGGCTCGCGTCAGTACGAGGCGGACCTACCCTCCCGTAACCCTTTCTGCGGATTCCTATCCACAGGTCAAATAAAAGATCATCAGGGCGAATTACGGAGGGACACAAGGTATATCCTCAATGACAAGGACCTTATGACCATCACACGACGGGGTGTCACTAAACTAATTGTTCCACCATCACTCCGTGGCACCCTACTACAACGAGCCCATCGCGATTTCAATCACCCCGGCATTTCGCAGATGACCAGACTGATCGCAGCCCAATACTATTGGGACGGCATGACAAATGACATCAGGACACATGTAAGAACCTGTTCAGTATGCCAATTAGTCAAACCACCAAAAGGACCTATTTACGGAGAATTGGGACAACTCCCCCCAGCGGTCCTGCCGTACGAACTAGTGTCACTAGATACTATTTCTGGATTCGCGAAATATGGAAATTCTCAGACCTTCTTACATGTCGTAGTGGACCATGCCACACGGTACGCGTGGGCATTTCCATCGCGGTCCACCAGCATTCTCACCTATACCCAAGTGATTAAAAAGGTGATGCAATTTGGTTCTCCTAAACGACTTTTGACGGATAGAGCTCCTGCCTTCACCTCTCCGAAATTTCGTAGATTTTTGATTAGACATAACATTGGCCAACTTCTCACGACAAGCAACAACCCTCAGGCCAACGGATTAAGTGAACGACTAAACGCCACGATTACTGGCAAACTTAAACTGTTGCGCCTCCAACAACCTAAGACGGCCTGGACCAAACTACTACCTCAGGTCCTTCAGGCTTATAACCATACCCCACATTCTGTGACCGGGTTTCCACCGTCATACCTTTTGTTAGGTAGTTTCCCGCTACAACTATCCGAGCATGTACAAAACTACCCAAAAATCGACGACGCCAGAGAATTGGCCTATCATACGACACACGAACGATACTTACGCGACAAAGCCAGATTCGACCAAACACATAGAGCTTCCGATTTTGAAGTAGGCGATCTCGTTTTGGCAAAAACATACCACCATCCAGATACCGATAAACTGGCACCTTTCTTCTCAGGACCTTATGAAATACTGGAGATAATTTCCCCTCAAATCGTACGGATCAACCGCTCCAACCGACCTCAAGTCGTGAGACAGATACAATTCATGTCAACAAATTAAAACACTATACGGGAAACGAACAATTTATTTCACCGCCCGTAAATGATCGAGACCAACCTAAAAATACCTTCAATTTCCCATATAAACACTTCAATCACACTCTAATCCATACTAAAACGGCTATTAACTCACGAATGCAACATGACTACACTTACAATCAAGATGATCAAAGATATTTGAACCGCTTATCCCCTTAAATCTTTACCAATTACTAACCTGACAACGAGACTTTACGAACCCAGTAATATCTAAATAATTAAGGTAGAAAGGCCCAGGGTAAGTTTCCCCTCACTCTGTCCGCCTATATTCTACCTTTCCATCTAGAACTTTTTTAGCTTCGAAAATTAAATATAAGTCCATTCGACTTCCTCACCTACACACGGGACTTTCCCCTGGACTCGCTACACAAGTAACTACATAGATAAGGTAGAATGGCCCAGGGCAAGTTTCCCCCTCGCCCTGTTCGCCAAGGTTCTAACATTGTATGTAGTTTTATATTTACCTCAGTCCTGAGCTCACACAATTGCCAAACTCAATCTCATTTCTCATACTCTACACTTATAGCATAGAAAGCCCATGCCAAGTTTCCCCTTGCCATGTCCGCCTGAAAAATATCTTAAAGTGTATAGTTCCCCAGTCTTAATGACCTTCAGAATTTACCTTATAGTACATTAGATTTTGTTGTATATAGCCTTTTATAACCTTGATATTTTCAAAGATTTCCTTAAATGTCAAACTCTCCAGTGTTGTAAAATTGCTTGTAAATAATATTTACTTGTGTACTATACAATATTTTATTTACATAAAACTATGTCACCATTACCTTAACTAATTTCAACTGAAAAATTATTTTCTCTATTTCTGGCTTCTCCAGCTTTAAGTATACTCAAACCATGTTCAGCCTTCTTCAACGGGGGCCATATGTCATAATATATACTCTTCCAGGAATAATAAAACAAACCTAGAGCCATCCCAGAAAGAGATGGGATGTAAAGTCCGGTCAATTGAGAAAGCAGCGACATTCCAAAGGGGGGGGGGGGGGGGGCAAATGTGGCCCGCCCGTCAACACCTGGAGGACTATTTTGGGACGGTAGTCGGGGGGTGACCACACAAGACAGTCGTTCAGCGAACAGCTCTCTCTCTCGGATGGCTTCCAGATTCCCCTTCCAACTCGTCGTGTGATTATTTCTCCTCACCACATTATTACCACTATATTGTCACATATATATATATATATATATATATATGTGATGATGAGTTGCTGTCGACTTATCTGTGATGAGATCCTGTCGACTCATGTAATGAGATGAGAATTCCAGTAGCTTTTGTAGAGATCCTGTCGACTACTGAAATAATGCTGAAGTCCTGGTAGCTCTTGTTGTACTGTGTTGACCAAGAGGAACAGTCAGGATGTAGAGTTTTCCAGTACCTCTCTGCACCTTGGAAGACCTTTAAAAGTTCTCACAAAATACAGTCAGTCGTGGTCGAGGCAGAGTGGAAAGCTGAGGATATCCATACACAAAAAACGAAGACACAATTGCACTAAGAAAGTTCCGTAAACAGATAAAAGTTGAGCCAGGAGCGAAAGATGGAGACATAGAAGTTTCTTACTCGTCTACATGATAGTTGAGATCGACATAAGGTACGACCGACGTGAGCTGACGCTAAGGGTGAACTCAACTGAACTGACTGATTAAACTGAGCTGTCAAGTCCCTGTAAAAGTGATGTATTTATAGTTTAAAGACGGGGTGACCTTATGTGACATGGGCGTTTCTGAGAAAAGGGGGGCCTTGGCATGTCCAGGTGTGAGAGGGGTCTCTGCATTCCACCACATGTGACAGTGTGGGTGGCCTTGTTTGTGGGAATTGTAAATCTACCTGATTTATGAGTTCCATCTTTAGACTGTTGTTTTGGCAATACTATGCTCGATCTCTGCTTTAGCTCAACTCTTAAATCTATTACAGATTTTATTTATTTATCCACTTTGTACAAATCACATTACATAGGGTGATGTAAAGACACAGATTAATCATGCGCATAATTATTTATAGATGTTTCTATATACAACATGGCAATCTTGTTATAAGTTATCTACACCATATGAGGTTGTTGTTTTAAATTACCATAGATGGGCCCCGGGAGTGAAAGGGTTTATCCGGGTTTAGGCGGGTAAAGCCTCTCTAACACAGGTAAGTAATTAAAATTTCTTTTAATTAATTTAAACTGTGAGGGTTAAAAAGGCTATAACAAGATGATATTTGTTGGATGTATAAAAGTGAAATAAAAATGACATTTTGTTTGATTAACAAAAAAGATGATTAAAATAAATTGATGACATAAAAATTCACATTCTAAGAGAATATTGGTGGGCGTTGGACAGGGTTAGTAGTTAAAGAATAAGCAATTGTGAGATTTACACATGCAATCAAATACTTAGGTCCAGGTGCAAAGCGAGGATATGGACTTGAGCGTCTTCCTAGGCAATGTTTCACCTGTGATCCTGTATAGGGTAACAGTGCTTTGTCACAATTGTAGTGTTATTGGGTTGAAAAGTTGTTGAAGAATATGTAATTGTTAGAAGTGCTCATGTAAACCAAATACTCAGATCCAGGTGCAAAGCGAGGATATAGACTTGAGCTGTCTTCCTTGGCAATGTTTCACTTGCGATCCTATATAAGGGTTACAGTGTTTTGTCACAATTTTAGGATTATTGGGTTAAAAGTTGTTGAAGAAAAGTTGCTTATTAATATGATTGAGAAAGGAGTGAAATAGAGCCATGCGATAAGTAGAATTGTAGCGACAGTAGGTGATCTGACTTGACTCGAAATCAAAGGTTGAATGTGGTCCGCTAGAGCTGAAAAAAAAAGTTGAAAGTTGAAAAAAGTGAACGCTTTGTGAATGCGTTGGTGATTTGCTCTGCGGATGAAATGAAATAAACTCTTGAAGCTTGTTCAGACCAGAAGTTTGGATTGGTAAGTCTGGGGAACGGTGTTCTCAAAGAGTTTGTTGAATTACGAAATCAAAAAATAAATTGTCAAGCAGTGCTGTCGTTTTTCTACATGGACGTGACGCAATGACTAAAAAGATAGTGATGAAAAATATAGGGGATTGGTTAAAGAATATGATTGTTGAAAACGATTGTTGTAGATGCCCGATATTGGATGATAAACTTTGTCAGATAATAAAGGTATTTAAACAACTAAAATATAGTGAATAGAAATATAGAAATATGATTGCGGGTACAAAAAGTGTAAGTGGACAAAATTAAACCTGTAATATATAAAATATATAATAGATAATAAAATAAAAATAATTTTTGAAACAATTAGATGTTTTACAATACTAAAATAATATCATGAAAAATAAAAGTAAATTTGATTAAAGGTTTTTTTTTTTTTTTTTAATGTTGGATTAAAAAATTTGTTTATATAATTGAAAGGTAAGAATAAGAATAATTATTCAAGATTTTATACAAATTTTATAATATAATTGAAGGTTATTAATGATTGGATAAATTTTAAGTAGTGTAAAATTGAACAAAAATTGTCTCTTTTGACGAAAAGTTACAGTTGTGGTGTGTGACTAGATTATATCCCTTTGATAACATCGGTGTTTCTATGACTCTGAAACTGGGAATATGTGAAATGATCTTTTCGTTTGTCCTCAATGCTGGTATGTAGAGAATGATTTCTCTTTCGCGTTAAAAGTCTATATAAGACTTAACCAAATTGTTTTAATTGGTGTTATCAATTAACATGTAAAATGTTTAAAGTATGTTGTGTTGTGATATCTCGTTGGTGAGATTTGTGAGATTTTCGCGGAAATCTAAATGAGTAGTGTGACACATGTGTTCAAAATGGCGTCATGAAGCTAGCGGTCAAGATGACTGCTTGAGGGGGGAGAGAAGATATTCTCAAAAGATAACAGTGACCAGGGGAGTGACGTCATAAAGAGCGTCCACTTCCTTTTTTTTTTTTCACGGAAATTCTATTTGTGGGGTGGTCACACGTGCGGGGTGTTTATTTTCTGTCTTGCTTGAAACTGACTTTCTCTCTCTTCTTTTGTTGAAGTTTGGCAATTTTCTTGCCTATTTGAAAATATAGTTTAATCGATGTTCGTAAGTGTTGTGTCTCGAAATCAGTTTAGACTTAGTAAAATTGTTAAACGATGATTTCAGGCTAGAAGTGAGTGAAAGATATGACTTTCGACGTGTACACGCTTTGAGGTGAGAAGTCATAGGCATGAAGGCGTCTTTGGCCTGAAAAGTGAAAAGGTTTTGTGGTGTAGCGCTATGACACGAAGTGAGAAATGTGAATGAAAAGGTGTCACGTGAAGTCTTAGTTTGGTACAAATCTAACCTGTTTCACCATGAATAACAAATTTAATAAAGTCATGGGTGGTTGTTGTATGAAACATATCGAGAGAATATTTGACTGTTAGTGGATGTTGCACGCTTAATGTGAAATTATTTTATTGTGGCGACGATATAGAGCTAAGTGGAGCTTGTGTGGCTCAAGATTTGGATTTGTGTGTTAAGTCGGGCACTAAAAATTGTTGCCAATTGGATAAAGTGATGTGTGAGTGTTGTAACATTTGTTGAGAGAGATCTATTGATGCTTAATTATGCATGTAAAAAGTAGAGACGAGGGAGTGTATCTAAGTTAGAATAAAATGTTGTTAATAAGTTTGGTAGGTTGTGACCTAATTTAGCTACTGGCGTGGTAGTTGTTTTTCCTAGTGGTGTTTTTGAATATATTGTATCTTCCGATTTTTGCAATTAAAAAAAATGCGTTTCACCTATGTTAATTTATATTTAAAATTTGAATATATTTTTTAAATCGTTAATTATGGTAGTTAAAATGATTCTTGTAAAAGGGCAATGTCGTGAGAGTTACCACTAATTTGAATTGGGCGCTTACTTAAAATGGTGAACATTACCAAATTTTAAGAATTGATAAAGATATTGGTCTTTTGGTATAAAGATAACTAATAAGTAAAACAAAAATAAGTTGAGAATTATAATGAATGAAATTTTTTTTTTTTAATAATAATAATGATTTTTTTTTTCAAGTTGTAGATTTGGATAGTACCATTTTAGATAAATTTAAGAACGACATGTAAGATTAGTAAAAATGGTAAAAAAGCGTGATGGGCGAAATTTTTTTTTTTTTTAAGTAAAATTGAGAGTAATAACTTGAATTTTATAATCTGATTAAAAATTAAAGTAAATTTGATAAATGATAGTGTGAAAGTTTTAAAAATTGAATAAAAAATGATATAAAAAATGTAAAAATTGATTTTAAAATGCTTAAAGTGAAAATATAAATCAAAATTCATAGTGAATCAAGTTTTGAACTTGAGGATAAAGTTAGAGTAGGTTTTTTTTTTTTAAACTTACAGTTTTGTGAAAGTTCAGTCAGGAAACTTGGTCTTGGCTTGTATTCCTGCTGACGTTGAAGACGCTCCATGTAGAGCTTGTAGACGCTTGTAGCTTCTGTGAAGTTGATTGTGGCTTGTTGCCTTGAGCATTGTCTCGACGATGTCATGTCGAAGGTGTGGAACTTGTCACAGGGTTTGGGCCACATCGCAGCTCGGTTTCCATGACTTGCGGGAATATCGGGGCTGTCGTTGGCGCGGTCAGCTTGCTCCCGACGTTGACGATCGGTTAGCGGGTATGCGGAAGTCCGTTGGGGCGGCGTTTCTTCCGTAAATATCTTGGGGAGAGATTGCATGGACGTTTCGTTGGAATGGTCGGGCTTGTTCCTCCATCTTCGCTCGTTCTCGCTTCTTATCTGAACAGTCTTCTTACCTCTTAGTTGTGTCATCCTTCGTTTTGGTCATCCTGTCGACTTAAATGTGATGATGAGTTGCTGTCGACTTATCTGTGATGAGATCCTGTCGACTCATGTAATGAGATGAGAATTCCAGTAGCTTTTGTAGAGATCCTGTCGACTACTGAAATAATGCTGAAGTCCTGGTAGCTCTTGTTGTACTGTGTTGACCAAGAAGAACAGTCAGGATGTAGAGTTTTCCAGTACCTCTCTGCACCTTGGAAGACCTTTAAAAGTTCTCACAAAATACAGGCAGTCGTGGTCGAGGCAGAGTGGAAAGCTGAGGATATCCATACACAAAAAACGAAGACACAATTGCACTAAGAAAGTTCCGTAAACAGATAAAAGTTGAGCCAGGAGCGAAAGATGGAGACATAGAAGTTTCTTACTCGTCTACATGATAGTTGAGATCGACATAAGGTACGACCGACGTGAGCTGACGCTAAGGGTGAACTCAACTGAACTGACTGACTGAACTGAGCTGTCAAGTCCCTGTAAAAGTGATGTATTTATAGTTTAAAGACGGGGTGACCTTATGTGACATGGGCGTTTCTGAGAAAAGGGGGGCCTTGGCATGTCCAGGTGTGAGAGGGGTCTCTGCATTCCACCACATGTGACAGTGTGGGTGGCCTTGTTTGTGGGAATTGTAAATCTACCTGATTTATGAGTTCCATCTTTAGACTGTTGTTTTGGCAATACTATGCTCGATCTCTGCTTTAGCTCAACTGACATAGAAGTTTCTTACTCGTCTACATGATAGTTGAGATCGACATAAGGTACGACCGACGTGAGCTGACGCTAAGGGTGAACTCAACTGAACTGACTGACTGAACTGAGCTGTCAAGTCCCTGTAAAAGTGATGTATTTATAGTTTAAAGACGGGGTGACCTTATGTGACATGGGCGTTTCTGAGAAAAGGGGGGCCTTGGCATGTCCAGGTGTGAGAGGGGTCTCTGCATTCCACCACATGTGACAGTGTGGGTGGCCTTGTTTGTGGGAATTGTAAATCTACCTGATTTATGAGTTCCATCTTTAGACTGTTGTTTTGGCAATACTATGCTCGATCTCTGCTTTAGCTCAACTCTTAAATCTATTACAGATTTTATTTATTTATCCACTTTGTACAAATCACATTACATAGGGTGATGTAAAGACACAGATTAATCATGCGCATAATTATTTATAGATGTTTCTATATACAACATGGCAATCTTGTTATAAGTTATCTACACCATATGAGGTTGTTGTTTTAAATTACCATATATATATATACAGTGTACCAGGTAAATTGGGAATTTCAACAATGGTATTTTAACTGAAATTTTTTGCAAGTAAAAATTAAAATATCCGAATGAAATTTGACACAGTAGTAGATAAAAGGATATTGTTTTTATTTATTCAATGTAGTTTCCATTATTAGCTACAACAGTCTCGAGGCGAGTGCGGAATGAAGCACAGGCCTTGGCGACGATGACCTTGTCCATTTGGGTCATCACCGTGTGAACTGCTTTCTTGACAGACTGGATGGTGGTATGAGGAGCTTTGTTGACATCTCTCTCAACAACGCCCCATACATAGTAGTCGAGGGGATTGCAATCTGGAGAATTAGGGGGCCAAATATCAGGACCCCAGTGACTAGGGACGTTAAGTGTCAGCCACGATTGTGCCTTTTTTGCCTTATGGGCTGGAGCTGAGTCCTGTTGGAAGACATACTTCCTTCCTGCGGCCACCATGTCCATCCAAGGCTTCACAACGGTCTCCAGAACATTGATGTAGGTGTCAGCGTTCATCCTAAGGCCCTTCTCAAAGAAATGGGGAGGCATGACATCACCTTCACTGCTGATAACGCCAAGGACCATTACGGAGGCAGGAAATTTCGTGTGCATCACGACAGGTATCTCTGAGGGGTCTTTACAGATCCAGCGATCATTCCTGGGATTTACCTTTTGGTCCACGTCAAAGTTCTTTTCGTCAGAGAAGAACCTTAGCATGCCAAAAGAGTCGTGTTTCAGGTTGTTGAGGAGGGCAGCAGCCTTTCCTTTTCTGTTATTCTTCATATTCTCAGTCAGCAACTGACCTTTCCGAAGGGCATAAGACTTGAGACCAAGGTCCTCATGGATAGTTCTGACAATTGTCATAGAGCCAACGTCCATTTCCTTGGCTATGGCCCTCATGCTCTTCCCAGGGTTTCCATCAATCTTCTCCTTGACATTTTTGACAAATTCTTCGCCTCTTACCCTGTCCGATCGACGCGAGTGCTTTTTCCTTGTAGCTATCCCCTCTTTGTTACTGTCGGCCTCATCAAACTGCTTCTTGACACGATAAATAGTAGTTTTGGGCAACTTAAGAAAATCCACTATCTCTTTGGGGCTCCTTCCGGCGCGCAGAGCAACGATGATGGCAGCTCGATTTTCAAATTCTCGGTTACTCTCCATCACTACACTGCGCACACATGTACTGTTGCATTTTACATGAATATGGCTACGTAATGAAAAAAAAAACAAGTTTTTAATCTCAAGTAGTTTTTGTTTTATGGACTGTCAAAGTTAGTCCCAATTTACCTGGTACAATATATAATAATATGGTATATATATATATATATATATATATATATATATATATATATATATATATATATATATATATATATATATATACATATATATATATATATATATCGTATATTTTAAACTGTATAATAATGACACTTTCTATTTGCTACCACCCTCATATTTTGTATATATGCTATATCTTTATTAATATAACCTGTACACCCTTTTTGTATATAAACTAAAATTGGTGACGTCAAAATAAAGATCCAAATAGAGAGCGGTCAGCTGGTGGCAGCAGGGACAGAGGGGTGGAAAAAGGCAACGCCCAGCCCATGTGGGGTCCCGAGGGACATTCTTATAGAGACCCCCCAAAACAGGACAAGTTTTGGCAGGGGGTCGGCAGATGTTCTAGGGGGTATTTCTCAGCAGTTCGTTTCAGCCTGTCGGTCCCACACACTCTCCCTCCATGTCTCGGTGATAAACATCAAAGTTGGTGTCATGGCCTCTACCTCTGTCCCGTGGGCTGTCCCCGATCCCTCTTTGTGCTAACATCTAGCCCTGCCTCTGCTTCTTGTTGTCCGCGTGTGGGAAGATCATCAACACTCGCCTCACGTACACGACTGCCAGTTCATCCATACGTAGGCACATTGCAACAATATTACATATATATATATATATATAGAAAGCGCGTTATTACGCTTATTTATTTCTCTATATTTTCACTTTATAATATATATGTTATAAATAAAGATGAGATTTTTCTGTTTGATTTTTGATAATTAGTTATATAATTAATACTTGATGCTGATCATTTTTAGAATAGAGATATTTGTTGAGATAAGTTTTATTTGCTTGTGGAGGAATTAATGGTCATTTGCTTGATCTTGGAATTCATGAGTATGTGATTTTGCAGTTGTGGTAGAAATAATAAAACTGTTTGAATCATTATTTCCCAGTTTGTTTTAATTGAGCTTATAAAATATATAAACATAAATTAAGAAAAGTAATGCCTGACTTAAGGCGCAAGAATAAAAAAAAATGAAAGGCTTATTTACATAATTTACAAAAGATTTGAGCCGGCCAACGGGGAACAACAACAATAAGTATTTATAGGGTAAGCGTGACCTCTGGCGGTCGATTTAACAGAGTATTTGTATCTATTAAATATATTTTTAAATAAAATAATATTTTATATAACATAATTTTAAATATATTTTTTGTCGGGGCTTGCTATTATAATAAATATTGTTGAGATAAACTTACTTTTGTTTTGGATACATGAATATTTTTGAGATGTTTACAGCACGTATCATTTACCCCCGCTTTGATGCATTTATTCACGGAGAATAAATGACTTTAATTGAGAGATGTGAGCCTTTATAGGACCTCCTGTGGGATTTCTTGGTGGGTTGTCTTGATCCGTTGTAGAGAGTTCGTAAGTCACTTTAGACAATCTTCTCAAAACTTGGAATGGTCCTTCGTATTTGGGAGCTGTTTTAATTAGCCTCGGATCATTGTAGGGAATTCTTTTAAGAACGAGATCTCCAACTTTAAATTCAATGTCGGGATGCCTTGAATCATGTCTTCTTTTAGAAATATCACGATGATGTTGAGTTCTTTTTATAGCCAGTTTTCTAGCATCTTCTACCGAGGTTGAGGGGTTATCAGCAAATTGTGGCTGCACATTGTAACCAAAAAGTAGACAAGATGGCGGAAAACCTGTTACGTCATGAGGGGTGTTGTTGTATTCAGTAATGACCTTGGGCAAAAGTGTGCTCCATTTCAATTTCGGTTTATCAAGCAAGGCCGCTCTTCACTTGGTCATGATTGTTCCGTTAACCTTTTCGCACATTCCATTACTCTGGGGGTGGTATGGTGTGATGAAAGTTTGTTTGATGTTATGAACTTTCAAACACCTTTTGCATTCCTTGGAATTAAAGTTCTTTCCGTTGTCAGTGATAATATGTTTTATGGGTAGCGAGACTTGAAGGATTCTGTTGAAACATTGTAGCGTTGCTTGAGCTGTGTTTTTGATAGTGGGAAATGCCCAAACATATCTTGTAAGATGATCAATGAACACTTGGATGTACTTGTGCTTTGTCTTTTCAGCTGATGTTCCCATAACTATTGTATCTGCACTTATTACTTGAGCTGGTTGTAATTCTGTGTCTGGAATTATTAGTTGTCCTAGAGTTGGTTGGTTAGATGATTTGGTCAGTTGACATGTCTTGCATGATCTCACATAAGATTTAATTTCCTGTACCATGTCTGACCACCAAAATAAAGGAACTATTAATTTGACTGTCTTGTTCATGGATGGGTGACTCATGTTATCATAATATTCCTTCAGAATATGTTCTTTAAAAGAAGCAGGCACCACAGCCCTGAGTAGTCCTCTCTTCTTGACCATCACTGTGTTTTGATGATCTTGAGGGTCTTCGATGAAGCTGAGATCTGCCTGTCTTTGATGTTGTTGTAGCTCGAAAATGTAAATACTTAGTACTGGGAAATTGCAATTATACCGCGAATGTTTCTTTTAAACAAAAATCGAAATCTATTTTTTTTTGTTTAAAAGAAACATTCGCTGTATAATTACAATTTTCGTTTTACAATCATCAGCCGCGTTATATTGTATTTTAAATGTATTATAAGTTACTTTAAATATTATTTACGAACGGAAAAATACGTCCAGGGTAGCCTAGTGGACATGGCACCTGCCCGGTAAGCAGAAGGTTGTGGGTTCGATTCCCGCCCCTGGACACTTTTATTTCTCCGTTTGTCATTACTCTTCACAATTCATCCTATCATACTTCATCCTTAAAGTTAGAAATAATCGTTATTTCTCTTTAAAATATATTTCGATTTTTGTTTAAAAGAAACATTCGCGGTATAATTGCAATTTTCGTTTTACAATCATCAGCCGCGTTATATTGTATTTTAAATGTACTTAGTACTGGGGCTCTTGATAATGCATCTACATGAGTCAGTTTGTTCCCAGATCTGTGTGTGATTGTAAAGGTTTTAGTTGATAAATTGACTAGCCACCTGAAAAATTTAGATTTTGGATATTTGAGATTGAGTAACCACTGTAAGGCTGAGTGATCCGTAATAACTTGGAAGGGCTTGTTTTCCAGATACACCTCAAAATAATATATTGCTTGGATGACAGCATAGCATTCCAGTTCATAAGCTGAGTAGTTCTGTTGGTGTTTAAGAAGCTTTTTGGAATAGTATGATATTACATGTTCTGTTGAATCAATTTCTTGACTTAGTATTCCTGCTATTCCAATTGCTGATGCATCGGTATATAGTTTGCAAGGTACATCTGGGTTGTAAGTGGTAAGAATTGGTTCTGATGTTAAAGCTGCTTTTAATTCTATAAAGGATTTATCAACTTGAGGTGTCCACAAGAATAATTTATTTTTCTGTGTCAGGTTTGTAAGAGGGGTGGCAATCTCTGCAAATCTTGGAATGAATTTCCGGTAGAAATTTGCCAAGCCAATGAATCTTCTGATTCCTTTAACTGTTGTTGGTTGCGGAAAGTCTTGAACAGCTTTGATTTTATCAGGATCAGGTTTTACTTTATTGTGACCAATGATATGGCCTAAGTATTTGACCTCTGACTGTGCAAATGAGCATTTGTTGAACTTAAGCTTGATGTTGTATTCAAGCAATTTTTCAAATACCTGCTTTATCAGGTTCATATGCTGGGAAAAGGATGAGGAATAAATGATGATATGATCTTGGAAAACACCTACTCCTTTCCATAAAAGAGTTCCTATCACTTGCTGGATGATTTTCTGAAATGTTGATGCTGCATTTTTGAGTCCAAAGGGCATAACCAAAAATTCATAATGTCCATCATTGGTGACAAAGGCTGTTTTGGGAACTGACTCAGGGTGCATTTGAACATGCCAGTATCCCCAAGCCACATCTAGTGTTGTGAAATACTTTGCTCCATGAAGTCTATCAAAAATATCTTGCAAAAGTGGTAAGGGTTGTTTATCATCAATTGTGATTTTATTGAGTTCCCTGTAGTCTACACAAAGTCTATTGGTCCCAGCTTTTTTTTGCACCAAAACAACTGGAAAAGACCAAGGGGAGGATGACTCTTTAATTAATCCTTTCTTAATCATTTCTTTGACTTGTTCGGAAATTTTCTCATATTCAGAGAAGGGTCTTCTATATGGTCTTAAACTTATAGGCAAATGTTCTTTGGTGACTATATTGTGCTGAATGGAGATTCTTCTTATATCTGTTTGATGTTGACTGATAATTTGCTCATTTTGCTGTTATAATTTATTCAATTCATCCTGGTTAGGTTTTTGCAAATGATTAAAGGTTGTGCAAACAAGTGCCATTTCTGCTGATTGCTTAGTGTACACTGTTTTATCTTTAGTGTCAACAATAAGTTCAAAGTCTTCTGCAATATCCAAGCCAATGAGTAGCTGGAATTTCAAATTAGGTATTTCATGAAGTTTGACCTTTCTAGTTTTATTATGAATTTGCAAATTTTCATGAACATATCCCAAAGTTTTGGTTAATGAGTTAGCTTGTTGAATTTGCATGGGAGAATCTATTAAAGGATGTAAATTCAAACTTTTTATTAAATTTTGACTTATTAAAGATATGGTAGCACCTGTCTCCATGAAGGCTTGTAAAGGATGTTTGTTGACACAAATTTTAAAGTCTATCAATTTATAAGGAGGATTGTTAGTTGATAAGCAAGCTACTTTGTTTGTTTCATTACTTGTGGTTGATTCGGTGACTGTTACAATGAATTGTTTTGGTTGTGTATTTTTAGATGATCTCTCTGTTTTATAATTTGGGTCATAATCAGGACATTCATTCAACCAATGTTTCACTTTAATTCTTTTCTTCATGCAAATTGGGCAGAAAAATGGGCAATTTGAAGCTGATCTTTCCTGTTGAGATAGAGTGCATACTTTGGGTTTAAACAAATTTCTTAGCTTACTTTGTTGCCTGTTATGCTCAACAGAAAGTGCAACTTGTATCCATTTGGTTGGATCTGCAGGTTGTGCTGCTGCAAACACATCCCTCCAACTCAAAGGTACCCATCTGTTAGTAGCTGTATTTTCTCTTCCCTTTTCAAGGATGTTTGATTCAGTAAGTCCATTTTTTCTTTAAAATAAGTCTCCACAGTTTCACTTGCAAGGAGCTTTCTGCTAGATCCTAATACAATGGGACTATATGTGCAAGGCTTAAATCTGGCATTGAGTTTATCTTTTACAGTTTCCCATTTTTTTATATGTGCATTTGTAAGAATTCCATCAGCAAAAAATTCTAAGGCTTCATCTGCTAAATAGTAGATAAGATTGTGTATTTTTTCGTCATCGTTTGCTTTTAAATTTTCTACTTCATACAACTTAATCCAACTTTCAATTTTTATATTATTCTTACTGCCAGAATATTTTTCAAATCTATGTATATTTGCCATTATAAAAATAAAGATGTTTCTAAATGAGTTATTTAAATTTGAAATATATAATCTTTTGATTAAAAATTTACCTTTTTAATTTTCTTTCGTATCCTGTCGGCTGCGCCAAGTATGTAGCGGATGTATGTAAGTTTTCTTTTATAGCTATTTTTAATGTAAAGGAAATAAATAATCAAGAATGTATGTCTCGTTAGTTTTTATTTTTAACCAACGTCTCATTTTTACAAAGTCGTCATGTAAACAATGCTAAGTGATGATGATTATTGGAATAAATGAAAAATTAAATATGAGAATAATAATTTTGAGATGTTTACAGCACGTATCAATATATATAATTGATAATATAATGATTCAGAAGAAATTAAGATATATACAATGAAAATATTCATGTCAGAGAGAGACTATATATATATCCAGATTTTTGTGAATTGTTTCAGAAACCAATAGACACAGGTATGTTGTGAAACCCTCGTAGGCGGAAACATAATTAATATAATAATAAAAATTCTTCATTAATGATTTCATCTATACTATTTATAGGATAATTGGGTTTATGCTTTAAAAATGAATTAAATATTTAATATAATTTTTAGAACTTTTACAGCATATTCCTTTATCGGTTGGATTCAAAAATATGATAAGGCGATAAAGAGAAGTGCTTGAACCATATCTCACTCTACTTAACGATTGATCACTTTCTTAAATTGACCTGATGAAAGCCATACGCCCTAAAACTTCTTGTATTAGGAATAATATAGTTCTTAAAATTAAATATACTCAGGCCAGTAAGTATATTTAATTTTAAAAACTATGAATGCCGCCCAGGCAAACTCTATCTTCATTAGAGTAATTTATGTGAAGTGTGTGTTAGCAATATGTTTTTATATATACTAATACCCAATAAATTTATACTCAAATAAATATTGCAATCTTTATCGAGCAAAGATACGCTTTTACTGGCTTATCATGAATAAGAACGGGAGAAAAATTAACTATCTACAAAGTAATCATTGTCGTGTGCCCACACGTGCTTGCAATTGAATGAAATAGTTTCTCGAAACCTTGCTTATCTGTTTTGATAAGAGAAAAATACGAGTTTTACTATCAAATTGTAAGTTGAATTTAACAACTTTATAGAATAATTAGTGTACAAAAAATAAAAGGCACCTAACATTTTAATCATGCTGTAGAACGATGCACGCCTTCATCACCATATTAAAAACGTTTACTAGTAATGATAAAGAATGAGCTACACAACCAGTATTAGTAAATGGAGACAACGCCTTCAGGTTTTGATCTTAATTTGCCAAAACTAGTGTTGGGGCTTATGCTTCATGATCAGTAGAAAGATTATTTTGCTAGAATGATAAACAAGTTGTTCCTTGTTCTAAAATCACACTATTAGGTACCGCTCAAAAGGAGCAACCTAGTTTATGATATTTGCAACAATGAATAATATGTGAGGCTTATTCACATATTAAACAAAGTGTTATTATTAGCATTAGCGCGCCATCTGTTATGTAAATTCGAAACTATTATAGACGCGTATGATTCTTTTGAAAATTAAACAATTCCTACTGCCTTTACTGCAATGGAATTTATAAATGTATGTAATTCTGCTCTCCTCAAAGCTTATGTCCATAGTTCATCTCAAATGCCCATTCCAAGAGTCTAGCAACAGTATCACTGTAAAAGGAAGATCGAAAAAATGAAATAAAACAGCGGTATGGTATATTAAACTGGCTTAACCGCTGGGAGTGTTCACCACCAATGAACCAGGCCCTCCCATTAATTTTTGCATTACAGTAAGGGCAGTAGAAATTGTTTAATTTTCAAAAGAATCATAGGCGTTTATAATAGTTTCGAATTTTCAAAACAAAGTATTAACACGGGATTCGATCCCGGTTGATGGCTGTCGGGAATCGAGGGTGTTATTCACTCGTCCACCGACTCTCTTACAGAATCACTTCACTAGGTACCGCTCAAAAAGAGCAACCTAGTTTATGATATTTCCAACAATCAATAATATGTGATGATACAAAAGTGCATCGTTCTGATGCATATTATAAAGGGAGGTGCCTCATTTTGGTACATTAATATGATCCTCCCGCTATTTTATATATTGTATAATATAATTAGTTTCTCTCTATTTTAAAGAGTTGATTTTAGGACATTTGTTGTTCGTCTTCAGGCCTATCTATAGCATACAGATAGGACTGTGAAAGGACAATACATTTAAGAGAAAACTAGCCCTATTGAAATAAAGTACCTATTTTTAATCTCTCTCTATCTCACTTATATATAATTTAATCTGAAGCTTTTTTTTGTATTTTTAATCAATAAAATGTTTTAATCAGCTCTTTTGTCTCAAATATATGTTTCTTCTGTTTCCATTTGAAATTCAAATTGTTATGAGGTCTATTTAATTCTACTTTATAATTTCAAAAGAAATGGCTTTGCATGTTGGCATACTTATATCACTGCAGTATGTATAGTTCTCCTCTATCTTGTAGCGTTCATACACCTGTGGAAGATCAGAGCTAACTTGTGAGGATAAAATTGCTGGATTGAAGAAACTATTTTCCTGAAACTATTACTTTAACAAAGATGGTACATTTAATAGGCCATGATGATTATGATAAGTAGTTATTGGCCGTTTCACTATAAGCCTATCACATGTCTACACATGTAGGAGGTAGTTCGGCTTTTGAAATTCAGATTTTGTTATTATAAGCATGTCAAAGTCCTGTTTGTATATTTATATTCACTGGTAAGGTTGAAGTTCTCTCTCACTCTATACAATGTATGTATTGAAGCGTTTATATCTGCAGGAAAAGGTGTCCAAGATAGAAAATTTGAACCCATTCGTGACTGGAGAAAATAGCCGGATTTTACATTTCTCCACCGATCTCCTTAATCATTGTTAATGTGATATGAAGGGATTTTAAAATTCGGAACAACTTGAGACCTTCTATGTTCAAAGGCTGTCGAATACCACTTCTCCACCGGCCTCCCAATCATTGATAACAATATGAAGGGATTTTATAATTCGGAACAAGTTGCGACGTGACCTTCCATGTTCAATGGCTGTCGAAATCGACAGCTTATAAAACTTCTCTACAGATCTACCAATCATCGATAATGTGATATGAAAGGATTCATAATCTTCTCTTAAAAAGTTGCGATGTTCATGTTGAAATCTCGATGGAAGGTAGGCTACCGCTGAAGAATTACTGGAGAGATGTCGCAACACGTGGAACGACAGTCCAGCTGTTGCATGGACTTGTTCACCCCTGTAATACATCAGGATGGAGTCCGCAGTGGTCGGGAGCATGGATGGACCGATCGATGACTGATGGAGGGGCAAGGTCGTTTCAATTTACCTTTACGTCCTTCAGTTCTTCCATTACCTACATCCACTTCCTCGTGTATATATCTCACGTTTTTTATAATTAATTATTTCTTTTTTTTTTAATGGATTTTTTATATTAATTTTTAAAAAAGTCATTTTTGTTATCATCATCACATACAATGTAATTTTTTATATAAACAAACGGTAATAAACAAACAACAAGAATGTAATTTGCATCTTCAATATTATTAAACAACAACAAATTAAATTAACAATGTAAAAATATATTTTAAAATTTTAACACAAAAACGTTGCAATATATGTGAAAAAAGGGTAATTCTGGAATAATTAAAAGTCAATGAGAATAGTTGATATTTATTCCGATAGATCGCGCAAGCCATCAGCAACTTTCAGTTGCACGATAAGGAGATACCTTTTTCATAAGTTACAATATATATATTATTAAAAATATTCTGCTGATTATTTTCAATATTATTTAGATGATTTGATATAGAATTATTGATAATTTGCTTGATACATGAATATGTTTTTTTTTTTTATATTGCAGTCGTGGTAAAATAATGAAATTAGTTTAGATCATTATTTGCTTTAATGGAGCTAATGAAGTATTCAATAAATAATTGGAGAAAAGAACTGCCTGACTTAAGGCGAGTAGAATAAGAAAAACAAAAGACTTATTTAAATAATTACAAAAAGGTTTGAGCCGGCCAATGGGAAACAACAACAATAGGTTTTTATAGGGAAAGCCGCTACCTCTTGTGGTCTTCTTAACAGAGTATTTTACTTTAGAAATAATAATTTTAAACTAGATAACTTTTATATAACATCTATATAGCTAGCGTAAAGATAGAGGCTGCCTGGCCGGCACTAATTGTTCTTGAAAATATAATGATTTACTGGCAGAAGTATCTTTATTTTCAAAAATATGTATAATCTAGTTAAAAAATATATTATATATTTCAAAAGTCTTTAGAATTTTATCTCGATTAGTTATATTTATTTCACCTATTAGAATTAAATAAATATTAAAATAAATTTTATCCTATATGTATATTTTATTAGATTTGAAATTCTCTAGAGAATTTATCATTTGCTTTGTTTGGAGAATTGGAATATATGAGTATTTAAATTGCAGTCGTGGTAAAAATATTAAAAACAGTTTAAATATTTTTTTTGCTTTAATATTGAGCGTATACTTGAGGAAGAAATACCTGAATCGAGGCGTGAAGAAGAGAATAAAAGATTACATATTTACATATCTACAGAAAGATTTGAGCCGGCCAATGGGAAATAACAACAATGGGTTTATATAAAGTGTAGTCGCGACATCTGGCGGTCGATTTTACGAAGTAGTTTATTCTAGAAATGATAATTTTAAATTTTATAATTTATATATAAAAAAAAAAAACACTAGCGGACGTACCCGGCTTCGCCCGGGTTTTACCCGAGAAAAGGTTTGTCTAACGAATCTCTCGATAAAGTGAACATTTTTTCCCGGTCCCTTGAAAAATACTCGATGAGTTTAATAAAATAAATATTAATTGGTTCCCTCGGTAATTGTAAGTTAAAGGAATAGTATCTTGCCTTGGAATTGTATCATTATTCTTGTCTCAAATAAATTGCCGTGTCTTCCTGAAGTTTGTCTTTCCTAATTTTCTACATTACAAAATTATCGTATCATCATGATAATATTTAGAGCAGATTGCTGAATTATAACAGATAAATTAGAATATTTTCTTGATTATTTTTAGGCGAAAATTATTTCAAAAAATTTATTTGCTAGAAACCTTCCTAGTACTATACTAAATAACTTCCCAAAGTTTCATGGCGTTCAAATGAGTGGTTTGGTCAGGCATAAAGGACAGACAGACACACATACATTCATTTATATATATGTAGGTATGTATATATTGTGGCGAAGACAATGTTATAACTTTATTTTATTATTTATTTAATCAATGAAAATACACAGCATAATAAAACCCTGCATTTTTGGAATCTTGTTATATGTTTATAGCTTTGTTGTTAAATATTCTCTAGCTGTAAATATTTTTTTTAGTTTTAATTATAGTCGCCTAGTCGTGCTGACGTCATAAATATCTTCTGCTGTATCATTGTGATCTGCTGAATCATCCATTACTACACTACAGTATATATTTAGATATTTTCGGCGTGTATAGTTGGCTTGAAGTCATACTTCTAGTTCTCCTGTTGAAGGGCATATTGGCCCGAAAGCTAGAAAGGTAAAAAAAAACTAGTTGAAGAAACCTGGCACTAGATTGCTTGTTGATTTTGTAGAAAAATAAAAAATATATGTCATTATATATATTCTTCCAGGAATAATAAAGCCAACCTACCGACAACCCAGACAGAGACTGGAGGTTAAAGTCCGGTCACTTGATACACAAGCGACATTCCAAGGAGCGGACACTGAGCTCGTTAGTTAACACCTCGGGACTTTTAAGACAGTTTGGGATTGTGTGTGACACGAACGGCCGCCCGGCTGTGTCAATCTCGTCTCTCTCTCTCTCTGGTTGCCTGGGTTGATCTTCCAACTTGTGGTGTGTTTATTTCCCCACCTTTCATACCACATCTATATAGATAATGGTCTAACAGAGTTCTCAGTTGTAAAGTTTGAAGCTATCTCCTCCAAAGATACTTAACTATAAATAGCCATCTATATACCAACATTTTCGTTATTTTTTGCTTCGCCGTATCGTCTTATTTTTATTTTCCAAATATTGATAGATTTATTTATTTTTAATTAAATCGATTTTGCAATCGTAGATTTTTTGCCTTCAAATGTTGTTTATCTTAGCGTATTTGTTTTTATCTTCATCGAATTGTGTATTTTTAAAACACGTTCTTTTGTCTTATTATTTTACTAATTACTATATTCGATTTCGTATTTCAGATTCAATTTTTAGTGTTTTATTCTATAATTATTATTTGTAAGTGTTTGTTATAGTTTTTCATTTAGATTTAGCACAATATTTGTACCTGGTTTTCTTTTTTGCAGTATCTTTCCAAATGTCTTTGATATCTTTTTTTTTTCATAAATAGGCTGATACTACATATGTATAATCAATTTTTGATTACTTAATTTTTATAGTTTTTCATTTCAATTTAGCTCCGTTTTTGTGTCTGTCATTTTTTTTCTTCTCATAAATAGGTTGATGCCTCATTTGTGTAATTAATTGTTGATTTTTGTGTCTGGTTTCTTTTAGCAGTATTTTCTTGGAATCTTTTTTTTTTCAATCAATTGTTACCTCACATGCTTGGGCTTTCCTTTTTATGCCTGTCCTGGCATTAAGTTTTATAGTTTTCTTCTGCTTGGTTTTTATTTCAATTTTTTTTCAGCGTCTTCTGTCATGCCTCGAAGAGGCCGTGGAAGACTCACCCTCCAAACCGCTAGGCGTGCTTATATGACTCGCCGCAGGAACAACACCCCTAATCCTATTTCTCCTGTTCCCACTGAATAGTTCATTGGGGGCCTGGAAATAGTCTGCCCTATCTGCTCAGCCCTGCATTTCCCTGGGGAAACTGTTGGTAGGTCATGCTGCCACCAAGAGAAAGTTTCTCTTTCTGAATTGTCTTCTTTTCCATATTAAATCCAGGAATTAATGACCTCAAACAGTGTAGAGGCTAAATACTTCGAGACCAACATTCGAAGCTACAATAGTTCTTTGGCTTTTGCCTCCATGGGTGCGCAGGTTGATGTTTTTACTGGACGAGGGCCTTTTTGTTACCGAATCCATGGACAGATTTATCATTTGACTGGGCCCCTTCATCATCAGAACAACAGAGCCCCATCTTATGCTCAACTTTATATTTTGGATTCTGAGGCAGCGAATAATATTCGTATATATGCATCGGGGCCTTTGGCATGCCATCCTCATATATTGACTCTATTGGATTCTGTGCTTAGGCGTGTGAATCCATATACTTCTGCTTACAGACAGATGCTCCAGGTAGAAAAGGATGAGGAACAGCGGGCTCGCAATGAGAACCGGCAAATGTGTCAGGTTCAGATACTCATCCAACAAAATCATTGTAGGGATCTCCGCCGATATAATGCGCCAAGTGTAAGTGAGGTTGCGGCTATTTTTGTTGATCAAGATGGCCATGTTCCTTCTAACAGAGATATTGCTGTTTTTCCACATGATCGCGGTTTTGTGCGCATTTCTCCACTTAATCCTAACTGTGACCCAATGACATATCCTCTTTTATTTCCTGCATGTGATCCTGGATGGACAATAGGGCTATCACATTAAGAAAATATGCGCACAAGAACTAGAAGCAATGTTACCATGCTTCAGTTCTATAGTTACAGGTTAGCTATCAGACCTGGCTTTTCACCCATTCACTATGGCAGGAGACTATTTCAGCAATATGTTGTTGATACCTATGTTAAAACAGAGGTCAATCGGCAAAACTATATTCGCCAAAATCAGTCCCTGCTTGGGGTGGAGTTATATCAAGGTCTGATAGATTATATTCAGGGACAGGAACGTTCCCGGCGTGTGCGATTAGGCCGTATATTTATTCTTCCATCTTCCTTCCCTGAGAGTTCCCGGGCCATGCACCAAAACTATCAGGATGCGATGGCCATTGTTAGAATGTTTGGAAGACCTGACCTTTTAGTAACATTCACCTGTAACCCCCGTTGGACTGACATTGTTGAAAATCTTCTTCCTAACCAGAGTCCCTCTGATAGACCGGATCAGTTGGCTAGAGTTTTCAATCTTAAGTTGCAGCAGTTCCTGCATGAGATTGTTAATCAGCATGTATTGGGAGTGGTCATTGCACGTGTTCATGTTATCGAGTTCCAAAAACGTGGTTCACCACATGCCCACATGCTGTTTATGCTTAGAGAAGAAGACAAACGTAGAGACAGAGATGACATTGACAAATTGGTTTGTGCTGAAATTCCTAGCCCTACTATGCAGGTTCAGCTGTATTACATGGTTCGTAAACATATGATCCATGGTCCTTCGCTCACCATGTATGTCTGATGGAAAGTGTACTAAAAACTTCCCAAAATCATTCCTTCAGCTGACCGAGGCCAACAATAATGGATATCCTCGCTACAGACGTCGAGATGACATTAGTTGTGGGCACTCACCAGGTGGATAACCGCTGGGTTGTTCCCTATAACCCCTATCTGCTGGTTAGGTTTAATGCTCACATTAATGTTGAGGTCTGTGCTTCTGTGAAAAGAGTCAAATACCTTTTCAAATATGTTCATAAGGGACACGACATAGCTGAGGTGGAAGTGACTGTTGGAGAATCAGCCTTGGAAATACAGGACACATGATTAAATCAAAAGCTTTCTTGACGCTCGGTATGTAAGCGCTCCTGAAGCAATGTGGCGCATGTTTGAATATCGCTTACATGCCCACTCACATACCATATGTTGCTTAGCTGTTCATCTTCCTAATTTTCAGTCTGTATATTTTGTTGAAGGTAGCGAAGAACATGCTCTTGAAAATGCTTCAGGCAGATGCACAACTCTGACTGCATGGTTTCAGCTCAATTGTGTTGATGTATCTGCACGGACTATTTTATATGGAGACATACCTTCCGCCTATGTTTTCAGGCAAAATCAATGGCGTGCTAGAGTTCGGGGTGGGGCTTTGTGCATTGGATGTATGTGTTCGGTGATTCCCAAAGATTCTGAGCGTTATCGCCTTCGGCTTCTACTGTTACATGTCGCAGAGGTGCTCAGAGTTTTGAAGATTTGCGAACTGTCGATGATATTGTTTGCTCCACTTTTAAAGAGGCTGCCCAGCGCCGTGGATTATTGTCTGATTATTCTGAGTGGGAAGCATGCTTGGCTTAGGAGGCTTTGTTCCAAATGCCATGTCAACTGCGCCAGCTCTCTCTCTCTCTCTCTTTGCGACAATTCTCATCTTCAATAATACAAACGACCCTGGATCATTGTAGACCAAATACAAGGGGTATCTTAGTGAGGACTTTTCTCGTGGAACCTCTGACACAGCTGCTGAGCAGATGGCTCTCAGAGCCCTTGATTTTCAGCTGAGAGAAAATCGCCTCAGCTGCCACCATTATGGACTTCCTGCCCCCTGAACCCACTTCTTGATTCCGTAAAGGATCACCTTGATATTAATGAGAAGATGCAAATTGGGACACAAATGTATACGCTTCTTACACCAGATCAAAAGTCAATTGTGGATACAATTGTTGATTCTGTCAACACAAATCCACGTTGCTTTTTCATTGATGGGCCTGGTGGTACAGGTGAAACTTATGTTTCAGCACTCTAATCCATTGTGTTAGAGCCGTTTGAAAATTTGTCATTCCGCTGGCCTCCACAGGAATAGCGGCTACCCTTTTGTCAGGCGGCCAGACTGTCCATTCCAGGTTTAAACTGCCGATTCCCTTCCTAGAGAATTCTGTATCTTCAATCTCAGTCAATAGTTCTGAGGCTGAGCGTATTCGGAGGTCATCTTTAATTATTTGGGATGAGGCTCCTATGGCCCCTTACAGAGCACTTGAAATTGTGGATCGCCTCCTAAGGGACATAATGCATTGTGACCTTGCTTTTGGCGGAAAGGTTGTTGTTCTTGGAGGTGACTTTCGCCAAGTGCTCCCTGTTGTACCTCGGGTTTCGAGAGCCGGGATTGTTGCTGCTTGCATTAAGCGCAGCAAGCTATGGTCATTTGTTTGTGATATTATGCCTTACTCAGAATATGCGAGCAGGTATTGATGCGCAGAGCTTCTCTCAATGGTTGCTTAAAGTTGGTGATGGTGATCTACCTACAGACCAACAGGGCCTCATTTCTCTTCCAGAAAGCTGTATCTTTCAAGGGGGTGACCTGGTGAAGGAAATATTTGGTTCTTTATATGGCGATATTACCGCCCTTAGCAAGTCTGTGATTTTAACGCCATAAAAAAACAGATTCATTAGAGATTAATGAAAAAGTATTGGATTGCTTATCAAACAGAAGTCAGTGTTTTATCAGTGTTGACACTGTGGAGTGTGAGAATGTGGAGGAGTAAAATAACTACCCTACTGAATTTCTCAATAGCCTTACTCCCACAGGAATGCCTCCACACCGATTGAATCTTAAAATTGGTGCCATTGCTATGCTTCGGATAAATTTGAATCCTAAGCAGGGTCTTTGCAATGGAACACGTATGGTGATACAGCGCATGTGCTCTCATGTCCTTGAAGCACAAATACTGACAGGGATCAATGTTGGACACACTGTATTGGTGCCAAAAATATCTTTGGCTCCTTCAGATACCAACCTTCCCTTTATTCTGAAGAGGCGTCAGTTTCCACTAAGGTTGGCTTTTGCCATGACTATAAATAAGGCTCAAGGCCAAACCTTTGCTAGAGTGGGTCTCTTGCTACAAGAGCCTGTGTTTACGCACGGACAGCTCTATGTGGCTTCTTCGCGTGTACGAACTATAGATAGAATACGTGTAAAATTGAACCTACGTATAAATAAAACTATAAATGTTGTTTTTAATGAGGTCCTTTAAATAAATTCCTGACGTTAATTATGAGGTTTTTGAACAAATATCCACTATCTAAATTTAAATTTTAGTATATTTGAATTATCGATAGAGAGAGAGTGTCGAATTACAGTTTTTTAATGATAGGCCGTAGGTCGGGAAATCAAAACATGGTCGAATTACAGTTTTTTTTTTTGTGATAGGCCAACTCCGCCCTTGCCGGTCCCAAGCCCGGATGAAAAAGGAGGAGGGGGAGCAGTAACAAGCTCACTAAAAAACCTGGGTTCAGCTGGCTCGGCTGATAGTACCCTGTAAGGGCTCCTAATCCAGGTATACAGGATGAGCAGCGTTTGTACTCCATGTTAGGAGCGGCTGCACATGGCGTCTGTTCCTCATGTCAGAGGCGGCCATTTATTTTGGAGCTAAGTCGGCCTGCCACTGAGTAGTGCTCCCAGTCTTAATGACAAAGGCAGACGCATTCTACTTCACCCAGTGTGGAGATAAGAAAGAAGAAGAAGATACGATAGGCCGTATGTCGGGTCATCAAAACATGGTCGAATTATCGTATGTTGAATTAATGAGGTTATATTGTATTTATAAAACTACAAATGTAACTATAAGGCATAATTTGGATTAAAGATTATAAACACAAGATAATATAAGCAAATCCAAATAAATAGTGTGTGACATTTCGGTAACAGCATTGTTATTTATACCCATTGCAATTTATACGCCATTATCTATACTCTCAATATCTCAGCAGGCCCTTCGGGTAAACCCGGGGCGTTGCTCGGGTCACTCGGCTAGTATTTATATATTTATCGACTTCAAAGCTTATATTTGTAATTTGCTCGAATAATTTTACAATATTTCTCTAATTGTCTCCCATATAAAGAAAACTGTCAATAGTAGAGCTGTGTGGTAGTTCAAACTCTGGCAAACCCAATGTGAGAGTTCACCATTGATAAGTCGAACCATGCCAATTTACTCCCATTGCATTAAGAAGTGTAGAAAATTATTTTAATGTAGTGCTAAGTAATTCCAAATTTAGAGAAAAGTGTATTTATAAATTATCGAATCAACTTCTGTTGAATGACTGAAATCTGTATGGACAGTTTTTATACCGCAATACCACTTTACTATGGATAACATGGAGTTTTCAATTTTATGTATTTTTATGTGTAATCCCACTCTCATAACATCTGTATTAATGTTTAAAATAAACAAATAATATACTAAGTTGTACTTGAAATATAGAACTATAAATAAAGAAACTGTGCAAATATTTTTAAATTTATTTAATTCAATTAAAATAATATACTACTCACATTATTCGTTAATAATAATTATTTGTTAATAAAAACAAAATTTAACACACAAACATGAAAAATAAATTAGCGTGTTCAGATGCATATATCATTACTCTATTCTATTCGAATTTTTAATACCATAATATAGATGAAGATTTTGGAATTTTTTTTTTTTAGTTGAAACAATAGATATAAAGTGTAAAAAATAGTACAAATATGATATTGTACTGGGTTAAGGTAGATAAATTGAGAGAAAAAAGGAATCTCCTTATCGTGCAACTGAAAGTTGCTGATGGCTTGCGCCATCTGTCGAAATAAATATCAATTATTCGTTGATTTTAATTATTTCAGAATTGGCCAAATACCCTTTCTTGATTAATCCAGATAAGCCAACCACATAGAGTTTCGGGCTGTTGGTTCTCGTTAGCGTAATGAAATTTTTTTTTTTTCACATTAAGAAATATATATATTTTAAGTGAAGTTAATAATAAAGAAGACTTCAAGGTATACAGAAAAAAAAAACGTTCATATTAATTATGAACATCAAATAAAATGTTATTCAATATGATATTTTGATCATTTATATCTTTATTTTGAAATATATGAAAAATTAAAACTAGGTTCTGATGACACGGTAGTAAGAACAAGAATCAAAAGCATCATGTAAGTATACTGTAAAAGGACATCTGTATTTAATTTTCATTTTACACATTTCTTCTTTATAAGAACATGAGTGGTTGACACCAACCTTAAATAAACTCAAGTCAATTTGAAGGCAGAATGATCAGTCCAGTCAGTCAGTTGCTATTGTCAAATCATGCTATTGAAATATCTGCGCACTTGAGCTCATTTATAAAAGCATTAATTTCTAAAAAAATCTTAAATATCAACTCGTCCAAAAAGCTAAACATAAAATCAGAAACACCGCACTTTGTAACACTGACGGAAAAAATGACTTACAAATATTTAGGAGTGATAGAGGAACTTAAAAGTTTGGTCGTTCCAGAAAAAAATGGCACGTAACCAAGTTGAAATCTCTACGAGGAATCAAGCTCAACTCTGAAAGGATCTTCGCATCTATCAACGAGTATTCGCTCTCTTTATAAATTTCTAAGTTGGAATTATTGAAATCAGTGAGCAAGAACTGGAAATAACGGACAAAAAGGCGAGAAGCAACTCGGAATAAATATAAAATATTAAACCAGCTAATAAAGAAATATCTCCGAACCGAAGAAATGAGTGTGGTGGGGGGGAGAGTGGATAAAGTAGGAGAGAGTTGTTAAATCTGGTTTTGGAAAAAGAACGGATTTTACTAAGCCTCTATAGACATAACCTTGGTAGCAATACCAGGAAAAGAAAGAAGTCATTAGGACATGTGGAAACAATAATCTCATAGATTCCTTTAAAAATAGTGAACAAATATAAGAGACTCCCGAAGAAAAGCAAAATTTGAAAATCTAATTATTGTATATATTTTAACAAAAATATAATTAATATTTCATTAGTCAGAATAAGGATAAATAGAATATTTTCAAAAATGCAGATTAACCGCTAGCGAACATGACAAGTGCTCAGAAGTAGATCTAACATGACAAAAATGAAGGTATTTATCTGTTCTTACAAGATAGATTTTTTCCTGAGATATAAAAGTATGAAATGCCTCTAGCGTGAATTAGTACAGAGGATAAGATTTCCACATGTTGGGAAATATTGTTTCATACTATTACACTCTGAGATGCATAATGAAATAATGTATATTAAGTGATACTACCATTATCAATAATATTAGTACAACTTATGTGAAAAAAAAACTCATTACACCCAAAGACAGTAGAAAATTGTTTTATTTGGAAATAAAAAAAAATAAAAAGGATTGTGCTATATACTTCATATTTCTAACCACTATTAACACTATTAATACTATCACCATACTTTCAACATTACTACTAATATAAACATTAAATTACTACAAGCAAGAATATTGGCTAAAATATTTTGGTGAGGCAAAATTTCACATGATCAGTATCCGTGGAGAGAATGCAAAGCCTGGTCATTCGCGTCTATAATTATAAAGATAAATATCTTCAAAATATTTGGAAAATTATTAAACCTGTTTCAAAAATAATTTTAAAAAGAGAAGAAAGGACGTGAGAGAAGAATGGGTAAAAGATAATTGAATCAGAAGTGTTGTTGCGCTCCCCTCTAATGACAACTGGACCACTGCCAGACAATTATCTCCATTAGGTGAAACATAAATTATCTAAAACATTATAGCACTTTTTTTAAATACGGGGACATCAACTGGTTGTTAAAAATGATTTTAAAAAATTATTTCTGGCGTAGTTTGTATTTTTACTTTTATTTAATCGTTTATAGCGAAATGGGTGGCTATGCAATTAGTTGGATAATTTTTAAAAATAAATATTCCTAATGAAACATTTGAAATTTTAATTTTCTGGCTTATTTATCCATTTAGGGTAGGAAATATCTCATAAAATACCGCTCAAACCTATGGATAAATTTTGTTTTTCTCGAGGTGGTCTTTTCCCAGAGACTCTGACATGTCAAGCAAAGTAATGAGGAATATTTTAACTGATACAGAGTTTCTGATAAGATACCACTTCTAGAAGCGATCAGATTTCGTCATGTATTTTAGACTATTGTCTCTCATGAGAGATTTTACTGTATTAGGGCTTCAAAGAATCATAATGAAAATTGGAAGCCCAAAACACTTGATAATAAACAAAAGTAACTAAAATAAAATTAACATGTAAAATATATATATATATTACGAACTAGATTCCAAACGCATATTTATAAGTTAAAATATATATAATCGAATCAAATTTGAACCATAAATGTATATAACAAACAAAAACTCACTATAAAATAGATTATCAGATTTTGTTTCGATTGTTAATAAATTAGTATCTAACAGCACCCTTCATATTTAAACCAAGACACTTATAACGGATATTTTTCTAGCAACAATGGAAACTTTAATTAAAATAGAATACCAATGAGAAACCATAATCTCAATTGATTTGTGCGATATTTCAATATATTATTGCAAAGATATAGTCACACACACAATATAAGCGACGTGTATCTTTATTGAAAAGGTATGAGCTTGGCGAGCCTTTGGACAATAGCGTCCTTCAACAGGCTGTAAGGCGAACACAAGAAACTTAAAATTGTTTATATTCTTTAGTTTCATATATTCGTATTACAGCGATTTGAAGGAAGTTCTTGTCCTAAATCTCGTCAAGCTCTTACCTCTTCAATAAAAAAACTCGTCACTTTTACCATTGGTCTCTTCTTTGCAATGGTATCCTTCCATTCCTTCTATTGTAATAAAATATTCTAAGAATAAACCAATCCCTATTAAATATCAATAAATAATATTTTGGGAATGTTTTATTTTTTTACATTTATCAAATTATATCTCTACAGACCTTACTGCAATAATAAAAGTTATTGAATGATCGTTCTTGGCGTTTGAAAGGTGAACTCTCTAAGCGGTTTCGACAAATAAATCTTCAGACCTGTCTACTATGTGAATAATTAAATATTATTATACTTAACTTTTTGTCAAGCAAACCAAACAGAATGATC
>CP092871.1:37248752-37348625 GCA_030710605.1 Cordylochernes scorpioides
TTTTTATTTATTTATTTATTTTTTATTTAGATACACTTGAGTTGAATATTGGGGGTCAGTGGATGATTGACATAAACCGTTGATTACCAACTGATGGTCTAACTCAAACACCTTCATAAGTTTTCTAAATACGATCTCAAATCTTTTATAATTAACCTATGTGAAATAATTCCCTAGTCTTTTTATACATACACATATTCAACTCGAAGAAGAACAATTTCACATCGAAATTGGCATCTACAGAAACCTATTCACACAAGAAAATATTTGAATATCAATTCTTTTTGCCCTATACATAATAAAATCGTCTTAGTATAATCTCTTCGCAAAATAAAAAGAAATACACTACTCGAATAGAAAGTATTACAACAGGAAATAAATAAATAGCATTTTAAGAGAATTGGAAAATAATAATTATTAAAAATATATATTTTTAAAAGATTTACCATCATAAACATGAAATTTAATATTCAAATAATAATCATGATCAATACCAAAAATATATATTACTCTTTTCCTTATAGCTACAGCACAGCATGAATTTCTCTAATTTTGAAGAAATATAATATAATTACAATATATCAACCTGATAAAAATCTTATGCCAGTCATATCCAAATATTATTAAACTAGGAAACAAAATCACAAACAAACAAAATGTAATTTACAAAATTCCTTGGAAAACATGTCTAGCTACTTACATTGGAGAAACCGGTAAATCAGTAAAGGAATGTATCAATCAGCATAAATCAAGTTTAAGAAACTATAAACCATTATCTCTGCTGGTTGACAACTCCCTATGCAATAACCATATATCTAATTTTGAACAAGCATCGATTATATATCAAAATATAACAGAAGAAATGCATTACAGATTTTTTGTAGATAGTTGGGCTCCTGCAGAAGATAAAGTATAAATACAGAATATTTATTTACCAGAAATTCACGAAGAATTTATGTCTTAATTATTTTCAAATAACTATGTATATATATGCTTTTTAATGTACTTATTCATTTTAATTTCTTTATTTTGTATCCTTTTTTTCTTCCTCGGATTTACCCTTTCAAATCTGTTTATGAGCTCAATTGCCTTAATTACAATGAATAAAATTCATTATCTCAATATTGATTGTGATTAGCTTTTGCTTTTTCATCTTCATTTGCGGAGAATCCGTGGTAAATCCATGTATAATAAATTTCCTTTCCTCCAATTTACCTTGACTAATCTTTTTATTAGCTTGATTATCTTTATATAATTTTTTCTATATATAAATATCATATTACCATTAAGGTACTATTTCTTTCTTCCTGCATGTATTCTACATTTCTGCTTGGAGAATATGTATAAGAATAAAATGTCTTAATAAAGCTTTTTGTTTTTGTTGTATTTTTTCTCTTTTAAAATTTTTGGTACATTTTATTAATTTATAATTATTATTCAATATATTTATAGAATTGTTTATAATCACAATGTTTATTATCTATATGTTGATTTAATAATATAATGTTAAATATGATATAAAATTTATTGGCGTCTTTTTTTTTTGCTTATATCTAGTACACGTGGTACAGGCAAGAATCGGGGGGCCATTGGAGCATTTTTTTTTAACAGAAAAAAGTGTCCAATGCGGGGATCGAACCCGGGTCGTAGTGGTTGTAAACCAAACGGTTTAACCAGCCTTCCACCGACCCCCCCATTGGCGTCGTTCATATAGAAAACACTCATGTTAGTGGTCAGGAAATGCCTTACATGTTTATAATATACATGTATATTAATGGTTGTATAAATTGTTGCACCAGGTGTCGGCTTGGCAGACTCTTCAGCCTTGATTCTTTCCTCAGACATGTCGTGCATCTTTCCAGAACGTGTTTCAAACATCCTACCAATTTATATAAGGGGATAATGAGATAATATACGTTAAGTATCCTACGGAATAATATATTTCCACAAGAAAGGTATTTACAAGTTTTTACGAGCGATCAATACAACCGAGATATATCTAAAAACTATTTACAAATAAAATGCTGACTTAGCGTCACGTGACTCATGAAGATAAGCCGAGTAGGCCACCACAGAATATTCTGTGGCGCTACCCTTTCCTTCAGACTCCACCATGTCCTCGTGGTCCTCTTGAATTCTCTGGAAGTAGGGCTTCATTCTTGATATATGGACGACGTGTGGATCTATGTTGGGCTCATTTTTAGGTGTTACAAGATAGTTCACATCTGATAGCTTTCCCGATATTACGTATGGTCCAAAGTATCTTCTCAGAAACTTTTCGCATTTCCCTATTTTCCTTAAAGGCGTCCATATGGCTACTAAATCTCCTATGTTATATTTACACTCGCGAAGGTTTTCATTGTAATATTTCTTCATACGTTCTTGAAATTTTTTCCTTGTTCTGAATGCCTAATTCTCTGAAATTCTGAACTTTCCTCTCTCTCAGTAGGTTATTCATATATTCATCGTAATCACCGGTGTTAGTTTCGATTCCAACATGGATGTTATCTAGGTTTTGGAACTTTGTAGAGTCATCCACCTTGATTCTCTCAGAGAAGATAAGCATGGCCCCTGCGCAAGGATGACACGCAAAATCGTGAAGCGTTCCACCTTGATTATCTCCTTCTTTGTGTCGTACATGTTTACAGAGAGGTGGTTTCCATAATAAAGGTAAATTAAAAAGTAAATAATAAATAAATTACCTTTCAAAGTTACTATGTTTATTTGTTGTCCTCGTAGTTGGTGATCTTCAGTCTTCGCGTCCGTGGCTCCTCTTCCAAAAATAAATAATCAATATGTATACAATAACAATGCTACAAAAATAATGATACTATAAAGAGGAATAATACTTATAGTACGTAATATATAAAAAATAAATATAAAATATCATAGATTATTTTGTATAAATGGAGGGGCGCATCAAACATGATGTAACAACATATTACGAGTTGACTTTTAAACTTATAATATTTATTTTATTTCTGAAAGTAAGAGAAAGCTTTGAGAAATGCCATTTGGTCTCAATCCCAATGAATGGAAACCTCTATTTGTACCTCCAGGATGCCTAAAACTACTGGAAAGAAAAAGGTCCTAATGAGACGGCTAACATAAAATAGAACAGAATGAAAGCCGGGACAAGCTCTTGACTTCATTCTTGTAGTGAAAGCACTTTCTTTTCCATGGGGTGAAATGACATATGCACTCTATAACAAAGGATTCGACGCGCCAGAAAGGATTTGTCTTATTTATATTAAAATGGGTTTACAAATGCGATCGGACTAAACATTCAAATGGTTGGAATTTGGTGGCCGATTTATGCAAAGTAAGAGCTCGGCGCATCTGAACTGTGCATCCAGCACAAATTTTCTAGACTCAATATTCAGTGCGGCACAAGCTTATTTTCCAAATTTCCGTTTAAAATTTTACAGTTAGCATATTTTTATTTATATTCTAGCAATATTTATACTGTATCAATGATTCGCCGAAATATTCGTGCTCATTACGACATATGACAGAGTTTGAAAGACTTCGTGCCATTGTATTGAAAGAGGCCGGCTGGTCAAATCTCCAAATCGCGCGGCATCTGTGTCGAAGTGATGCGGCTATTAGACGATGTTGGAAAGTGTGGGTTCAACAATGGAAGAATACAACGTCAGGATGGCAGCGGTTGACCAAGGGAGACAATAGAACGGCAGGATAGAGCGATTGTCAGAACAACTGTCACAGTACTGGATTTGACGTTGTCTACCATCCAACATGTAACCGGCACACATGTGTCCAAAATGAACATCAACAGACGAATGAGAGACCGGAATCTAAGAGCTCCCGACCGTTGCGATGCCTTACCCTCACACCCGTACACTGATAAGTCCGACTACAGTGGTTGTCGGGAGTGATCAACTTGTAACTGCACTGACTGGGGACGTCTTTAGTGTCGAGTCCCGTTTCTTACTGTGTATTGACAGCCATCGCAAACGTGTCTGGCGACGTCCTGGGCAGCGTCTGGATCCTGGCCTTGATTTCGAACACCACAAAAGTCCACAACAAGGCGTTATAGTCTGGAGTACCATTTCATTTGATAACTGGACTCCACTGGTAGTCATTCCCTTCACCCTGACATCAAAACTGTGGTATATTGAATTCTATGCCTGTTTTGTTGTCAGTCCCCTCACATCACCCCGAGATTACTTTTCAACAAAATAATGTCCGGCTACCCCCGACATGTACTATTATGAATTATAATCGTGCCGAACTCTTCAGTGGCTAGCAAGGTCGCCTGATATCTCACCCATAGATCACATCGGGAATGTGATAGGGAGGCGATTACAACCATCCCGAAATGTTGACTATTTATCCCGATAGTTGGCAATAAATCCCGCATCACACCATCCGGAATCTTTATCAAACCATGTCACGGCGAGTGACATCCAGGCCAGTGGGGTCCAAAGACATATTATATTGACTCTCCCAATTTGTGTGACGATCACAAACTCTGGAGAATGAAACAATTAATTGTTCTGAAATTGAATTTTTTTCATGTATTTATATATAAATTCTCATTATATATTTTATTCACATACACCAATTATGTCTCAATCTGACATTTATTTCTTGTTACGTCCATTCACCTTTGATTATAGTGTGTGTTTTAATCTTGAATTAACCTTGGCAGATCCCTCCCCCTTAAGAATCACAAATATAGAAACAAAAACTGATCTACTTTGAACACATAATGAGAGCTAATGGATTAAAAAAAATGATGTTGATTTTGGGAATAATTAAAAGGAGAAGGAAGAGAGGAAGATCTGCAATGAGCTGGCTAGAAGAGATCAAGAAACTACCGGAATTTAATTAGATGAACTGCAAATGATAGTCACTAACATTTTATAAGTTGTAGAGCATAATCTGATTGATATGATATGATATTTGATACTCATTTTCATTATCTGAGAAGAGAATCTTCATTATCATTTAGAAATGAAACCAAACAGCAATTTTTAAAAGAGAAATAGTCGTGGAAGAAAGCCGTAATAATTATGCACCGCCTAAAAGTGTATTTTGGAGTATCCCTCAGATATTTGGGCAAATAGTCAAAAATTCTGAACTCTCAATTAAGTTTGAATTTGACTATAATTTTATTATGGGCGCGTAAATCTATACAGATAGAAGCAGCATTTTCTCATTCGAGACTAATATTTTATATTTATTATTTAACAAATTGGTCAATTTCAAAATATTTTGAATAGCACAAATGAAATAGAGTGACTTATTAATTGAAATCCACAACACAATGCAAAAATAAAAACTCTAGAGACGAAAAATGTTTTAATAAAAATAAAATTTATATCAAATGTGTATTTAACACAATTAAATCTCTTCTATTATTTTATTATTTTTGTTTTCCCTCTCTCAAATTCAATTATCCGCCGAATTACATTTTCAACATTATTATTTTAACTCTTCCTCAAATAACGAGAAAATTATTTTTCTTCATAATTAAAACTTATTATTTACCTTGGGTTCTATTTACTCACACAACTTTCCTGGTGTTAATTACCTTTTAACTTTTGAGAAAGAATTTTAATTTCATTTTATTTATTTTAATTTTTTACTCTTATTTATTATTGTTTTTTATTCTGAACAAATAAATATTTTTATAAATTAAAACTACATCTCTCTAGTTATTTGTCAAATAAAATATGAATCTATATCCCCCGTATGATAAAAATATATATAGGTGTTCCTGAAGGTATTTTACAATTTTAAGATGTAATAAAACTTGTATTTGTAGTTGATTTATATGAGGAAAACTGTAATTTGAATAATATTTGTAGTTTATTTACATGAAGAAACTATAGTTTGAACAATTCCAACAAAAGTTTTATTGTGTCTGTATTTTTCAGATAACAAGAATTTATAATAATACCTTCTGCACAAAAAAGTAATATAAAATGTATGAAATTGAGTTTTAAGATATTAATGATTTTTATATTATAATCTTTAGAGTGACAGGATAAATAGAAAGCACACGTTCATTTCTCTATTTGTCCGTCATTCTAAATAAAATAGTAATAATGATACTAATAGGCGATGATAATTATAAAATTATAATTAATACAAAACTTTGATTAACACATTAGTGCATTTATTTGAATGATATTATTCTAAATATCTGCTATCTGAAAAAGAGGCAAAAACCTTTTGAGTTGGATCCATATTCATACTCCAGTTTTCCATGTAACTCAATTATAAATTATGTTATTTCACTTTGAAATTGTGAACTACCTTGAAAATCAACCTGTCTTTTATTCAGGGTGAAATCATTAAGCTTCAAAGATGAATTTATTTTGAATAATTTAATTCATATACCTAGATTTCGGACATGAAATATATAGAGATATGAATTAAATTCTTTAAAAAGGAACGTTCCCCTGGAAGTCTGGATATCTGAAGTATTTAACTTGAGATACAAGGGATTATTTTATTGAATCCTGTATATTAGGAAGGTCTATTAGAGAAGGAAACACTTTTATCAGTTCCACCAGTTCACTCCACCAAATAGCTCTACTAATTTATTGGCTTATATCTATCTATACATATCGGGATTATATATTTGGTCATATCGCAGGACAAAGAATACACTAAATACACTAAACACTATATTTCAATATTGAACCCGAATTAAAATCCTTATCAATTTATATATATATGACCAGATATTATATTTAAATTAGTAGATACATGAAGTATAAATACTATATATATAGGCAGTAGGAGGGCCTGGCTCATCAGCGGTAAATCCTCCCAGCGGTCTTGCCAATTCAATCAACCAGACCACTTTTTAACCAATTGTGACAATTTAAACAATTATATTGATTATTCTAATCAATTGTTACAAAAATAAAAATAGAAGAGGAATTAAAGGTAGATAAATTGTAGGTAAATATATATTGTTGTATATGTACAAATTTCTTCAGCAAGGGAGGCTTCCCCGCCTTGAGAGAGTTCTCTTCTAGACAAGGAGGGGGACCGCTTTTTAAAGTTCTAATACTATATTGGACGATTCCTTTATGAAAGGAATATAGATGAAAATTTCAGAATCTATTTTATAGACAATTTTATAGTAAAATACATCATTTTGAAGTATGTACTAAGAGTATAGAATATTAATGACGGAGTGCTTAGCTCTCTTATCATCTTGACGGACCTGGGAGTTGGTTCTCCATTTCTGCTATTCTCAATGAAGACAATATTACCTCTATATCTGTCTCCAGCGGCCACCACATGTCTTGGGAACTTCTCATTCACAGATGGTCTCCCTGGACTTCTTACCTTGGGAATCAGTCAGTGGTTCTAATAGCCCAACGACTATCCTTCGTTCTGGATATGTTTCCGGACCACTTGTCCATGCTCTAATATATTGAGACAACTCTCATTACAGAGCACGCTTGTATATTCGACTATACTTGAACTTCAAAGAATAATATATATATATATATTAATCGATATAATTCAAAATAGAGAAATTAATAGATGCAGTGAAAATGTTCATATCAAAGGGAGACTATATCTGTATATATATTCTTTCACGACTGTATACTAATTGGAACAATACTAATATATCTTCAAAACAGGCAAATGATAAATTCTCTAGAATTTCAAGTATAATATACATTGTTGACGCTAGCAGCCCTTGTGGGGATATCGCGTCTGTGTTGCGATTTGTGATGATGATACAAAATTTAAAAAATATATTATAACATATATATGGTAATTTAAACCGACAAACCCCATATTGTATAATACTTATAACAAGATTTTCATGTTGTATAATAAGCACTTTTGTAAATAATTATACGCATGATATACATGTGTTATTACATCATCATATGTAATGTACTTTGTACAGACTGAGGATAATTAAACAAAACCCTGTAATATATTAAGAGTTGAGCTAAAGAAAAAGATTGAGATAGAAGTCCAACGAGGCCTAGAAGATATCAGTGGGCGCTGCCGGTGTACAATGACATCTTCCGATCCACGCCCTTATTGCATCCGCGAAACCCAATACTTCCTCTCTGCAAAGATATATAAGCCTCCAACAGGGCCATAAATATAATCACTTCACCATCAGCGGGAGCCCTCGTCGGTTATACCCAAGGTCCGCCTCATCGACCATGTTGTACGGTAAGAACTCTTATATCTCTATCTTGCTCCTTAGCTCGACTTTTATCTGTTCACGGAACTTTCCTAGTACACCTGTGTCTCTTCGTTTTTTTTTTTTGTGATGGCCATTCCCAAGCTTTCCACTCTACCTCGTACACGACTGCCTGTACTCTGTGAGAACTGTTAAAGGTCTTCCAAGGTGCAGAGAGGTACTGGAAAACTCTCCACGCCCTGACTGTCCCTCTCGGTTACTACAGGTTTTCCCCTCTCGATATGCACACCACAGCGAGAGACCCTCGGTTATCACACATATATATACAGATTTTTGTGAATTGTTTCAGAAACCAATAGATACAGCTATGATGTGAAAACCCTCAACGGAGGCAAATATAATGAATATATTTCATTTTCATTTTACATTATAAAATATTGATAAAAGATCATCACAAAATAGCAATATAAAAAGAGGATAATAATTCTTCACAATATATATATATCTATATATTAATAAAATGCAAATTTCATAAGTGGTGTTCGCTAAAAACTTTCGTTACAATGCATCAATTTCGACCAAATTTTCAACATTTATGTAAAACGAGATGGAGCAGGTTTTGCTTAACATCAAAATATTTTTCCTAACTTTAAAATACATAACTTTGCTGTTATCGATAAAATACAAAAAAATTCAACAGAGTTAATTTTATTTATATATAAATAAAAAAAAATTCAGCAATTCATTCAACTCAATCTAAAAAAATATTCAAAACAAGCAATTTTAAGATAACACCATATGTAAAACAGTCGGCCAAGAAAACAACAACGATATTACATCTTTCTCACATATTCACACACAATCTTGATTAATAATTAAAACTAATCTTTAGAATTGTTTGTTATACTTCATAATATATAATATTCGTTAGGCAAACTTTCACTCGGATAATATATATATATATATGTTATATTAAGATATTATTTGAAATGTTATATTAAGATATTATTTGAAATGTTATATTAAGATATTATTTGAATTGTTATATTAAAATATTATTTTATTTATAATTATATATCATAGAATCAAATACTCTGTTTAAATCGACCGCCAGAGGTCATGCTTCCCATATAAAATCTCATTGTTGTTCTTCCCCGGTGGGTCGGCTCAGGCATGTTTGTAATTATGTAAATAATATTTTGTTTCATTTATTCTTACGCCTTAATCCAGGCAGTACTTGTACAAAATTATGTTTTTCATATGAATTCATTCCTCAGCTCAATAAAGAAATCTCTGATCTTCAATATTATTTTTATTTCAAGATTTTAGCCACGACTGCACCACCATAGCATAATCATCAATATAATCCAAAACAACAGAAATCTTATCATTTTTATTATTTATATAATATATATATATATATATATATATGTGTGTATTCAAATTATATTTTTCTACCACAGTTAGAGACGTCGTAAAAGAGAAACGCTAACCCGGGTTATAAGCCACACTATAATTGGGTTAAATTTATTTATGGGAAATCATTAAAAGCCTTTTGGGAATGGGTAAAATAGAGCTGTGACCGTAATAGCGTTTTAACGCAATTTCACTGTACATTATGTAATTGAATATCCATTAAAATATTCTGAGAGATTGCACCATAATTTCATGTGGCTTTCTTCGGGAGGTTGCGGTATTATCCTTATAAAAAGAAATAGTTATAGGTTTCGATTATAAAAATAAAGAAGCAACATTTTTATATTTTTAAATAATGAAGCGTTGAAACATAAATGTTACTTTCACACATAAAACAAACCTCTACTGTTCTCATCGCAATAAAAGGGTGTTTGTTTTATGTGTGAAATAAACTTTCGCGCTTTAATGATTTCATTTCTTATATATATATATATAAATTTTAAAAATAAAAAAGGCATATCCTGACCAGGAGCACATGTGCTTTTCAGAAGGCAGAGACATCTGGTGGAACAGAAATCAACTAAACATTGATTTAGCCTGTGCCCTGATATTTCGCCAACCCAATATACACTGGTGTCCAAAAAATAAGAAACTTAACCAATATTGAAATTTCTCAAAAGCAAATTTATTAACAAATATAAAATTTAGTATACAAATAGTTTAAACTATGGATAATTTGACTAGCTATATGAAAATAAAAAAAATATTTGAAATTATGAAATATGCAAATTATTACCAACATGCCCAAAGCTAAGATTCCAGATCTTAAATAAATAATATATCAATAGGGAGTATGATCACCTCTAACAGCTCTCAAGGTCTCACAGCGAGCCCTCATACTGTTTACCAGGCTTTGGAGGAGGTCCAGGGGTAGTAAATCCCACTCCTCCAATAGAGCAGTTCTTAGCTCAACGAGGGTTCTGGGAGAGGGGTGATGAGCTCCAATACGCCTCCCTAGAGCATCCCACACATGCTCTATTGGATTCAGGTCCGGAGATCTGGCTGGCCAATCCATCCTTCGAATATTCTCACTCTGGAGATATTCATTGAATAGCCTAGCCCTATGCGGACGAGCATTATCGTCCATAAAAATTAAATTGTGACCAATTTGATCTCTATAAGGTCTTAAATAGGGCTCAAGGATCTCGTCCCTGTACCTTTGGGCAGTTAAAGTGCCCCCAGAAAAAATGTGGAGGGGTGTGCGTCTGCTAGAACTGATGCCAGCCCAGACTAAGAGACTGCCCCCTCTAAAACTGTCTATTTCCCTGATGTTACTGGGATGATAGCGGGTTCCAGGCTCCCTCCAGATGAAAACTCGTCGAGAATCTGTGTTCAAACTAAATCTTGACTCGTCACTGAAGAGAACATTGGCCCACTGATCATGAGTCCAGGCGTGATGTTCCAAGCACCAATTCAAGCGGGCTCTCCTGTGAGCAGAGGTTAAAGGGATACAGACCATTGGTCGTCTTGCATAAAGAGCACCTTCGTGAAGCCTTCGGTAAACAGTTTGTCTTGAAATTTTCGTTCCAGTAGCACCTGAGAGTTCATTAGAAAGTTGAATAGCTGTCATCTCCCTATGGCGCTTGGCAGTTACGACCAGATAACGGTCTTCAGAGGTAGCTGTTTTTCTTTTTCTACCAGAAACTTCTTTTCTTTTGATGGTTTCTGTCTCAATGAACTGTTTCCATATTTTGCTGACCACAGATTTATTCACATTTATCTATTTTGCTACTTCAACTTGTGATTTCCCTGCCTCCATTCTTCCAACAGCTCTCCATTTTAAATCATCTGCTAAAATTTTTCGTAAACTCATAATTAAATAAGGATTAAATAAAATTATAATTGGACAATTCTTAGATGGGGTAAACGACACGCCAAATAGCACACTTATAAAAACAAGCAAAAATTTGCATATTTTCAATTTTACCGAATCGAATGGTTGCGATAAATAAATTCTATGACTTAAAATACCTAATTAAATTACTTTTTAGCTTTTAGCGTTGTATATTTTAAAACATATCATTAAAAAACAAAGGTTTCTTATTTTTTGGACACCAGTGTATATTAAAATATACAAGTATCAGAGTCATCAAGCAACAATTCTTAATCAATTCTGTCACCGTTTGCTTTGTGAATGGAATTAATACCCAAATATGGCCATGTCTCATAACAATCGGTGGTTCAGTGGTAGAATGCTCGCCTGCCACGGGGCGGCCCGGGTTCGATTCCCGGCCGAGGCATTTTTAAAACATTTTTTAAAACTCATTTATATATTATACAAGAATGACATCCACGGCGCCAATTTATAATTGTAACGAATAGTATTTGAATAAAAGCATTTAATCGGGTAAAACCCGGGCGTTGCCCGGGTCATTCGGCTAGTATATATATAGATGGAAAATTTGACGGGAGGAAATTGATCCATAGAAGCATAGGGCGCCTCTGCCGTTTTTTGTATATATATATATATATACTAGCCGAATGACCCGGGCAACGCCCGTGTTTTACCCGATTGAATGTTTTTATTCAAATACTATTTGTTACAATTATAAATTGGCGCCTTAAATAAATGCATATATTAGTTAATAACTATAGCCTATGTGCTTTATCTGTCTATGTACTGTTGGCTTCCGTAGGCGTCTCTTACTGGGAAAAAGAAAGAGAGGATTCCATTTAGTTATTAACTAATATATGCATTTATTTAAGGAGCAACCCGCGCTAACACAATAGTTACAAAAACGAAAAAGCGAGTGGGGGGGGGGGGGGGGGGGGGAGGAGTGATCGTAGCCAACCAATAGGAGGGCGCCATTCCAAAAAAAAAGCAAACGGTGACAGACATGAAAAATTAATGACGGATTAAGAACACATGACGCTCGTAATTATATATAGAATAGGGCGCGTTATTGCGCTTATTTATTTAACTATATTTGAACTTTATAGACTATATATATATATAGGTTATGATAAATTTGTCGGGGCTTGCTATTATAATAAATATTGTTGAGATAAGCTTTTGCTTTTGTTTTGGATACATGAATATTATATAGTTTGCAATATCGTGAACAGAATAATAAAAACAGTTCGGAATCACAATTCATTCTAATTGATATGATAACATAATTAAGGCTTGAACAATATATTTGAAAAATATGAAATATCAATTTACATAATTACAAAAATATTTGAGCCGGCCAACAGTAAAGAGATAAATAAGGATAACCCAGGCCCCCCTGGGGCGTAAAAAACACCAACTGCCCGAGATCAACGGTAAAAACAACAATATGTCTATATTGTCTGAAGCCGCGATATCTGGCGGTCGGCTTCACAGAGCAGTTTGATCTAGGAAATATAACTTTAAAATAAAATTATTTTAAACAAATATCCTTTTATATATATAAAAATGAAATCCAAAATCGATGTTTGTTGTCGCGTTGCACAAAATCTACAGAAAAATTCATTATGAAATTTCGCATGTAGGTAGCTGAAGATTTCGTTTAACATATAGGCTATTCAAAAAACTAAAAAGGTTAATGTTCTTTTTTTTTAAATATAAAATCAAAAAGCGTTAGTTCCAGCCTTTTACCTCTCGGGCGCAGGAGTGTTCGCGACGATAAATGAATTTAATTGGTTAATAATTTACACGTGTTTTGTTTACACATGAATGTTAATTTGTTCACACGATGAATATTTTTAAAAGGTAAGATTATCCAATCGCCGTGAAACTTTAGGAAGTTATTTACTATACTACTGAGAAGGTTTGTGGTTTGATTTTGATTTGGAATAAATATTCTTTGCAATTTTATTTGCAAATTTTCTACTCTCACTCGCAAGCAGCGCCTCTCGCGGTTTCTGGTGAAATTATATTTATAAATTGTAACAATGCTTAAATTGTGTTCCAAGTATAATAAATTTAATTTGAGAATTTAGTAAAATAATATTCCAACGACGTAAAGAAAACTTGGAATTTTAATATTAATATATATTTAAAGGAAATATGGTAACGTTTTTGTGTTTAATGTTAAAATGTAATGTTAAAATATATTTTTGCATTGTTAATTTAATTTGTTGTTGTTTTATAATAATGATGATGCAAATTACATTTTTGTTGTTGTTTATTATCGTTTGTTTATATAAAAAAATTACATTGTATGTGATGATGATAACAAAAATGATTTTTTAAATTAATGTATATAATTCATTGAGAAAAAAAGAAAAAAAATAATTATCAAATTCACAAAAGGGACAATATCTTATTTAAAATATAATAAATGTTTTCAAAAGATTATGTGTTTCAACAATATATTTAAACGCATATAACAATATTTATATCTATATACGTTTATTAATCTATATATAGGTGGATTGGATGTTTTCTAGAATCGTTTTAACAAATGTTCGTTAGGCAAACTTTTACTCGGATAAAAACCGGGCGAAGCCGGGTACATTCGCTAAATACAGTTATTTACAAATCTTCGTTTGTAGCAAGATACTATTCCTTTAACTTCGAATTACCGAGTGGACCAATTAATACTGATTTTTTCAACTTATCAAGTATTTTTCAATGAACCGGGAATTTTTTCAAAATATCGAGAGTATAGACAAGTATAGATTCATAAGGTATTGGATGTTTGCTAGAATCATTTTAACAAATGTTTGTTAGGCAAACTTTTACTCGTGTAAAAATCGGGCGAAGCCGGGAACATATATATATGTTTGTCGGCTATGCACGCCCTCAATATGTAACTAATCTAGCTAAAATTTGAACAGGACAGAGAGTTAAATCTGGAAGAGTTTTTTATGTCGCACCTCAACCACGAAAAATTATAATTAACCAAGTACTGAGCAACAATATCTTTTTAGTCAGAAATGATAATGACAATATTGCTGTATCATGCTTGATTGACATAAACAAAATTATTTAGGGGAATATTCACTAAAGCAGTCCACGGGCGGAGCCTGATAATAATTATCAGTAGGCAGGAACAAAATTCTACCAGCGAAGCATTCACTCGAGCAGAAGACACACGAAGCCATGTCATCTCTATATATAAAATATCGTTTCTCGGCCATTTGGCTAAGATCGTGTAGTTTATCTTCAGATATTTTTTATTTATATTGTCGCGGATTTCCGTGTAAATAAGTATTAGGAATCACGCGAACAGTAGTTTTCTATTGAAAGTTTATTCTGCTTGAGACGAGTAGAAGAAAAGAAATAGCAATCTAAACTAACTAATTTGCATATTTACAAAAGTTTTTATGCCGGCCAAAATAACAACAATGGATTTATATGCAAATATTATACAGTGACATTACCCCCCTCTCAAAAGCAAGCAGCGACCCGCTGCTTTTACAACATACTAACAAATTATATACACAAAAATCAGAAATGAACTAGAAGTGCAAAATTAATTTTAAATAATAATAATAATAATTAAAAAAAAAAAGAATTTCCCAACTTGCCTCCTATTTTTCCGATAAGGTTATGCTTCTTTCTCAGGCCTGAATTTGCTCTTCTGGGCTCCGATAAGGCTTCATCCGCTGGACATGGACGATATCTTTTGTTTTCCGTTGCCGTGGTCTTTTTTCCAAAGGCTCCACCTCATAGGTTACCTCGGAGAGTTGTCTGTTCACCCTATAAGGGCCGAAGTATCTCTTTAGGAGCTTCTCCGCCAACCCTTGTCTACGGACAGGCGTGAACACCCACACCAGGTCTCCTGTCTGATAATGGACTGGTCTGTGGCTCTGGTCATATCGAGATTTGTCTCTTTCTTGTGATCGTAAGATGTTTAACCGAGCCAACTGGCGTGCATCCTCAGCATTTGTCACCATACTCTCCACGTAGTCTTCCAGACTGGTGTTTTCTCTATAGGCTAAGATGGTGTCAAGTGGAGTCTCTACATCTCGTCCGTGTATGAGATAGAAAGGGCTAAACCCAGTGGATTCTTGTTGGGAGGTGTTATAGGCGAAGGTGACATAGGGGAGCACTGCATCCCAGTTTCTTTGCTCGACATCGACATACATGGACAACATGTCAGCGAGAGTCTTGTTGAGTCTCTCGGTTAAGCCGTTGGTCTGTGGATGATAGGCTGACGTGAATCGATGTATGGTCCCGCAGAGGTCGTTGATTTCCTTTAATGTTCTGGATATAAAGGTTCGACCTCGATCTGAAATTAACTCTCTAGGAGCTCCATGCTTCAGCAATATGTCTTCTACCATGAATTTGGCAACTTCCTCCGCACTTCCATTAGGTATTGCTCTGGTAATTGCGTACCTAGATAAATAATCTGTCGCAACCACGATCCACTTGTTGCCGTTGTTCGAAACAGGAAATCTCCCCAACAGATCTATTCCTACCCTCTGAAAAGGCCGGGCTACAGGTGGGATTGGTACCAGTTGTCCAGGTGGGCGCCCCGTGGATCCTTTTCGCCTTTGACATTCTCTGCAATGCGACACATATTGTTTCACAGATCTGTACATGCCGGGCCAAAAGTATTTTTTTCTAACTCGATCGTAGGTTTTGGCAAATCCCAAATGTCCTGCCATCGGTGAATCATGGGCTTCCCTCAAGATGTCAATTCTCATCTGTTTAGGAACCACTAGAAGCCACATTTTGCCCATGGGATCGTAATTTTTGCGGTAAAGAATACCTTCGATTAACTTAAAAACTCCATCGCCTTTAGATTGGCTACCTTGGATTATTTTCGTAATTTGATCGTCCTTTTCTTGTTCTTTCCTTACGTCGGTAATTGAGATCAACTCTGGAATGTTGTTTTCGTCCGTGTCTAGAAGAGGGTTTCGTGAAAGGCAGTCCGCATCTTGGTGTTTTTTTCCACTCTTATAAACAATAGAAATGTCAAATTCTTGAAGACGTAGAGCCCATCTGGCTAGCCTTCCTGATGGATCCTTTATATTGGCTAACCAACACAGAGAATGGTGGTCGGAAACTACAGTAAAATGCCTCCCGAATAAATAAGGCCGGAACTTGTAAATAGCCCATACTACGGCCAGACATTCTCTCTCTGTCGTAGAATAGTTCTTTTCTGCAGCGTTGAGGGTTCTTGAAGCATAGGCGATTGGCTTTTCCTCTCCTTCATGAATTTGAATCAATATTGCTCCAATGCCATGTCCACTCGCGTCTGTGTGCAGATGTGTTTCGGCTTCTTCTTTATAATGGCCGAGAAGAGGATCTGTAGTCAACGCTGCTTTCAATATCTGGAACGACTCATCTTGCTCCTTTGACCAAACGAACCTAGTATTGTTTTTCAGTAGTTCGTGTAATGGCTTTGCTTTATTCGCGAAGTTCCTCACAAAGCGTCTATAGTAAGAACATAATCCGATGAAACTTCTCACATCAGTTGTATTTTTTGGAGTCGGAAAATTTATGATGGCCTCTATTTTTCCAGGATCTGGGCGTATACCTTCCTCTGAAACCAAATGCCCTAATACCTTGATTATCTTTGATCCAAATCGGCACTTCTCGGGATTGAGACATAAACCAGCCCTCTGGATACATTTAAGGGTCTTTTCCAGTCGTTCCATGTGCTCTTGAAAGGAGGACGCATAGACAATTATATCGTCCAAGTAGCAAAGACAAATTGTCCACTTGAGTCCAGCCAGCAGATTGTCCATCCTTCTTTCGAACGTGGCTGGGGCATTACATAGGCCGAACGGCATGACTCGAAATTCATAGAGACCATCAGGGGTGACGAAAGCTGTCTTTTCACGGTCTCCTTCATCAATCTCTATTTGCCAATAACCTGTGCGTAAGTCCATGCTGGAATAGAACTTGGCTCCCGTTAAACTATCCAAAACATCATCGGTTCTTGGTATTGGATACACGTCCTTTTTCGTGATCCGATTGAGCCTTCGATAATCCACGCAAAATCTCCATGACCCATCTTTCTTTTTTACTAGGACCACTGGAGAAGACCAGGGGCTTTCGGATGGTTGTGCGACTCCCATTTTGATCATTTTGTCGACCTCTCCCTGTATTGCTCGCCTTTCAGTAGGTGACACACGGTAAGGTCGTTGCTTAATAGGGCGGTTGTCTGAAGTGTCTATTTTATGTTTTACGCCGGAGAAAGGTCTACTTGCTCTTCTCTCAAAGTCAAAAATCTCCGCGTAGTTTATCAAACATTCAGCCATATTTGATCTCTGTTCTTTGCTTAAAGTATCATCTACTAGAGATAAGATATTTTGACGTATATCCTCGTTTTTAATGTTGGTTCTAATTTCTTTGCAGTCATCCATATCTATACTGAATATCCCACTACTTCCAATTTTACCTAGATTGCCCACGAGCATACCTGCAGGGATTATTTGGTTACGAGATGTTGCATTTGTCACCCATACGTCTCCTCTTCCGTGATGGAAGTTGATGACCGATGATGGAATGGCCAATTCTTTCTTCAATAGGAGATCTTTGTGACCCTCCACGATCAGATCTTTTGCGCCTTGAACCTTTTCACTAATAACCGCAATTTTACTAATCGAGCGGCCTGGGATTATGCAATCTTCACAAGCATATACGGCTAGATCTTCATCTTCTATACCTTGACTTGCGCACTCCTCCAGGTGCATTTCGCCCGTTCCCCAATCAATAATCGCATTTGTGGCCTGAAAGAAATCCCAACCGAGTATTATATGGTGGCTACATTCAGATAGTACGACAAAGTTGAAACGAACTTCAAGCTCTTTAATGGTGATTCGTATATTGCAGCGTCCCAAAGTCTCGACATATTTCTTATTTGCCACTCGTAAAATTGGGCCTTTTTTTAACAAAGAACGGGATCCGCAAATGTCGGCGAAAATTTTCAGAAATGACCGAAAAATCGGCTCCGGAATCAACCAATGCTTCAATATTCTGTCCGTTAACGGAGATCAACACAAAGTTACGTTTCATATTAGCAGTAATGAGAGGGGGAGGAATTTCACTTACGTCGGCGGCCTTACCTCCTGTATAGGCCGCGCCTCTTAGTTTTCCTGGACTTGGCGGCGAGGAGATCGGCGGGAAGGCGACGGAGTGCTGTTTCTTCTCGACGGCGATCTTCCGCGGCCAGGATAAGGAGATGGGTTCCGGTAGCGTTTATTCAGTTCAGATTCTAGTTCCCCGTCATATCTGCTGAATTCGGCGTTAGGAAAATAGTTTGTTCTTCTTCCTCTAGCCTCCTCGAAGATACGTCGTCTATCTCGACAATATCTCACCACGTGTCCCGGTCGCCCGCAATGAAAGCAAATCGGCTGGTCGTTTGGAGTTCTCCAGGCGTCAGTCTTCCTTACTTCGGAATTTTCAGGAGATCTTTGCGGTGGCAGCGGCCTGGTATAACTCCTCTGGGGTCTCGAGAAGCTACTCTTTCCGGTGATGGGAGCAAGTTCCCTTTTAATCTCTCTTTTTATCAAATCCTCCAGAGGCGCACTCTCAGCTTTCTGCTCAACTCCAAGGAAGCATGCTGTTGAGGGTATTTTCACCTTCTGAAATTCTTCCTGGACAATTCTTCTTATCATAGAGGGAAGATCCTCCTCCTCGTAAGCCACGAGAGCCACATTTGGGAGCCTTTCGAATTTCCTAGCAGTTATTCGTCGTTTTTTCATCAACTCTATTTTCCGGCATTCCTTTAGGAACTGATCCACTTTTTCAACGTCTTTAGCGATCAGTATCTGATAGATGTCCTCCGCTATTCCCTTCATCAAATGTCCTAACTTTGTTTCATCGTCCATCAGAGGATTGGCCAATTGACACAGGTATAGCACATCTTGAATGTATGACTCGGATGATTCACTGGATTTCTGTGCTCTTGTCTTCAGAATGATCTCAGCTTTCTTCATTTCTTCCTCCTGTTCTCCGAAGGTTTCACCCAAAGCCTTCTGAAACACTTCCCAGGATGTCAGTAGGTCCTCATTATTCTCGTACCATTGTCGGGCTGTTCCGGCCAGGAAAAATATGACATTGGCCAAACACATAGAATCGTCCCATCTGTTGAACTTTGCCACACGCTGGTAATCTTTCAGCCACCTTTGAGCATCTTCACTTCCATCTCCAACGAAAGTGGATGGATATCTTGGCTGCTGCAAAGAGATGTAGGTTGATGGGACTTGAGCCGAAGTTTCTCCTGGTTCGTTTTTCAACATTGTTGGTTCCTTGTTATGACCCTCAGGTGGTAATCCTCTCAGCCGGAGGCTTCTTCTCAAATTTACGAAGTCAGCCGTTTTATTCTTTAGTAGGATTTACCCAGCGCCTCCACCAAAATGTCGCGGATTTCCGTGTAAATAAGTATTAGGAATCACGCGAACAGTAGTTTTCTATTGAAAGTTTATTCTGCTTGAGACGAGTAGAAGAAAAGAAATAGCAATCTAAACTAACTAATTTGCATATTTACAAAAGTTTTTATGCCGGCCAAAATAACAACAATGGATTTATATGCAAATATTATACAGTGACAATATATATCTTTTTGAAAATATATTCAGTAGAGAGAGTGGATATGTTTGCTCGAAAAATATATTTTATATCTCTCTATATATAAAAGTCAATGTCTGTCTGTCTGTTTCGCGATAAACTCAAAAACTACTGAACCAATTGGTACCAAATTTTTCATGTCGCTTTTTATAATGCAGTATATCTCTAGATATTTTTATTTATAAATTTATATCTTTTTTAAAATCTATTCAGTAGAGAGAATTATTAAGTTTGTTCGAAAATTATATTTTATATCCTTCCTTCCTTTCCTTCCTTTATATTCTTCCTTATATCTATAAAAATGAAATCCAAAATCGATGTTTGTTATCGCGTTGCGCAAAATCTACATAATCAATCATTATGAAATATCGCATGCACTAAATTATATCTATAAAAATGAAATCCAAAATCGATGTTTGTTATCGCGTTGCGCAAGATCTACAGAATCAATCATTATGAAATTTCGCATGTAGGTAGCTAAAGATTTCGTTTAACATATAGGCTACTCAAAAAACTAAAAAGGTAATGCATTTTTTAAAATTCAAAACCAAAAAACGTTCGTTCCAGCCTTTTACCGCTTGGCGAAGCACTGGTCGCGATGATAAATGAATTTGATTGGTTAATAATTTTACAAGTAGTTTTTTTACACGATGAATGTCAATTTGTTTACACGATGAATGTTTTTAAAAAAATAAGATTTTCCAATCGCCGTGAAACTTTAAGAAGTTATTTACTATACTACTGAGAAGGTTTCTGGTTTGAATTTTATTTGAAATAAATATTCTTTGCAATTTTATTTGCAAATTTTCTACTTTCACTGGTAAGCAGCGCCTCTCGCGGTATCTGGTGAAATTACATTTATAAATTGTAAAAATTCTAAAATGTGTTCTAAGTATAATAAATTCAATATTTAATTAGAGGATTTAGTAATATAATATTCCATTGACGTTGTAAAAAACTTGGCATTTCAATATTAATATATATTTGAAGAAAATATCTTATATAAAATTTAATAAATGATATCAAAAGAATTATCTGTTTACAAAATATATTTAAACGCCTATAACAGCATTTTATATGTTTATAAATCTATATATGGGTAGATTGGATGTTTTCTAGAATCGTTTTAACAATTGTTTGTTAGGCAAACTTTTACTCGCGTAAAAACCGGGCGAAGCCAGGAACATATATTACATATTTGTGTTTGTCGGCTATGCAAGCCCTCAATATATAACTAATCTCGCTGAAATTTGAACAGGACAGAGAGTTAAATCTGGAAGAACCTTTTGTCGCACCTTTAAACAAGAAAAATTATAATTAACCAAGTACTGAGCAACAATTATTTTTTAGTCAGAAATAATTATGACAATATTGCTGTATCATTCTTGATTGACATAAACAAAATTCTTTAGGGGAATATTCACTAAAGCAGACCACGGGCGAAGCCAGATAATAATTTTTAGTAGGCAGGAACAAAATCTACCAGCGAAACATTCACTCGAGCAGAAGACACACGAAGCCAGGTCATCTCTATATATAAAATATCGTTTCTAGGCCTTTTGGCTAAGATCATGTAGTATATCTCAAGATATTTTTATTTATATATCTTTTTAAAAATCTATTTAGTAGAGAGAGAAGATATAGTTGTCGAAAAATATATTTATATATAATATAAAATATAACGAATATTATTATCATTATTATCATAATATTCTTTGTGTTCCGGAATATAATTATCAATAATATTCCCTAGGCAAACTTTCACTCGGATAAAACCCGGGCGAAGCCGGGTACACATCCGCTAGTATATATATATATTTATATATATATATACTAGCGGACGTACCCGGCTTCGCCCGAGGTTTTACCCGAGTAAAGGTTAGTCTAGCGAACATTTGTTAAAACAATTCTCTAAAAAACTTATTTAAAAAAAAGATATATTTTGATAATTTGAAACTCGTAAATTTGAATCTCTCGATAAAGTGAACATTTTTTCCCGGTCCCTGTTTGCCGTGTCATCCTGAATTTTGTCTTTCCTAATTTTCTACATTAGAAAATCATAGTTTTATCTAGTGAACATTTTTTCCCGTGTCACATTGCCGTGTCATCTTGAGATAATCTTACTTTTGATAAATAATATTTAAGATAACAAACTTAGTGATAAGAAAACTTGTTATCATCGTCACAATGGGGGCGCTGCTTGCGAGTTAAATCTACAAATCTGCAAATAACTCTAAGGATATTCAAGATATTCATGAAATTATTTCTCAAAAACATTCCCGGTGATATACCTAATAATATCCCAAAATTCACGGCGATTGGATGTATGGTTTTTGAATCTATAGAGTACAGACAAACAGACAGACAGACAGACATTCAATTTTATATATATAGATATGTATATTTATAATTGACTAGCGGACCCGCCCGGCTTCGCCCGGGTTTTACCCGAGTAAAAGTAGGTCTAACGAATCTCTCGATAAAGTGAACATTTTTTTCCCGGTCCCTTGAAAAATACTCGATAAGTTGAATAAAATCAATATTAATTGGTTCCCTCGGTAATTGGAAGTTAAAGGAATAGTATCTTGCCTTTGAATTGTATCATTATTCTTGTCTCAAATAAATTGCCGTGTCATCCTGAATTTTGTCTTTCCTAATTTTCTACATTACAAAATCATCGTATCATCATGATAATATTTAGAGCAGATTGTTGAATTATAACAGATAAATTAGAATAATTATCTTGATTATTTCTAGGCGAAAAGTTATTTCAAAAATTTTATTTGCTAGAAACCTTCCCAGTACTATACTAAATAACTTCCCAAAGTTTCATGGCGATCCAATGAGTGGTTTGGTCAGGCATAAAGGACAAACAAACAGACATACATTCATTTTTATATATATAGATATTAACAGTAATTAAACGTAACAGTAAGAAAATGTTGATTTTAAAATATTTTAATTTTAAAATATTTTAATTTTTTCATATTTTAAATATGTAAATAGAGTCTCTTAAGAAAGACCACCTAAAAACATCAATCAACTTGTTTCTCCTGTTGGTGGTCTCTCATTGAAGATTCTAATTGCTATTAAAGAATCTCCCAAAGTTTCATGGCGATCCAATGAGTGGTTTAGTCAGGCATAAAGGACAAACAGACATACATTCATTTTTATATATATAGAAGATTAACAGTAATTAAACGTAACAGTAAGAAAATGTTGATTTTAAAATATTTTAATTTTAAAATATTTTAATTTTTTCATATTTTAAATATGTAAATAGAGTCTCTTAAGAAAGACCACCTAAAAACATGAATCAACTTGTTTCTCCTGTTGGTGGTCTCTCATTGAAGATTCTAATTGCTATTAAAGAATCTCTAATAGACCTTTAATAAGAGACTGCCTCTTGGAGAGACGGTGTAGCTACGAAATGGATATTCCCGGCTTCGCCCGGATTTTACCCGAGTAAAGGTTTGTCTAACGAATCTCTCGATAAAGTGAACATTTTTTCCCGGTCCCTTGAAAAATACTCGATAAGTTGAATAAAATCATTATTAATTGGTTCCTTCCGTAATTGGAAGTTAAAGGAATAGTATCTTGCCTTGGAATTGTATCATTATTCTTGTCTCAAATAAATTGCCGTGTCATCCTGAATTTTGTCTTTCCTAATTTTCTACATTACAAAATCATCGTATCATCATGATAATATTTAGAGCAGATTGTTGAATTATAACAGATAAATTAGAATATTTATCTTGATTATATCTAGGCGAAAAGTTATTTCAAAAATTTTATTTGCTAGAAACCTTCCCAGTACTATACTAAATAACTTCCCAAAGTTTCATGGCGATCCAATGAGTGGTTTCGTCAGGCATAAAGGACAAACAGACATACATTCATTTTTATATATATAGATAATATAATGATTAAGAATAATCAGAATATAGACAATTAAAATATTCATGTCAGAGAGAGACAATATATATATACAGAATTTTGTGAATTGTTTCAGAAACCAATAGACAATAGTTATGGTGTGAAACCCTCGAAGGCGAAAACATAATGAATATATTATTAAATTCCATCATCAATGCTTTCATTTATACTATTTATAGCATAATTGTGTTTATGCTTTAAAACTAAATTATATATTTAATATAATTATTAGAACTTTTACAGCATATTCCCTTATCGTTTGGAGTTAAGCATAAGAAAAGGCGATAAAGGGAAGTGCTTTAACCATTTCTCATTCTCCTTAACGATTCATCACTTTCTTAACTTGACCTGATGAAAGCCATAGGCTTGAAAACTTCTTGTATTAGAAATTAAATGCTCATTTTTAGAGTAATAGATATGAGATGTGTTAACAATATGTTTTATTTAGCTTGCAGTTTTATATAATACTCAATAAATTTATTTAAAAAATAATATTGGAAGATTTCTAGCAAAAAGGGCTTCTACGGGCTTAATATGAATAAGAACGAGAGAAAAAGGAACTATCTACAAAGGAATTATTGACGTGTGAATACAGGTGCGTGCATTGGACTAATTATATTTCTCAAAACCTTGCTTATCTATTTGGATAAGAAAAAAAAACGATTTTTTACTAATATATTTGAGTTGAATTTAAAAACTAATAGAATAATTAGTGTAAAAAATTAAAGGCAACCTAACCTTTTAATCATGCGGTAGAACGATGAACTCATACATCACCCTAATAAAAACATTTAGTAGTGATGATAAAGAATGAGCCACACAACCGGTATTAGTAAATTGAGACAACGCCTTCAGATTTTGATCTGAATTTTCCAAAACTAGTGTTGGGGCATATGCTTCATGATCAGTAGAAAGATTATTTTGCTAGAATGATAAACAAGTTGTTCCCTGTTCCAAAATCACTGTTTCTCAAAAAGAGAAACCTAGTTTATGATATTTGCAACAATGAATAATATGTGAGGCTCATTCACATATTAAACAAAGTGTTATTATGCATTAGCGCGCCATCTGTTATGAAAATTCGAAACTATTATAGACGCGTATGATTCTTTTGAAAATTAAACAATTCCTACTGCCTTTACTGCAATGGAATTTATAAATGTATGTAATTCTGCTCTCCTCAAAGCTTATGTTCATAGTTCATCTCAAATGCCCATTCCAAGAGTCTAGCAACAGTATCACTATAAAAGGAAGATCGAAAAAATGAAATAAAACAGCGGTATGGTATATTAAACTGGCTTAACCGCTGGGAGTGTTCACCAACAATGAACCAGGCCCTCCCATTAATTTTTGCATTACAGTAAGGGCAGTAGAAATTGTTTAATTTTCAAAAGAATCATAGGCGTTTATAATAGTTTCGAATTTTCAAAACAAAGTATTAACAAGGGATTCGATCCCGGTTGATGGCTGTCGGGAATCGAGGGTGTTATTCACTCGTCCACCGACTCTCTTACAGAATCACTTCACTAGGTACCGCTCAAAAAGAGCAACCTAGTTTATGATATTTCCAACAACCAATAATATGTGATGATACAAAAGTGCATCGTTCTGATGTATATTTAAAGGGAGGCGCCTCTTTTTGGTACATGAATATGATCCTCCCGCTATTTTATATATTGTATAATATAATTAGATTCTCTCTATTTTAAAGGGTTGATTTTAGGACATTTGTTGTTCGTCTTCAGGCCTATCTATAGCATACAGATAGGCCTGTGAAAGGACAATACATTTAAGAGAAAACTAGCCCTATTGAAATAAAGTACCTATTTTTAATCTCTCTCTATCTCACTTATATATAATTTAATCTGAAGCTTTTTGTATTTTTAATCAATAAACTGTTTTAATATGCTCTTTTGTCTCAGATAAATGTTTCTTCTGTTTCCATTTGAAATTCAAATTGTTATGAAGTATTTTTAATTATACTTCATAATTTCAAAATAAAAGGCTTTTTTGCGTTGGCATACTCTTTTTACTGCAGTATATATATGGTAATTTAAGCCAACAACCCCATATTGTATATAACTTATAACAAGATTTTCATGTTGTATAATAGAACACACATCTGTAAATGATTATATGCATGATTGACATGTGTCATTACATCATCATATGTAATGTACTGTGTACAAACTGAGTATAAATAAATAAAACTCTGTAATAGATTAAGAGTTGAGCTAAGCAAGAGATAGAAGTCATAACGTCTAAAATCGAGATAGATTTAGAATTCCCACAACAAGGTCTAAAAATGGAAACTGCCAAGGCGCTAGTTTAGAATGTTACCAGACGACCCACACTCTTCACATCTGGTGGAATGCAAAACCCCCTTTCTCAGAAAAGGTACATAAAGCCCCTGTTCTAGGTAAAAATACAGTTAGTTCACCATCTGCGTCAGCGCTCGTCGGTTGTACCCCAGGTCCATCTCATCCATCATGTAGACCAGTAAGAAACTTCTATCTCCCCATCTTTCGCTCCTAGCTCAACTTTTATCTGTTCACGGAACTTTCTTAGTGCAACTGTGTCTTCGTTTTTTGTGTATGGATATTCCCAAGCTTTCCACTCTGCCTCTACCACGACTGCCTGTACTCTGTGAGAACTTTTAAAGGTCTTACAAGGTGCAGAGAGGTACTGGAAAACTCCCCATCCTGACTGTTCCTCTCGGATCCCATCACATAGTTTAAGGCGACTGGATACCTCACCACATCACATTTCTAGTCGACAGGATTCTACAAGAGCTTCCAGAACTTCACCACATATATAGTCATACTACTCTTGTAGCGTTCATACTTTGTCTTCACACGTGATAAAGATCGGAGTTAACTTAGGCGGATAAGATTGCTGGATTGAAGAAACTATTTTCCTGAAACTTCTACCTTAACAAAGATGGTACATTGAATAGGCCATGATAATTATGATAGGAGTTATTGGCTGTTTTACTATAAGCCTATCACATGTAGGAGGTAGTTCGGCTTTTGGAATTCGTATTTTGTTATTATAAGTATGTCAAAGTCTTGTTTGTATATTTATATTCACTGGTAAGGTTGGAGTTCTCTCTCACTCTATACAATGTATGTATTGAAGCGTTTATATCTGCAGGAAAAAGTGTCCAAGATATAAAATATGAACCCATTCGTGACTGTAGAAAATAGCCGGTTTTTACATTTCTCCACTAATCTCCTTAATCATTGTTAATGTGATATGAAGGGATTTTAAAATTCGGAACAACTTGAGACCTTCCATGTTCAAAGGCTGTCGAATACCACTTCTCCACCGGTCTCGCAATCATTGATAACAATATGATGGAATTTTATAAAATTCGGAACAATTTGACAATTTCCATGTTCAATGGCTGTCGAATACCACTTCTCCACCGGTCTCCCAATCATTGATAACAATATGAAGGGATTTTATAATTCGGAACAAGTTGCGACGTGACCTTCCATGTTCAATGGCTGTCGAAATCGACAGCTTATAAAACTTCTCTACAGATCTACCAATCATCGATAATGTGATATGAAAGGATTCATAATCTTCTCTTAAAAAGTTGCGATGTTCATGTTGAAATATCGATGGAAGGTAAGCTACCGATGAAGAATTACTGGAGAGATGTCGCAACACGTGGAACGACAGTCCAGCTGTTGCATGGACTTGTTCACCCCTGGATTACATCAGGATGGAGTCCGCAGTGGTCGGGAGCATGGATGGACCGATCGATGACTGATGGAGGGGCAAGGTCGTTTCAATTTACCTTTACGTCCTTCAGTTCTTCCATTACCTACATCCACTACCTCGTGTATATATCTCACGTTTTTTATAATTAATTATTTTTTTAAATGGATTTTTTATATTAATTTTAAAAAAGTCATTTTTGTTATCATCATCACATACAATGTAATTTTTTATATAAACAAACGGTAATAAACAAACAACAAGAATGTAATTTGCATCTTCAATATTATAAAACAACAACAAATTAAATTAACAATGTAAAAATATATTTTAAAATTTTAACACAAAAACGTTGCAATATATGTGAAAAAAGGGTAATTCTGGAATAATTAAAAGTCAATGAGAATAGTTGATATTTATTCCGATAGATCGCGCAAGCCATCAGTAACTTTCAGTTGCACGATAAGGAGATGCCTTTTTCATAAGTTACAATATATATATTATTAAAAATATTCTGCTGATATTTTTCAATATTATTTAGATGATTTGATATAGAATTATTGATAATTTGCTTAATACATGAATATGTTTTTTTTTTATATTGCAGTCGTGGTAAAATAATGAAATTAGTTTAGATCATTATTTGCTTTAATGGAGCTAATGAAGTATTCAATAAATAATTGGAGAAAAGAACTGCCTGACTTAAGGCGAGTAGAATAAGAAAAACAAAAGATTTATTTAAATAATTACAAAAAGGTTTGAGCCGGCCAATGGGAAACAACAACAATAGGTTTTTATAGGGAAACCGCTACCTCTTGTGGTCTTCTTAACAGAGTATTTTACTTTATAAATAATAATTTTAAACTAGATGATTTTTATATAACATATATATAGCTAGCGTAAAGATAGAGGCTGCCTGGCCGGCACTCATTGTTCTTGAAAATATAATGATTTATTGGCAGAAGTATCTTTATTTTCAAAAATATGTATATATCTAGTTGAAAAAATATATTATATATTTCAAAAGTCTTTAGAATTTTATCTCGATTAGTTATATTTATTTCACCTATATTAGAATTAAATAAATATTAAAATAAATTTTATCCTATATGTATATTTTATTAGATTTGAAATTCTCTAGAGAATTTATCATTTGCTTTGTTTGGAGAATTGGAATATATGAGTATTTAAATTGCAGTCGTGGTAAAAATATTAAAAACAGTTCAAATAATTATTTGCTTTAATATTGAGCGTATACTTGAGGAAGAAATACCTGATTCGAGGCGTGAAGAAGAGAATAAAAGATTACATATTTACATATCTACAGAAAGATTTGAGCCGGCCAATGGGAAATAACAACAATGGGTTTATATAAAGTGTAGTCGCGACATCTGGCGGTCGATTTTACAAAGTAGTTTATTCTAGAAATGATAATTTTAAATTTTATAATTTTTATATATAAAAAAAACACTAGCGGACGTACCCGGCTTCGCCCGGGTTTTACCCGAGAAAAGGTTTGTCTAACGAATCTCTCGATAAAGTGAACATTTTTTCCCGGTCCCTTGAAAAATACTCGATGAGTTGAATAAAATCAATATTAATTGGTTCCCTCGGTAATTGTAAGTTAAAGGAATAGTATCTTGCCTTGGAATTGTATCATTATTCTTGTATGGATGTACCCGGCTTCGCCCAGGTTTTACCCGAGTAAAGGTTTGTCTAACGAATCTCTCGATAAAGTGAACATTTTTTCCCAGTCCCTTTAAAAATACTCTATAGGTTGAATAAAATCAATATTAATTGGTTCCCTCGGTAATTGGAAGTTAAAGGAATAGTATCTTGCCTTGGAATTGTATCATTATTCTTGTCTCAAATAAATTGCCGTGTCTTCCTGAAGTTTGTCTTTCCTAATTTTCTACATTACAAAATTATCGTATCATTATGATAATATTTAGAGCAGATTGCTGAATTATAACAGATATATTAGAATATTTTTCTTGATTATTTTCAGGCGAAAAGTTATTTCAAAAATTGTATTTGCTAGAAACCTTCCTAGTACTATACTAAATAACTTCCCAAAGTTTCGTGGCGTTCCAATGAGTGGTTTGGTCAGGCATAAAGGACAGACAGACACACATACATTCATTTATATATATATATATATATTGTGGCGAAGACAATGTTATAACTTTATTTTATTATTTACTTAATCAATGAAAATACACAGCATAATAAAACCCTGTATTTTTGGAATCTTGTTATATGTTTATAGCTTTGTTGTTAAATATTCTCTAGCTGTAAATATTTTTTTTAGTTTTAATTATAGTCGCCTAGTCGTGCTGACGTCATAAATATTTTCTGCTGTATCATTGTGATCTGCTGAATCATCCATTACTACACTACAGTATATATTTAGATATTTTCGGCGTGTATAGTTGGCTTGAAGTCATACTTCTAGTTCTCCTGTTGAAGGGCATATTGGCCCGAAAGCTAGAAAGGTAAAAAAAAACTAGTTAAAGAAACCTGGCCCTAGATTGCTAGTTGATTTTGTAGAAAAAAGAAATATATATGTCATAATATATATTCTTCCAGGAATAATAAAGCCAACCTACCGACAACCCAGACAGAGACTGTAGGTTAAAGTCCGGTCACTTGATACACCAGCGACATTCCAAGGATGACCATGGGGCCCGTTAGTTAACACCTCGGGACTTTTAAGAAAGTTGGGGATTGTGTGTGACACAAACGGCCGCCCGGCTGTGTCAGTCTCGTCTCTCTCTTTCTCTGGTTGCCTGGGTTCCTCTTCCAACTTGTGGTGTGTTTATTTCCCCACCTTTTATACCACATCTATATAGATAATAGTCTAACAGAGTTCTCAGTTGTAAAGTTTGAAGCTATCTCCCCCAAAGATACTTAACTATAAATAGCCATCTATATACCAACATTTTCGTTATTTTTTGCTTCGCCGTATCGTCTTATTTTTATTTTCCAAATATTGATAGATTTATTTATTTTTAATTAAATCGATTTTGCAATCGTAGATTTTTTGCCTTCAAATGTTGTTTATCTTAGCGTATTTGTTTTTATCTTCATCGAATTGTGTATTTTTAAAACACGTTCTTTTGTCTTATTACTTTTACTAATTACTTTATTCGATTTCGTATTTCAGATTCAATTTTTAGTGTTTTATTCTATAATTATTATTTGTAAGTGTTTGTTATAGTTTTTCATTTAGATTTAGCACAATATTTGTACCTGGTTTTCTTTTTTGCAGTATCTTTCCTAATGTCTTTGATATCTTTTTTTTTTTCATAAATAGGCTGATACTGCATATGTATAATCAATTTTTGATTACTTAATTTTTATAGTTTTTCATTTCAATTTAGCTCCGTTTTTGTGTCTGTCATTTTTTTTCTTCTCATAAATAGGTTGATGCCTCATTTGTGTAATTAATTGTTGATTTTTGTGTCTGGTTTCTTTTAGCAGTATTTTCTTGGAATCTTTTTTTTTCAATCAATTGTTACCTCACATGCTTGGGCTTTCCTTTTTATGCCTGTCCTGACATTAAGTTTTATAGTTTTCTTCTGCTTGGTTTTTATTTCAATTTTTTTTCAGCGTCTTCTGTCATGCCTCGAAGAGGCCGTGGAAGACTCACCCTCCAAACCGCTAGGCGTGCTTATATGACTCGCCGCAGGAACAACACCCCTAATCCTATTTCTCCTGTTCCCACTGAATAGTTCATTGGGGGCCTGGAAATAGTCTGCCCTATCTGCTCAGCCCTGCATTTCCCTGGGGAAACTGTTGGTAGGTCATGCTGCCACCAAGAGAAAGTTTCTCTTTCTGAATTGTCTTCTTTTCCATATGAAATCCAGGAATTAATGACCTCAAACAGTGTAGAGGCTAAATACTTCCAGACCAACATTCGGAGCTACAATAGTTCTTTGGCTTTTGCCTCCATGGGTGCGCAGGTTGATGTTTTTACTGGACGAGGGCCTTTTTGTTACCGAATCCATGGACAGATTTATCATTTGACTGGGCCCCTTCATCCTCAGAACAACAGAGCCCCATCTTATGCTCAACTTTATATTTTGGATTCTGAGGCAGCGAATAATATTCGTATATCTGCATCGGGGCCTTTTGCATGCCATCCTCATATATTGACTCTATTGGATTCTGTGCTTAGGCGTGTGAATCCATATACTTCTGCTTACAGGCAGATGCACCAGGTAGAAAAGGATGAGGAACAGCGGGCTCGCAATGAGAACCGGCAAATGTGTCAGGTTCAGATGCTCATCCAACAAAATCATTGTAGGGATCTCCGCCGATATAATGCGCCAAGTGTAAGTGAGGTTGCGGCTATTTTTGTTGATCAAGATGGCCATGTTCCTTCTAACAGAGATATTGCTGTTTTTCCACATGATCGCGGTTTTGTGCGCATTTCTCCACTTAATCCTAACTGTGACCCAATGACATATCCTCTTTTATTTCCTGCATGTGATCCTGGATGGACAATAGGGCTATCACATTAAGAAAATATGCGCACAAGAACTAGAAGCAATGTTACCATGCTTCAGTTCTATAGTTACAGGTTAGCTATCAGACCTGGCTTTTCACCCATTCACTATGGCAGGAGACTATTTCAGCAATATGTTGTTGATACCTATGTTAAAACAGAGGTCAATCGGCAAAACTATATTCGCCAAAATCAGTCCCTGCTTAGGGTGGAGTTATATCAAGGTCTGATAGATTATATTCAGGGACAGGAACGTTCCCGGGGTGTGCGATTAGGCCGTATATTTATTCTTCCATCTTCCTTCCCTGAGAGTTCCCGGGCCGTGCACCAAAACTATCAGGATGCGATGGCCATTGTTAGAAAGTTTGGAAGACCTGACTTTTTCGTAACATTTACCTGTAACCCACGTTGGACTGACATTGTTGAAAATCTTCTTCCTAACCAGAGTCCCTCTGATAGACCGGATCAGTTGGCTAGAGTTTTCAATCTTAAGTTGCAGCAGTTCCTGCATGAGATTGTTAATCAGCATGTATTGGGAGTGGTCATTGCACGTGTTCATGTTATCGAGTTCCAAAAACGTGGTTTACCACATGCCCACATGCTGTTTATGCTTAGAGAAGAAGACAAACGTAGAGACAGAGATGTCATTGACAAATTGGTTTGTGCTGAAATTCCTAGCCCTACTATGCAGGTTCAGCTGTATTACATGGTTCGTAAACATATGATCCATGGTCCTTCGCTCACCATGTATGTCTGATGGAATGTGTACTAAAGACTTCCCAAAATCATTCCTTCAGCTGACCGAGGCCAACAATAATGGATATCCTCGCTACAGACGCCGAGATGACATTAGTTGTGGGCACTCACCAGGTGGATAACCGCTGGGTTGTTCCCTATAACCCCTATCTGCTGGTTAGGTTCAATGCTCACATTAATGTTGAGGTCTGTGCCTCTGTGAAAAGAGTCAAATACCTTTTCAAATATGTTTATAAGGGACACGACAGAGCTGAGGTGGAAGTGACTGTTGGAGAATCAGCCTTGGAAATGCAGGACACATGATTAAATCAAAAGCTTTCTTGACGCTCGGTATGTAAGCGCTCCTGAAGCAATGTGGCGCATGTTTGAATATCGCTTACATGCCCACTCACATACCATATGTCGCTTAGCTGTTCATCTTCCTAATTTTCAGTATGTATATTTTGTTGAAGGTAGCGAAGAACAGGCTCTTTAAAATGCTTCAAATGCACACCTCTGACTGCATGGTTTCATCTCAATTGTGTTGATGTATCTGCACGAACTATTTTATATGGAGACATACCTTCCGCCTATGTTTTCAGGCAGAATCAATGGCGTGCTAGAGTTCGGGGTGGGGCTTTGTGCATTGGATGTATGTGTTCGGTGATTCCCAAAGATTCTGAGCGTTATCGCCTTCGGCTTCTACTGTTACATGTCGCAGAGGTGCTCAGAGTTTTGAAGATTTGCGAACTGTCGATGATATTGTTTGCTCCACTTTTAAAGAGGCTGCCCAGCGCCGTGGATTATTGTCTGATTATTCTGATTGGGAAGCATGCTTGGCTGAGGAGGCTTTGTTCCAAATGCCATGTCAACTGCGCCAGCTCTCTCTCTCTTTGCGACAATTCTCATCTTCAATAATCCAAACGACCCTGGATCATTGTAGACCAAATACAAGGGGTATCTTAGTGAGAACCTTTTTCTAGTGGAACCTCTAACACAGCTGCTGAGCAGATGGCTCTCAGAGCCCTTGATTTTCAGCTGAGAGAAAATCGCCTCAGCTGCCACCATTATGGACTTCCTGCCCCCCTGAACCCACTTCTTGATTCCGTAAAGGATAACCTTGATATTAATGAGAAGATGCAAATTGGGACACAAATGTATACGCTTCTTACACCAGATCAAAAGTCAATTGTGGATACAATTGTTGATTCTGTCAACACAAATCCACGTTGCTTTTTCATTGATGGGCCTGGTAGTACAGGTGAAACTTATGTTTCAGCACTCTAATCCATTGTGTTAGAGCCGTTTGAAAATTTGTCATTCCGCTGGCCTCCACAGGAATAGCGGCTACCCTTTTGTCAGGCGGCCAGACTGTCCATTCCAGGTTTAAACTGCCGATTCCCTTCCTAGAGAATTCTTTATCTTCAATCTCAGTCAATAGTTCTGAGGCTGAGCGTATTCGGAGGTCATCTTTAATTATTTGGGATGAGGCTCCTATGGCCCCTTACAGAGCACTTGAAATTGTGGATCGCCTCCTAAGGGACATAATGCATTGTGACCTTGCTTTTGGCGGAAAGGTTGTTGTTCTTGGAGGTGACTTTCGCCAAGTGCTCCCTGTTGTACCTCGGGTTTCGAGAGCCGGGATTGTTGCTGCTTGCATTAAGCGCAGCAAGCTATGGTCATTTGTTTGTGATATTATGCCTTACTCAGAATATGCGAGCAGGTATTGAGGCGCAGAGCTTCTCTCAATGGTTGCTTAAAGTTGGTGATGGTGATCTACCTACAGACCAACAGGGCCTTATTTCTCTTCCAGAAAGCTGTATCTTTCAAGGGGGTGACCTGGTGAAGGAAATATTTGGTTCTTTATATGGCGATATTACCGCCCTTAGCAAGTCTGTGATTTTAACGCCATAAAAAAAAACAGATTCATTAGAGATTAATGAAAAAGTATTGGATTGCTTATCAAACAGGAGTCAGTGTTTTATCAGTGTTGACAGTGTGGAGTGTGAGAATGTGGAGGAGTAAAATAACTACCCTACTGAATTTCTCAATAGCCTTACTCCCACAGGAATGCCTCCACACCGATTGAATCTTAAAATTGGTGCCATTGCTATGCTTCAGAGAAATTTGAATCCTAAGCAGGGTCTTTGCAATGGAACACGTATGGTGATACAGCTCATGTGCTCTCATGTCCTTGAAGCACAAATACTGACAGGGATCAATGTTGGACACACTGTATTGGTGCCAAAAATATCTTTGGCTCCTTCAGATACCAACCTTCCCTTTATTCTGAAGAGGCGTCAGTTTCCACTAAGGTTGGCTTTTGCCATGACTATAAATAAGGCTCAAGGCCAAACCTTTGCTAGAGTGGGTCTCTTGCTACAAGAGCCTGTGTTTACGCACGGACAGCTCTATGTGGCTTCTTCGCGTGTACGAACTATAGATAGAATACGTGTAAAATTGAACCTACCTATAAATAAAACTATAAATGTTGTTTTTAATGAGGTCCTTTAAATAAATTCCTGACGTTAATTATGAGGTTTTTGAACAAATATCCACTATCTAAATTTAAATTTTAGTATATTTGAATTATCGATAGAGAGAGAGTGTCGAATTACAGTTTTTTAATGATAGGCCGTAGGTCGGGAAATCAAAACATGGTCGAATTACAGTTTTTTTTTTTTTTTTGTGATAGGCCAACTCCGCCCTTGCCGGTCCCAAGCCCGGATGAAAAAGGAGGAGGGGGAGCAGTAACAAGCTCACTAAAAAACCTGGGTTCAGCTGGCTCGGCTGATAGTACCCTGTAAGGGCTCCTAATCCAGGTATACAGGATGAGCAGCGTTTGTACTCCATGTTAGGAGCGGCTGCACATGGCGTCTGTCCCTCATGTCAGAGGCGGCCATTTATTTTGGAGCTAAGTCGGCCTGCCACTGAGTAGTGCTCCCAGTCTTAATGACAAAGGCAGACGCATTCTACTTCACCCAGTGTGGAGATAAGAAAGAAGAAGAAGATACGATAGGCCGTATGTCGGGTCATCAAAACATGGTCGAATTATCGTATGTTGAATTAATGAGGTTATATTGTATTTATAAAACTACAAATGTAACTATAAGGCATAATTTGGATTAAAGATTATAAACACAAGGTAATATAAGCAAATCCAAATAAAAAGTGTGTGACATTTCGGTAACAGCATTGTTACCGAAACGCCACACACTATTTATTCATACCCATTGCAATTTATACGCCATCATCTATACTCTCAATATCTCAGCAGGCCCTTCGGGTAAACCCGGGGCGTTGCCCGGGTCACTCGGCTAGTATTTATATATTTATCGGCTCCAGAGCTTATATTTGTAATTTCCTCGAATAATTTTACAATATTTCTCTAATTGTCTTCCATATAAAGAAAACTGTCAATAGTAGAGCGGTGTGGTAGTTTAAACTCTGGCAAACCCAATGTAAGAGTTCACCATTGATAAGTCGAACCATGCCAATATACTCCCATTGCATTAAGAAGTGTAGAAAATTATTTTAATGTACTGCTAAGTAATTCCAAATTTAGAGAAAAGTGTATTTATAAATTATCGAATCAACCTGTGTTGAATGTCTGAAATCTGTATGGACAGTTTTTATACCGCAATACCACTTTACTATGGATAACATGGAGTTTTCAATTTTATGTATTTTTATGTGTAATCCCACTCTCATAACATCTGTATTAATGTTTAAAATAAACAAATAATATACTAAGTTGTACTTGAAATATAGGACTATAGATAAAGAAACTGTGCAAATATTTTAAAATTTATTTAATTCAATTAAAATAATATACTACTCACATTATTCGTTAATAATAATAATTTGTTAATAAAAACAAAATTTAACACACAAACATGAAAAATAAATTAGAGTGTTCTAAATGAAAATATATCATTACTCTATTCTATTCGAATTTTTATTACCATAATATAGATGAAAATTATGGAATTATATATATTTTTTTAGTTGAAACAATAGATATAAAATGTAAAAAATAGTACAAATATGATATTGTACTGGGTTAAGGTAGATAAATTGAGAGAAAAAAGGGAATCTCCTTATCGTGCAACTGAAAGTTGCTGATAGCTTGCGCCATCTGTCGGAATAAATATCAATTATTCGTTGATTTTATTTTTTTTCAGAATTGGCCAAATACCCTTTCTTGATTAATCAAAAAAGGCTGACCGTGTGTAACCGCTACGTGTTTCGGGCGGTTTTTTCCCCCTGTTTCATGATTTTTCAGGATTCCTGAATGGCCAATTTCTTGGTCTTTGAGGTACAGTTTGCACCACGCTGACGAGGTCAACAGCCCGAAACGTATAGGTGGTTAGCCTTTTCTTGATTAATCAAGAATGGGTATTTGGCCAATTGTGAAAAAATGAAAAATTCAACCATTAGTTGATATTTATTCTGATAGATGACGCATGCCATCAGCAACTTTCAGTTGCCCGATACTTTTTTCTTGATAAATAATATTTTTTATTTTATTCTCTATAAAAATAAATTTTAAAATACGATTAATGTTAATGACGATTTTGACAGAACTTTGATATCCACATTATGTTATTATGAATATTTGTCTATTAGTTAAAATTAATTAAGTTGGTTTTCTAGTTTTATAGTTGTAAGACTAGTACCAATATATGGCAGCAATCAGTTAGAGCTCTCAATATAATAGTTTTTAGTGTTGCTAAAAATTTAGGAGATACCAGTCGCATATATATATATCTGTGTGTAACTCTTAAATATATATCTTTAATCTATTAATCTAATGAAATTTTTAAAAGAACATTTTTCATCAAATTCTGAACATTAATAAATATAGAGAAAGAAAAAAGGCATATTCTTACCATACAACTGAAAGTTGCTGATGGCTGGCACCTGAATCGGAATAAATATCAACTATTCATTGATATTTAATTATTCCTAAATTGTCCAAATACTCATTCTTGATTAAATCAAGATAAGCTAACCACATACACGTTTCGGGCTGTTGGTTCTCTTCAGCGTAATGAAAGATTTTATTTTTCACATTGAGAAATATTTTTGAAAATAGAGCAATCCATAGATAAATCTTTAATTAAAAAGGCATATATTGGATAAAAAAATAATTTAAGAAATATATATATTTTAAGTGAAGTTAATAATAAAGAAGACTTTAAGGTATACAGAAAAAAAAACGTTCATATTAATTATGAACATCAAATAAAATGTTCTTCAATATGTTCTTCATAATTTATATCTTCATTTTGAAATATACGAAAAATTAAAACTCGGTTCTGATGACACGGTAGTAAGAACAAGAATCAAAAGCATCATGTAAGTATACTGTAAAAGGACATCTGTATTTAATTTTCATATTACACATTTCTTCCTTATAAGAAAAAACATGAGTGGTTGACACCAACCTTAAATAAACTCAAGTCAATTTGAAGGCAGAATGATCAGTCCAGTCAGTCAGTTGCTATTGTCAAATGATGCTATTGAAATATCTGCGCACTTGAGCTCATATATATATATATAAAAGCATTAATTTCTAAAAAAAATCTTAAATATCAACTCGTCCAAAAAAGCAAACATAAAATCAGAAACACCGCACTTTGGAACACTGACGGAAAAAATGACTTACAAATATTTAGGAGTGATAGAGGAACATAAAAGTTTGGTCGTTCCAGAAAAAAATGGCACCTAACCAAGTTGAAATCTCTACGAGGAATCAAGCTCAACTCTGAAAGAATCTTCGCATCTATCAACGAGTATTCGCTCTCGTTATAAATTTCTAAGTTGGAATTATTGAAATCAGTGAGCAATAACTGGAAATAACGGACAGAAAAGCGAGAAGCAACTCGGAATAAATTTAAAATATTAAACCAGCTAATAAAGAAATATCTCCGAACCGAAGAAATGAGTGTGGTGGGGGGAGGGTGGATAAAGTAGGAGAGAGTTGTTGAATCTGGTTTTGGAAAAAGAACGGATTTTACTAAGCCTCTATAGACATAACCTTGGTAGCAATACCAGGAAAATAAAGAAAGTCATTAGGACATGTGGAAACAATAATCTCATAGATTCCTTTAAAAATAGTGAACAAATATAAGAGACTCCCGAAGAAAAGCAAAATTTGAAAATCTAATTATTGTATATATTTTAACAAAAATATAATTAATATTTCATTAGTCAGAATAAGGATAAATAGAATATTTTCAAAAATGCAGATTAACCGCTAGCGAACATGACAAGTGCTCAGAAGTAGATCTAACATGACAAAAATGAAGGTATTTATCTGTTCATACAAGATAGATTTTTCCTGAGATATGAAAGCATGAAATGCCTCTAGCGTGAATTAGTACAGAGGATAAGATTTCCACATGTTGGGAAATATTGTTTCATACTACTACACTCTGAGATGCATAATAAAATAATGTATATTAAGTGATACTACCATTATCAATAATATTAGTACCACTTATGTGAAAAAAAAAACTCATTACACCCAAAGACAGTAGAAAATTGTTTTATTTGGAAATAAAAAATAAATAAAAAGGATTGTGCTATATACTTCATATTTCCAACCACTATTAACACTATTAATACTATCACCATACTTTCAACATTACTACTAATATAAACATTAAATTACTACAAGCAGCAACATTGGCTAAAATATTTTGGTGAGGCTAAATTTCACATGATCAGTATCCGTGGAAAGAATGCAAAGCCTGGTCATTCGCGTCTATAATTATAAAGATAAATATCTTCAAAATATTTGGAAAATTATTAAACCTGTTTCAAAAATAATTTTAAAAAGAGAAGAAAGGACGTGAGAGAAGAATGGGTAAAAGATAATTGAATCAGAAGTGTTGTTGCGCTCCCCTCTAATGACAACTGGACCTCTGCCAGACAATTATCTCCATTAGGTGAAACATAAATTATCTAAAACATTATAGCACTTTTTTTTAAATACGGGGACATCAACTGGTTGTTAAAAAATGATAAAAAAAAGTATTTCTGGCGTAGTTTGTATTTTTAATTTTTATTTAATCGTTTATAGCGAAATGGGTGGCTATGCAATTAGTTGGATAATTTTAAAAAATAAATATTTCTAAAATAATATTTGAAATTTGATATGCCGGCTTATTTATCCATTCATGGTAGGAAATATCTCATAAAATACCGCTCAAACCTATGGATAAATTTTGTTTCTTCTCGAGGTGGTCTTTTCCCAGAGACTCTGACATGTCAAGCAAAGTAATGAGGAATATTTTAACTGATACAGAGTTTCTGATAAGATACCACCTCTAGAAGGGATCAGATTTCGTCAGGTATTTTAGACTATTGTCTCTCATGAAAGACTTTACTGTATTACGGCTTCAAAGAATCATAATGAAAATTCGAAGCCCAAAACACTTGATGATAAACAAAAGTAACTAAAATAAAATTAGCATGTAATATATATATATATATATATATATATATATATTATAATAATAAATAGTTATTTAATTTTATAGTCCATTTTATAATCACTGTTATAATTTTGTTATATAGTTTCTACACTATATATATATGTTACGAACTACATTCCAAACGCATATTTCTAAAATAAAAATATATAATCGAATCAAATTTGAACAAAAAATTTATAAAACAAACAAAAACTCACAATAAAATAGTTTATCAAATTTTGTTTCGATAGTTAATAAATTAGTATCTAACAGGACATTTCATATTTAAACCAAAACACTTATAATGGATATTTATCTAGAAACAATGGGAACTTTAACTAAAATAAAATATCATTAACCATTATCTCATTTGATTTGTGCGATATTTCTATATATTATTGAAAATAAATAGTCACACACAATATAAGCGACGATTTATTCATTGAAAAGGTATGAGCTTAGCGAGCCTTTGGACAATAGCGTCCTTCAACAGGCTGTAAGGCGAATACAAGAAACTTAAAATTGTTTATATTCTTTAGTTTCATATATTTGTATTACAGCGAGTTGAAGGAAGTTCTTGTCCTAAATCTCGCCAAGCTCTTACCTCTTCAATAAAAAAACTCGTCACTTTTACCATTGGTCTCTTCTTTGCAATGGTATCCTTCCATTCCTTCTATTGTAATAAAATATTCTAAGAATAAACCAATCCCTATTAAATATCAATAAATAATATTTTGGGAATGTTTTATTTTTTTACATTTATCAAATTATATCTCTACAGACCTTACTGCAATAATAAAAGTTATTGAATGATCGTTCTTGCCGTTTGAAAGGTGAACTCTCTAAGCGGTTTCGACAAATAATCTTCAGACCTGTCTACTATGTGGATAATTAAATATTATAATACTTAACTGTGCTTTGTCAAGCAAACCAAATAGAATGATCAACCAATAAAGAAATGGTACTTTAAACCCTGCCTTGTTCTGTTTTCTCTGATAGATCATCAGAATTAAATTTAGATAATCTAATATGTGAACCCAGCATCTATAACCTGATTCTTCGCTCACGAGTTTTTATCCATGCTCATTCCACCCAAACTATATTCATTTCAATTTTGCCTTTATCAGCCTAGTTTGGCGATAGGCGTATTCTTCCCTTTTGGTTCGCAAATATAATCTTTCTGATGTGTATATCAATATAATAATTAGAAAAAAATATTATTTACACCTAAATATGAATGTGAAAAAAAGGAGAGATTTAGCATTCGGCTGCGTGACAATCATCCTCATCCTATAGTCCAGCTCGACACCTTCCTTTAATGTCAAACCTTTCCATTTGAAAACCATAATTTTATAACTAGCATACACTTTAAAACAGTCAGGAATGACATTTACACAAATTTTATACATATAAGAGGGTTTTATATAGAGATACACGTATTTTTGTGTAAGTTGGTAAAAGTCTTTAAAATCCCAAATATATTTCACAACGAGATTTTATTGTTAAAAATGTAAGCTTCAAAGCAAATATCGTTTTCTTGAAGGCTCAAACTAAGGAAATATCGGCTACACTATTGTAAAAAAACTTAAGGTATTTGTACCTTTTATCAAGTTTATCGGAATTCCAGCAATATAACACTGTTTTATTGAAGACACATAAGATAACCAAGTGTGAATAAAATTGCCTCTGTTTCCTTAAAAATTTAATAATAATAAGAGACTTTCTACCTCCATAAATTTTGTCCTTGGGCGTATATTTACCCTGAACTGCTGGCTGCAAGAGTACACAGTTGTTCTAGTTAATATATATATGTACCTGAAGTGGCAATTCGCCCTTTAAAAACGCATTAAAACAATGCATAAGTTTATTACGGTAGTACAAAACGTAATAATGATCATAAATAATGAACTACATTACTAGTTTTGGCAAATCAGACAAATATTCAACCGGTATACCATGGTTTCATGGCAGTTTTTAAAGGAGAGGTTCTGCTTTTGTTACATGAATATCAATTTCCCGAAACATTCTATATACAGTTACGAGCGTCATGCGTCATTTCTTCATCTCTGTCACCGTTTGCTTTTTTTTTTGGAATGGCGCTCTCCTATTGGTTGGCTACGATCACGCCACCACTACGCGAGACACTTTGTTTTTGACTTTGCCCCCCCCCACTCGCTTTTTGGTTTTTGTAACTATTATGTTGGAGCGGGTCGCTCCTTAAATAAATGCATATATTAGTTAATAACTAAATGGAATCCTCTCTTTCTTTTTCCCAGTAAGAGACGCCTACGGAAGCCAACAGTACATAGACAGATAAAGCACATAGGCTATAGTTATTAACTAATATATGCATTTATTTAAGGCGCCAATTTATAATTGTAACAAATTGTATTTGAATAAAAACATTCAATCGGGTAAAACACGGGCGTTGCCCGGGTCATTCGGCTAGTTAAGTTATATATAAAAGCGTATTTCAGTTGAAAGCTTACATTTATAAATATAAAAGAAGTACAGTGTATATACATATATATATAAACAAATACAATAAAGTATCAAGGGCTGCGTATCTTTATTAAAACGACAATTTACGAGCTTCCGAGCACATATGCCCTTCTACAGGAATTAATAACACAATAATAATCCAACCTAGTTTGAAATATAATTTATATACATATAGCTATTGTTTTGCATATCTGCTTAACTAGAATAATATTAAAATGATTGAATTTACATGTAGGTATAATAATTTGGAAAACTAATTCTAAAATATATGAGGTAATATGATACATTAAAGTAAACTTATTTTGTATTTTACAAATTTTACAACCTACAAGGAATCCCATATCATTCGATGTAGAGGCCTTATACCCCAGTCTCCCCAACGGCTTAATACTTAAAACTACTAAAACCTTTTTGGATAACAATAAGATAGACCCTAATACAATAGATAAAATAATAGGTTTAATCACATTATGTCTTAGAGTTAACATTTTCACATTTGACCAGAAACAGTATAAACAAATTAAGGGTTCTCCTATGGGAAGCCCATTGTCAACTCCATTAGCCGAAATAGTAATGAGAGAATTAAATTTATGGATCACTTCATTATACCCGGCAGATATCATATTATACAGACGATATATAGATGACATATTTTGCATTTGTACCGAAAAACAGATTCCCAACATCTTAGCCTCTCTCAACAATTACAACAATAGCTTACACTTTACAATAGAAAAAGAAAATAATTGCACATTGCCATTTTTAGATATTAAAATAATGAAAATAGATAATAGATTACAAACTACAGTTTACTACAAACCTACTTTCACCCCTAATTATATAAAGTTTTCTTCATTTTGCCCCATCAGTCATAAAATTAACACAGTGAAAACGTTGACTAAAAGAATTTATACTCATTGTTCACTAAATCTATACAAAAATCATGAAACACAGACAGTTATCCAGAATTTATCTTCAGCCGGTTACCCTAAAACATTTATATTAAAACATTTCTATCAGGAACAGGTCACATCTAACATGATAGCACAAAAAACTAAAATATACAGGCAAAATTGTTACATTCCATATTCCCCGAAATCTATCCATATTTCCAGAACATTAGATAAATTTGGAATAAAAACCTTTTATAGTAACTCACCCAGCCTAGCAGATATCTTAAGAAACCCGATAACAAAAAACAGGCAAACCGAACACATATCACACAGAAAAGAAGTAATTTATTCCATACAATGCAATAACTGTAATGCCAGATATGTGGGGGAGACAGGAAGAAAATTATATAATAGAATCATTGAGCACAGAAGAAATATAAACAGAAATGACCCTTTATCTTTAATAGTACAGCACTCTAATTCAACAGGACATACATTCAACTTAAATGAACCTAAAGCACATTACAACAATATCAGTAACAAATATCAAAGATTAATAATTGAAGCAATAGTGTCCAAGCAATACAATAGTATAAATCGCAAAATAGATTTACCAGAAGCATATAATACAATAGACTTAAATACAATAAGATAATACAAATTCATTCATAGCATATGATATCACATGTCTAATGGGATTCCTTGTAAGTTGTAAAATTTGTAAAATACAAAATAAGTTTACTTTAATGTATCATATTACCTCATATATTTTATAATTAGTTTTCCAAATTATTATACCTACATGTAAATTCAATCATTTTAATATTATTCTAGTTAAGCAGATATGCAAAACAATAGCTATATGTATATAAATTATATTTCAAACTAGGTTGGATTATTATTGTGTTATTAATTCCTGTAGAAGGGCATATGTGCTCGAAAGCTCGTAAATTGTCGTTTTAATAAAGATACGCAGCCCTTGATGCTTTATTGTATTTGTTTATAAATTGTACAGGGTTTTTTCATTCTATACATATATATATTCAAAATATAATAAATATTATTTTGAAAAATAGACAAATCCATAAATTCCATTCCTTTCAAATGAAACGATTTCAAACGTCCGTTAGAACTTTATTTTTCGAACGTGAATTTTTTTCATGTGTTCTATGTGCTTCCCCTTCTTCTTGGCTATCTCCCTGCATCGGACTTTCCAAGCTGCGAACACTTCCTTGACTTTGGAGAGCGAAACATTCGACCACTCCTCTTGTGCGGCTTTCCAAAGTCCGGCCTCAGTTTTGGGACGTCGGTTGAAGAGCCGTTGTTTCAACATACCGAACCCGTAAAAATCCAGTGGGCTGGCGTCGGGAGACTTCACTGGAGTGTCCGAGTTCCTGATAAAATTTAGGCCTAGGGTGTCCTTCATTTCTTGTAGGAACTGTTGGGTTTTGTTGGAGGTATGGGAAGAGGCTTTGTCGTGATGAAGGAACACTTTGTCCATTTCCCCTGGGTAAAGGTCCTTCAGTTGTTCGATGACAGGTTTCAGAACGCATTCTATATAGAATTCTGAGTTCACCTTCACCTTCGATGGAACCTTTATGAGCGGAAGGACTCCACGGCCAGTCATTACCCCGACAACCATGAAACCTTTAGGGAAAGTTTCGGAGCATTGGTGAACCCAATTATCCGGGACCTGATTGCCTCTTTTGATGTAACAGATCTTCCGGATTCCATTGCAATACGTCACATACATCCATGCTTCGTCCAATGTTGCAGTATATTCCGATCTGGAACCGGCCAGGTGTTCCTCGTAGAGCTTCCGGGCATTCGTTGCATGATTTTTCATGTGGAAAGGGGTGAGCTTGTGAACCTTGCCTTTTCGTCGGGTATCCAGTTCCAAATCTTTGTGAATGATGTTATTTATCGTTTTTAGCGATGTTCCACACATTCTGGAAAGTTGGCGCTGAGATGGTGGATTTTCAGTAGTTGCTAGCCGCTTTACCTTGGAAACCGTGGCGGGGGTCCGCACTGGACGTGGTCGATCGACTTGAAATTTTTGCCCATTGGATTCAGCTTCCCTTTTCTTTCCGATGCCATTTACTACCCTACATATTGTAGCTTTGCCAACATCTAGTCCTTCTGCTTTTAGCTTTTTCACTATGACGCTATAACTGTTTCCTTCTTTGGAAAGGGTCCGAATTGTTTGTTCGACTTGGAGCGTTAGTCTCTCTCCCCCCATGTTGCAAAAATCATGATACCTGATGAAAATGAATTCTCCAGAAGATTCTAGATCTATTGGAACCAGTGTCGTGTGCAGCATGCCTGCACGTGCAAAACGCGAGCGCTCGAAAATCGTTTCATTTGAAAGGAAACACCTTACGTATTTATGGATTTGTCTATTTTTCAAAATAATATTTATTATATTTTGAATATATATATGTATAGAATGAAAACACCCTGTTATATATATTTTTTGTACTACGTAGAAAAAATATTTAAAATAAAAATTTGATTAAAAAGGCATATATTGGATCAAAATATAATATATATACCAATTATTCAGTTGACTGAACGCCAACCTTTTTCAAGATACAAACAGTTTGTTGTTGACACATAAATATATAGTTATACATTCATAAAGGTTGGCGTTCATCCAACTGATATATTAGTATATGAATTATTTTGATCCAATATTAAATTATTATTATAAATATTTTTTCATTGCAGTAAAAAAAGGACAGTAGAGGTTTTGTATGAAATGAAACATACGTGTTTAAATACTTCCATTTTCGATATATAGATGGCGCATTTTCGCGTTATAATAATAATTTGAGTAGAAGCTAAATAGACATGGAAAGATGTCGACAGCACTCTGTGTAAAGTGTCCTCCCGGTCGTCTGCAATCTGCCGTGAGCACCATTAATAATCAGAGGGAGAGAGGACAGCTGTTCAGGAATGTCACCCTCCCTACATCTGACGTTCAGATTTATCAATCTCACTCTACTTCAATAACATGCTCCTTTCTTCCTTCTTCTTTTTATGTATCCAATCTACGTTGCTAGTAGGTGCTTGTTTATTGAATATTTTGTTTTAAGTGGCTTGTGCATATTTGAAAATTCAAAAACGATTACTACATGAAATATTGGAATATCTTGAATTCCTCTCAAGAGAAAATATATTTATAAACTATTTGTCTTTATTATAATATATTCAGTGAATATTGTTTATTTAGATTTTATTTATAATTAAATAAATATGCATATTAAAAACTAAAAAGGCATATCCTGACCAGGCTCACACGAGCTTTTCTAGGTGGCAGAGCGCCATTTATTTTATTCATTTACTAGCAGATGTACCCGGCTTCGCCCGGGTTTTACCCTAAGTATCTCAAAAGAACACTTTTATATTACAAGTAAATTACATTCAAATCATGGAAGAGAAACTATCTATTTATTCGAAAGAAAGATTTGTTCCGAAAAAATCCTAAAATGCGTGTTTTTGCCTCTTATAACATTATTCGATTTAACCATTCTTTCAATATATTGGACACACTTTTTATATAAGATTGAATATAACAAATCATATTGAAATTCCTCGAAATACGTCTTTTTATCATAAAGAACTAGAGAAATGCCTCTTTTTATAACTTTTTGATTTCAAAGATCGACAAACAATTCAAACTATCCTAGAGATATGTGGTTTTTCTGGATCATTTTTTTTGTCAATTACAAATTTCGGATCCTTTAATAATATTTTTTAGAAAATCATCTCTTTTCAAAAGGTGAACTTGAACCTTCTTAAATTTCTAAAAATACTAATTCAATATTTTAAAAGGAAAGCTAATTAATGATAAATTTCACTGATATCTAAAGTACACTGCGTGACATTGAAAATGGAACACCAAGAAATAGTGGCCAGAAAATTATGCAAATTTCAGGGTAGACGCGCCTAACCGAGTTATGCAAATGATGTAAAATGCGCAGCTCTCGTGCGCACATGGAGTAAGATATAAGGGAAGGAACTTGCAGAAAGGACAGTATTCGTGTCGTTATTTCTTCAAGGAAAATCATTGTAGAAATTTTGTTCTTGTGTCAAAAGACACGTGTAATAACAGAGAATGCCAGGTCATCGTAAACGGAGGCAGTTCAAGCAGACAGACGCTTTTACGAGGGGCATGGTGATCGGACTGAAAATGGCAGGTTGGTCCATACGTCAAATCGCAGCTGATACACACCTTGGTGCGTCCACGGTGCACCGACTGTGGAGAAGATGGTTGGAACAAGGAAATGTGGCAATTTATAGGAATGTCGGTGCAACCAGAGTGACGTCAGCACGTGTGGATCGGCGTATCCTTCGACAAGCAGTGGCGGCCCCACAAGCCACTTGTACCGCCATCCTGCAACATGTGCAAGACACCCTAGATCATTCCATCTCGACCAGAACCATTTCCCGTCGATTGGTTGCTAATGGCTCGCACTCATGCCGTCCGCTAAGAAGACTGCCATTGACCCCACCGAATAGGCGCCAACGTTTGGAATGGTGCCGGGCTAGATCGACGTGGATGACGGAATGGCACAGGGTCGTGTTCTCAGATGAGTCGCGTTTCTGCTTGTCCAGTGATAGTCGCCGTGTACGCGTGTGGCGTCGACGTGGAGAAAGGTCCAATCCGGCAGCAATTGTGGAACACCCCACCGTGCGACAACGTGGAATCATGGTTTGGGGCGCAATCGCGTATGATTCCAGGTCACCTTTACTTCGTATTCAGGGCACTATGACGGCCCAACGATACGTTGATGATGTGCTGCGACCGGTGACACTCCCCTACCTTCAGGGGGTACCCAATGCCCTTTATCAGCAGGATAACGCCCGACCGCACACTGCTCGCATTAGCCAACAAGCTCTGCAAGATGTACAGATGCTTCCCTGGCCACCGTACTCTCCTGATCTCTCACCAATCGAGCACGTCTGGGACATCATTGGACGCCGTTTGCATGCCTTGCCACAGCCGCGTTCAGAAGACGAACTGTGGCAAATGGTTGAGAGGGAATGGAGAGCCATCCCTCAGGACGCCATACGTACTCTGATTGACTCTCTACCTAGACGTGTTGCTGCGTGCATCCTGTCCGCGGTGGTCCTACTTGCTACTAAGCCGACGCCGTTCTCGCTCTGTATTATGACTATCATTTTGAAATAAAGATCACTTATTGTTCGTCCCTGTCTCTCTCTGTCTGCCGAGTTTCATCACTTTCTGGCCACTATTTCTTGGTGTTCCATTTTCAATGTCACGCAGTGTATAAAGATGTCACTTGTATATCCTTATTTTAAAGAAGAAAAAAAAACTTTCTAATATACAAGAAAATAAAACCTTATCCAAATAATTTAATAGTGTGTGACCTTTAAGCAACAGCATTGTTACCATCATCATACAAAAGAATAAAAATCATTTTATTCTTTTGTCTGATGATGGTAACAATGCTGTTGCCAAAAGATCACACACTATTAAATTATTTGGATTAGGTCTTTTTTATTGTATCTATAATCTATAATCCTAATTGTGCTTTATCAACTTTCAAATATCAAAAATTAACATTCAAGAATCCTTGTTTTGAAATATATATATATATTCTCTATGAAAAAATGAGAAATTCTGTGTTCTGTGTGTCATGTGTCAATCATGTGTTGCTCTGAAAAAAAGAAGGAATATAACTCATTCTCATTTTAAATCAATAAAAGCCAACCACGAACCAGTTTGGAGCTAATTTTGTTCCACTAGATGGTATTCGGTTATCTAAAATGCTCATTTGAAAGTTGGGATATACCAATTCTGTTTTTAATATATATTATTTGTGGAGATGATTTGTCTAGACATGTTCCCATTCAGGAGAGAGAGAGAGAGAAAGAATAAACTTCTAATTTACAGGATAGTATATTCTCAGAGCTTCCATAATGGAGCTCAATAGCTGTCAATAGATGGAAGTGAAAGGTACAGAGAGAGAAGTGATGATGGACATAATGCTTCGTTCTGATGCACAGTCAATGGAAGTACACGCCTCTCCAGGCACCTCAATACAATCCTTTAGCAAATTTATGTTTTGTTCTAGTCTAAAATCTGCCCTTGTATGTGTACTACTCCACCAGCTTTAACATCTGTTTGGTAAATTCGAACGATTTCATAACAAAGGATATAAGATGCAATGAAATCGAAGCCGAACCCTGTACTCTGAGAATGTGAGAGCGGAAAGAGTGATAGCAAACATATTCTCTCAGGATTTAATTTACAAGTCCTGCGAACTTTAACTCAATACTTACGATGGTGGAACTCAATCCTCCCGTAACTTAATGTTTTATTCTATTCAAAAATTGGCCCTTGCCACTCCACCAGTTTAAAAACCTGTTTGGTAAATTCGACCGATTTCATAACCTCTCTCATAGGATGTTATAAAATCGAAGCCGACCCTGTACTGAGAGAGAGACAGTAAGTCTGATACCATGTCTGATACCAAGACGTAATCTAATATTGAATTTTCTATTAATAATATTTCTCCCATCTCCTCTTCCTTCTCCCCTTTTTCAGGATTTGGAAATCTTGAAAGAAAATCTGCAAGAGGTAATTCAGTTCCCTTAGTATATTTAATTTCAAAATTATTATTTTGTTGGACATTAATTTGTACCATATCAAAAAAATACTATCTAGTCTTTTCCTATGAGAAATTTATTATTTTTAATATCTGTTACTATCAAGTTTAAATGGCCTATTTTATTTTTAAATCTTACTTCTACTTTACATTCTCCAATAGAGGAAATGCCCTTTCCTTGATAGTCAGTTAAATAACATTTAGACGGAAACAATTTAATATGTTCAAAATATTTTGAAAATATATCTTTTGACATAGTTGTTAAAGCCGCACTAGTGTCAATTTCTGCTAAGAATTTTATGTCGAAGACATACAAAATACTCTCAAATTTATTAGTCAGATATTCTATATTATTGATGGACTCACCATTCTTTCTTGATTGAAAATATCTATTCTTAGACTTTGAATGGCATACAGTCGATATATGTCCCAATTGGTTACAAGAATAGCAGAAAGAATTAAAAAAAAAACATTTGTCCGAATGATGATTCATCTTTTCACAATGTTTGCACTTAGAATGTAATTTGTTTATTTCTTTAATTTCAGCATAAGACTTCATTTTCAGCACATTACAATCTACCGTTTCTATTGTGGTAGCCATATTTACTGCCATATTAAAAGTGAGCTCAGGCTCTTGTAGTAATCTTTTCAAAATAACTTGACTAGAAACTCCTGAAACGAACTTATCCCTTAGTTGTTCTTCAAATTTTAAGCCAAAGTTACACCTATTAGCCTGTTTTTTTTTTAATTTAAGGACATAGTCTTCTATTTTTCGCCATGTTCCTGAACCAATTGGCTGAATTCATATCTTTCAAAAATTATATTTAGCTTCGGTGTAAAATGAGCAATTAAAACACTCACAATTTCTTCGAATTCTAATGCACAAACATCTCTAGGGGCGATCAATTCTTTTAGAATACTATAAGTATTCGCTCCAACAGACATAATAAAAAAGGGAACAATCTTCTTACCTTCGATTTCATTCACAAAGATGTACTGTTTGAATCGTTGAATATACAAAATGTTCTTCTTTCATTATATATGGCTCGAACGAAATCCTCGTCTCCATTGTTATTTTGCTTATTAAATTATTTATTAGAAAAAAAAATTGTATAAACACATTTATTTTAAACAAAATAAAAAATATCAGAACTTATAAAATAAAATAAGTTTATTTACCTTCTTTAAAAATATTTACATAAAAGCAATTTAACAAAACAAATCTCTCGACAGAATGTGTTTACTCTAGTCTTAGTCAAAACCCAATAAATAAATATATACACAATTTAATTATTTTTATACGTCTGCGTAACTCTAAGTCCATTTACATCAACCCATTACAATTTATACGCCATTATCTATACTCTCAATATCTCAGCAGGCCCTTCGGGTAAACCCGGGGCGTTGCCCGGGTCACTCGGCTAGTATTTATATATTTATCGGCTCCAGAGCTTATATTTGTAATTTCCTCGAATAATTTTACAATATTTCTCTAATTGTCTTCCATATAAAGAAAACTGTCAATAGTAGAGCGGTGTGGTAGTTTAAACTCTGGCAAACCCAATGTAAGAGTTCACCATTGATAAGTCGAACCATGCCAATATACTCCCATTGCATTAAGAAGTGTAGAAAATTATTTTAATGTACTGCTAAGTAATTCCAAATTTAGAGAAAAGTGTATTTATAAATTATCGAATCAACTTGTGTTGAATGTCTGAAATCTGTATGGACAGTTTTTATACCGCAATACCACTTTACTATGGATAACATGGAGTTTTCAATTTTATGTATTTTTATGTGTAATCCCACTCTCATAACATCTGTATTAATGTTTAAAATAAACAAATAATATACTAAGTTGTACTTGAAATATAGAACTATAAATAAAGAAACTGTGCAAATATTTTTAAATTTATTTAATTCAATTAAAATAATATACTACTCACATTATTCGTTAATAATAATTATTTGTTAATAAAAACAAAATTTAACACACAAACATGAAAAATAAATTAGCGTGTTCAGATGCATATATCATTACTCTATTCTATTCGAATTTTTAATACCATAATATAGATGAAGATTTTGGAATTTTTTTTTTTAGTTGAAACAATAGATATAAAGTGTAAAAAAATAGTACAAATATGATATTGTACTGGGTTAAGGTAGATAAATTGAGAGAAAAAAGGGAATCTCCTTATCGTGCAACTGAAAGTTGCTGATGGCTTGCGCCATCTGTCGAAATAAATATCAATTATTCGTTGATTTTAATTATTTCAGAATTGGCCAAATACCCTTTCTTGATTAATCCAGATAAGCCAACCACATAGAGTTTCGGGCTGTTGGTTCTCGTTAGCGTAATGAAATATATTTTTTTTCACATTAAGAAATATATATATTTTAAGTGAAGTTAATAATAAAGAAGACTTCAAGGTATACAGAAAAAAATAACGTTCATATTAATTATGAACATCAAATAAAATGTTATTCAATATGATATTTTGATCATTTATATCTTTATTTTGAAATATATGAAAAATTAAAACTAGGTTCTGATGACACGGTAGTAAGAACAAGAATCAAAAGCATCATGTAAGTATACTGTAAAAGGACATCTGTATTTAATTTTCATTTTACACATTTCTTCTTTATAAGAACATGAGTGGTTGACACCAACCTTAAATAAACTCAAGTCAATTTGAAGGCAGAATGATCAGTCCAGTCAGTCAGTTGCTATTGTCAAATCATGCTATTGAAATATCTGCGCACTTGAGCTCATTTATAAAAGCATTAATTTCTAAAAAAATCTTAAATATCAACTCGTCCAAAAAGCTAAACATAAAATCAGAAACACCGCACTTTGTAACACTGACGGAAAAAATGACTTACAAATATTTAGGAGTGATAGAGGAACATAAAAGTTTGGTCGTTCCAGAAAAAAATGGCACGTAACCAAGTTGAAATCTCTACGAGGAATCAAGCTCAACTCTGAAAGGATCTTCGCATCTATCAACGAGTATTCGCTCTCGTTATAAATTTCTAAGTTGGAATTATTGAAATCAGTGAGCAAGAACTGGAAATAACGGACAAAAAGGCGAGAAGCAACTCGGAATAAATATAAAATATTAAACCAGCTAATAAAGAAATATCTCCGAACCGAAGAAATGAGTGTGGTGGGGGGAGGGTGGATAAAGTAGAAGAGAGTTGTTAAATCTGGTTTTGGAAAAAAGAACGGATTTTACTAAGCCTCTATAGACATAACCTTGGTAGCAATACCAGGAAAAGAAAGAAAGCCATTAGGACATGTGGAAACAATAATCTCATAGATTCCTTTAAAAATAGTGAACAAATATAAGAGACTCCCGAAGAAAAGCAAAATTTGAAAATCTAATTATTGTATATATTTTAACAAAAATATAATTAATATTTCATTAGTCAGAATAAGGATAAATAGAATATTTTCAAAAATGCAGATTAACCGCTAGCGAACATGACAAGTGCTCAGAAGTAGATCTAACATGACAAAAATGAAGGTATTTATCTGTTCATACAAGATAGATTTTTTTCCTGAGATATAAAAGCATGAAATGCCTCTAGCGTGAATTAGTACAGAGGATAAGATTTCCACATGTTGGGAAATATTGTTTCATACTACTACACTCTGAGATGCATAATGAAATAATGTACAGGGTGATCCAAAAGTCCCGCACTATTTTAAAAATTAATAACTCCGCGAATATTTGCGCTAGAGCAATGCGGTAAACACCATTGTATTCAGGATGCAGTGGGATTTTTTACGGCAAATAATGAAAAATTTGAAATTGATTTTAGTTACAATTTTATTCGCCAGATGGCGCTCTACCAGAATCAGAGATTCAGCGGCCAAATTGTTTGATAAATTGAAAAATATAACTGATCGACACGTATTTTTCCTTTTTGAATACCAGGAAAGAACCCTAATAATATCAAATAACAAATTAATAAAACACCACTTCGCCAAAAGTATGAAGAATTGTTTAACGATTTTAAATACAATCAGAGATATGTAAAATAGGTAAATGCAAATCAAAACATGTAGCAAAATATTTATTTTTATATGAGGTTTTGTGAAATAGATTGAATGTTTGAAAAACACTGCTGATATCAATACACGAATTTTTGAAATGTTAATATAGTACCAAAAATTATGATGGCACTATTAATAGGATTTCTTGCTATAAGAAATGTGTAGTTTCTTGACTGATTGGCGACCCTTGACTATTTAACTGGATATTTGTCATGATCCAAAAATGAAATATAGAGGGGAGTGACAAAATATATTTGTCGTACTTTATTCCAAATATCCTATGGGCTTGTCAAATGTTATCATTGTTTATTATACTGTACACAATTTTAAAAATGTGTCCCCTCAAATAAAAATAAATTTTAAATCGACCTTTTGCGTTGAAAAACGTGGTAGTAAAATCATTTTGTATTATTTTTTATCACAAAATTTCTAAAGTTATTGGTGTACAGAAAATATTCCTTATGCTACATGTATTTCTTATGTATGTATTTCTATGTTATCTATTATCTATGTATTTCTTCTAATGAGCGAAAAGCGAAAAACTAAACATAAGGGGTAAAATTGTGTGTACCAGTGTTATTCGAGAAGTTATAACACTCTGGTTTGCACGACATAATATGTGAGCAAATGACAAACAAAATATTACTGTTCACAAAAAAAAAAGAGTCAAGATGTGAGGACAGCATTTATTATCCCCATATCCCAACACAAAGAGATGCAAAATATTGATAGATAATATAATACATGGCGGCTTATACAACACATGAGGTAACTGCCTTCTCTCTTGTATTAGGTCACAATCCTTGCTCAATGTGGCACCCTTCATTCTCAATCACCGCCTGCAGACGATAAATGACAGAATGGACAGCATTAAATAACATATCTGTTAAATTGATAAAGCGTGCCATCTGATAGAAGCCTTCAACATGGCCAATGTGGTAGGCCAGCATCGATAAACACACGATTTAATGTATCCCCATAAACAAAAATCGCAAGGCGTCAAGTCTGGTGATCTTGGAGGCCACTGGTATATAAAGTGGCGACTTATCACACGATTTTCACCGAACGTATCCTTCAGCAATTGTTTGGCACCTAGGGAGATATGAGGAGGTCCTCCATCTTTCATGAATGTTATTTCGCTTAGTGCTTTTACCCTGCAATATGGGAATACCCTTTTCTCATAACGTTCACCAGTTACAAAACGGTTTTAAAAGTTCTTCCATTGATTTTTCAAAGAAAAATGACCCAATAATAAAAGAAGTGAACCCACACAAAACTGTAACTCTAGGCTGGTAAAGTGGCATTTCTGTGAAAATCCTAGGGTTTTCTGTTGCCCAAATGCGGCTGTTTTGAATGTTAAATTCTCCGTTTAGAGAAAAGTGAGCATCATTTATCCACAGAACATTCGACAGCCAGTTTTCATCAATATCAATTTGCCGGAAAACCCATGCAGCGAATTCTTGACGCATCTCAAAATCGCCAACTTTCAGCTCGTGAAATCTTTGCATTTTGTATGGGCACACACAATAGAGACATTGAGTGAATCGTTTTCGGATATCACAATCATACTTCGGCGAATTTAACGCCAAAAGTTCAATTCGGGGATCACCTGTCCAGGATAACAAAAGTCAGCAGGTTGAGGACATGCTAACCGACCTCGACCTTACACCGTTAAATAACGGAGAGAACACCTATCTATCTAAGTCCACAGGCACAGAATCCGCAATAGACATCACAGCGATAAATTACAACATCGCACCCACAACACAATGGAAAATCCTGGAAGTGCAATCAGTGACCACAGACCAATTTTAACAACCCTAAACTTCAAAATTGAGAATGTCCATTAGAATAAAAGAACATGGAACTTTAGGAAAGCCGACTTGAAAAAAATTCACAGAAAAGCTTGAAGAACTGTGAAACGAAAAATTGAATTACAGAACGCTTGACAAAAGCTTGGAAAAATTCTCTTCGAACATTTAAAAAGCTGCAAAAGAGCATCGATAACTAGAGGTAGACGTAAAGACCTGTGGATACCTTACTGGAAGGACCACAACATCGAGGCAATGATTTCAGAGAGAGAGACAATATCAATGGACTTCTTAAAACAAATAAAACAGAAAGGAACTCATTGAAATTATTCACAAAATATAACAATAAATTTGGATATTCAAACAAGAAAAATGGCAGAATTCTGCGGAAAAAAATGGATCCAAGAAAGGACAGCCAACACTGGAATATAATTAGAGTGTTAGAGAACAATCAAAACCAACACCAATCCTCCAATACTCTAACCGATATGAATAGAACAGCGAGAACGAGAACAAACAGATGGCTGACATAATTGCTGAATATCTTTCAAGCACTTCCATACTCAACTATACGAATGAAGACAGGACTCTAAAAATAATATAAACCAGTTAGTTAAACAAAGCAAGAAACTTCCATCAACAAGATATTTTCTCGAGAGACTTCACACTGAATGAGCTAAACTCATCAATAAAAAAATCCAAGAGGTCACCAAGAGATAATATAATCTTTGGTCAAATGATTAAACACTTTGAAGTCAAAGCTAATAATCAACTCCTACGAATACTGAACATTTCATGGCAAACTGGTAAACTACCAAAGAATTGGAAGATATCAATTATAGTGCCAATACTGAAGCCAAACAAAGATGCCAAGGAATACAAGAACTATCGGCCAATTGCTCTCGCCAGCATACTTTGTAAAATACCAGAACGAATTATCCACTCTAGGCTCATAGTCTGGCTCACAAAAAATAATAAAATAAACCTCTACCAAACGGCCTATAGATCCCAGCACTGTACAACTGATCAACTGTTCTATTTCTGTCAATCAATAATAGATTCTTTCCGGGAAAAACCGCCAAAGAAGACCACGGCTATATTCCTTGATATGACCTCAGCTTTTGATCGAGTGTGGAGGGAGAAATTACGTGAAAATCTGCACAACATCGGAGTAAGAGGAAAAACCTTAATATTGATTGCAGACTTCTTAAGGGGAAGAAGGTTAAAGGTTCGGGTCAATGGAGAATTTTCCAAGGAAGGAAGAACATGGGCTGGTGTACCTCAGGGATCTGTGCTCAGTCCTCTACTCTATCTGCTATATATTAACGACATACATCCTTACCTCACTGAAGACACAAAGATTGCCTGTTATGCAGATGATAAAGCCATATGGCACACAAGTAGCAGCATAGAAAAATCGCAAAAGATACTGAAGACATCAATGAGAGGACTGGAGAAGTGGGCAATGGAACTCCAAATGACCATAAACCCAATAAAACCAAACCTATGCGTCTTCTCCACTCCCAGGGAAAAAGGCATAAATATAACCACAAAATAAGCATAAACAAACAAATAATTGATAAAATTAGAAATCCATAATACCTAGGTGTGATACTGCAGTCCTGGATCTTTCCAGTTGGTCTCGAGGACCACGCCATCACCATCTCCTAAGCTGCGAAGTACGCGATCTACGTATTCATCGTAGATCGCAAAATGCGTGGTGTCGCTGGAGACCCACTGGCGATTCTCCACCAAACTCTGCAGCGCTGGCAGAGGCGCCATATTCATTGTACATAGTGTATATAATGCATATTATCTTTTTTTAATAGTGCAGACTGTGTATGTATTGACAAGATGTCAACAAAATTATTTTAATTATTATTTATGAGGAATTTTAATTTTCATAGCACATAATTAGCACCTCAAATAGAGCTATCAGAAAACTAAACATTCTGAGAAGGCTATGTGGAACAAATTGGGGAGCAAAACCCAGAATTATCAGAACAACATATACCACCTTAATAAGACCGATAATGGAATATGCAACACCGGTCTGGGCTCCCTCAAGCTCATCACTAAAAGTAAGACTAGACAGTGTTCAAGCAAAAGCGGCCAAAATAATCACTGGTGCTGTTTCATCCACCAACAATGAGAAAATTCAGAGAGAATGTGTTCTAGACCTACTCGCTCGAAAGCAGAAGACAAAATAAAAACAACTTGGATCGGCACTTTGGAAACGAGGAACCAGAGGACGAGATCTCTCTAACCACTTGTGGTTTGGTGGATCCGCCCTTTTCTGAGAATGAGGTGAAACTGACGGCTTTCAAGTTCGGGAAAAGGAAATCTTCTGGTCCCGAAGGGATCGATAACACGGTCGTGAAAGCCCTGGTAAGGATGCACCCATCGCTTCTTTCCAGGTTATTCAATAAGTGCCTGGACATTGGTACATTTCCTGAGGCATGGAAGGTTGCCCGAGTAGTGCTTCTCGAAAAGTCTGGTAGAAAGGGTAATTCTCCTAATGATTATCGTCCGCTTTCTTTACTAGTGTGTCTAGGTAAGGTCCTGGATAGCCTACTAGCTCAGCGACTGAAGCACTGGCTAGAGAGTAATGAGCTCCTTTCCTCTTTCCAACATGGTTTTAGGAAAGGGAAGTCCACAACTACAGCTCTGAACGAGGTGTTAGAGGGGGTTGAGATGGGCTTAAATAAGGGTGCTTGGGTTCTTTTCGTGGCCCTGGACATTGATGGCGCGTTCAACTCCATGAGCTGGAACAAGTTGATGAGAAATTTGATGGACATGGGTTGTCCTGATAATTTGTGCAGCTTGATTCTTGACTTCCTGAGGGATAGACAGATTAGCCTCAGTTTTGGTGGGCGGAAGTTGGAAAGAAACTGTGCTAGGGGTTGCCCCCAGGGCTCTTGCTGCGGACCTATTCTGTGGAATATCCTGGTAAACACCGTTTTCCAGGAGGAGCTCCATGAGGGAGACAGGCTGGTTCTCTATGCTGACGACCAGTTCCTCATCATTGAGACTGCTTCGAGAGCGAAGGCTGAGAAGTGTGTTGAAGCTTCTCTCCAAATTTTCTCGATCTGGGCCCATGACTCTGGCCTTAAGTTCAATGTCTCCAAAACTAAAGCCCTCAGCTTTAAGCCTAGGGACATAAGAACTAAAAGGAAAGGGATCAAATGGGAACACAAGCCGGCTATCCTGATGGAAGGACGGAGGGTAGCGTTGGTCAATAGGATGACCATCCTGGGGGTGGTCATTGATGACAAGATGGGTTGGCAATACCAGTCGGAGGAGATGGTGGCGAGAGGCAGGGAGGCGTTGTGCAGGCCTGTACTGGTTGGCCCTCAACAGGGGGGGGGGAGAGAAGGAGGGTACTATTTTTAGGAACCTCTGCCTCTCCTGTGTCGAGCCAATCTTGCTATATGCTTCCGGGGCTTGGTAGCGCCGAAACAGGGATCAGAAGGTGGCAACAACTCTAGAGAGAGTGCAGAGGACAGCGGCACTCAGAATCACAGGGGGATATCGCACTACCAGCAGTGAGGCCTTATTGGTCCTCGCTGGGTTTATTCCCCTAGGATTGAAACTAGAGGAGGAGACCATCAGACAGAAGATCTGGGAGAAAAGGGAAGATGCCCTGGGACTTGAAGCGGGGGCCCTGGAATCGAAGAGGGACACAAGGAAGCCTCCGCAGTGGTTGCCAAAGTGGAATTGGAGTCCTAGAGGGCCGACAGGGATTGGCACGGAGGTTTTCACTGATGGTAGTAAGTCTGGAACCAATACTGGAGCTGGGGTAGTGATATACACTAATGGAGAGCTGATCTTCCAAGAAATTTTAACACTCAGAGTGGACGAATTGGTCTATTCAGCCGAGCTGGTTGCGATCAGGGTAGCCCTCAGAGTGTGTGCCGAGAAGAACTTCAGCCCGGACCGCCTCTATTCAGATTGTATGTCGGCCCTCGTCGTTATCAATCTGGAGAAAGGGCAACTCGCGCATCAAATAATCCAGGAGCTGGAGATGATGACGCGGGCTCCGGAGCTCCCTTGGTTTAGGAGACACAGCCTCATCGAAGGTAATGAGTTCGCAGACAGGATCGCTAAGGCAGGATGCTTTAGAGGTAGATCACTGAGGACCCCAGTGACCAAGAAAGAATTTTATAGGAGGATCAGGGGTCACGTCCAGGACTTATGGTTGGACAGATGGAGGAACAGTGTGAAGGGGAGAGAGGTATTCAATGGGGTAACAACACCCAAGTACCTCTGTAAGGTAATGTCCCACAAACTCATTAGGGTAGTTCGGGACATGGGCTCTTCCCCAAGTCTCCACAGATTTAAAATTAAGAGAAACCCTGATTGCGTCTATGGAGAAAGGGATGTGAATGCACGCCACTACGTCTTGGATTGTCCAAGGGTAGTGGGTGTGCAGGAAGAGAGAAGTAGGGCGAGGGGCGCAATCGAGAGTAAGCTGCTGAGAAATCACAGCAAGCTTCTTGAGAAAGCCCACGACGTGGCAGCTGAGCTTTTCCTCAGCTGTGAGTGAATAGAGTCGACCGGGGGCTGCCTCCCCGCGGTCCCTGCTGGACACAGTAGATAGTTTCCTATTTTGCTGTGATTAAAGGCCACCGGTATAGAAATCCTTCCAGACACGTTTTCTGGGAGGTGGTGTTTCCAGGTACAATGTCCAAGCACTAGCTTGGATACCGTTACTTGGCTTATGAGTTGAACAGAATAGCAGCGAAGGGCATGCTTCGCATGCCGGCTTGTGGACTGAAAGGTCTGGGTGGCCATCTGCTTCTAGGGTGTACCAACTGTGCTTAGGTGGGATCCTCCAGTTCTTGTTTATTTTGGCTACTGTTTCTATTTCTTTAAAAGTAAGTTTATTTTTCTGTAGCAAGGGTTCTTTTGTGCCTTTTTCGCTAGCGCATCAGCAGCTTCATTGCCTTCAATGCTAGCATGTAAGGGTATCCATTGAAGGTGAATTTTTGAGGTATTGAGAGTTTTTGGAGATAACCAATTATGTTCCTGCTTACTTTGTCTCTAAGTTCCCCTGTGTGACTCAAGTGTTGTATGGCACTTCTACTATGAGTAAGAATCCATATATCGTGATGTTTAGTATTTCTGATGGATTTTAAGACTTCATAGGGGGGGTCGGTGGAAGGCTGGTTAAACCGTTTGGTTTTCGACCACTAGGACCCGGGTTCGAACCGCATTGGACACTTTTTTCTGTTTAAAGAAAAAAAATGCTCCAATGGCCCCCGATTCTTGCAAAAGTCCAACCCCACCAGCGAGTGCAAGTAACCAAACGGGGCTCTGGCATTAGTAAGTGCAAAGTCGAACTGCTTTTCACATGTGTAGACATGTGGTGCACTTACAGTAAAAAGCAGTCGCTAACTACCCACCATGATTATCATGGCCTGTACCACGTGTACTAGGGATAAGCAAAAAAAAAAAAAGACTTCATAGATGGCTATAAGTTCTGATCTGAAGATTGCGCAAAAATCTGGGTTTCTTCTGTTCATTTTCTCATTGCCATTTGTGGTTTTAATGAGAGAGCCACTGCCAGTGTGTCCTAACTCATCTCTGCTACCATCGGTATAGATAGTTATTGCATTTTTAGGAATTTTATTAATTATTTCTAATGGTAATTGTTTTAAGTATTCTGGATTTTGGTATTGTTTGTTGGTGGGTTCGTTTAAAGTGGCATTAAAAAATAACATTTTGTTAGTGGTTCGCATGTAGATATTTTTTCAGCTAAATAATATTTTTCCACTTTATATTTTAAAAATCCATTTCTTTTGGCCAGGTGGAGAGGGTCTTCTTTTTTGAGTCTTATATTGGATTCCCAATTAAGTATGCAATTGAAAGTTCTGTGTTTGTTTTCATAACTCTTGATTTTGTTTATATATTTTGGCAGATTGTAGCTTCTTCTATCCTTTAAGGGCATAATGTCTGCCTCGTAAAGTACAATATTATTAGGGCAGGTATTTCGAAGACCTGTAATAATTCTAGGTGCATTTAGTTGTATCCTTTCCAGTGTTTTTAGATTTGTTTCAGATGCTGTACCATAGATTTGATATCCATATTCCAAGATAGGTCTCATTAGAGATGTGTAAGTTAATTTTAGTGTTGTTGCTTCAGCTCTCCACTCTTCCTGAAATATATTTCAAGATTTTTAGTCGGTCTCTTCCTTTTCTAACAACTCCTTTAATATGTTTACTGGAGTTAATTTCTGGATCCAGGGTGTAGCCGAGATATTTAGGATGTTTATTATATTGCAATTGTTGTTCTTTCAGAATAATATTTGGTCTTATTTTGTATAGTTTCTTATCGGTAGTAAAAAGACAGGTTTCAGATTTTTGGGGGTTAAATTCTAATTTATGTTTATTAGCAAATTTTTCTAGGTGGAGAATAGTCTTGTTCAAATCTCTTTCAGCTTTTTTCCAGTTAGTGTTGCTGCTCCATAGAATAATGTCATCAGCGAAAAGTCCAATATTGGTTTTATGTGGAAATTTGTCTTCTATGCCTGCAATAAATAGGGTGAAGAGAGTTGGGCTAAGGACTGATCCTTGTGGTAATCCTTGGTACAATTTGAAGGTTTTAGATAGAATGCCATTATATTTGACCCTGATGTATATATTTTTAAGGGAATCATTTATCCAAGTGATAGCTTTTCCATCAATTTTGAAATGTTTGTATAATTTTGTAATTAACTTGTTTTTCCATACCTTATCAAAAGCTTGTGTAAGGTCTAAAAAGCAGCTATGGTGTGGTTAGTTGGCTTTTTGTTTTGTGCATCTTTTACCTTTTGTGTGAAAAATAAGAGTTGGACTATTGTCCCATGTCCTTTCCTAAATCCATATTGTTCTTCTGGTAAGAGATTTCTTGTGTCGGGGTGGTAGGTGAGTCGTCTGAATATAATTTTTTCCATTAATTTGCAGCAAATATTTGTGAGGGAGATAGGTCGGTAGTTTTTTGGGTCATCAGCAGATTTGTCAAGTTTTTTAATGGGAATTATTGTTGCATTTTTACAGTCTTGAGGCAATTTTCCAGTTTTCCAGGAGTTATTGAAAATATTAAGAAGTCTTTCTTTGCCAATTTTGCCCAAGTTTGATATCATTCGGCCATGGATTCGATCTGGCCCAGGAGTCTTGTTTAGGTCAATGTTTTCTAATGCATAAGCTAGCTCTTTCATATTGATTTTTTTCACGGAAAATATTTTGAGTGCTGGTGACATTTTTACAGTCATGAATAATTTTTCGGGCCTTTTTTAAACCTTGATTTTACTACTTATTTGATATGAATTACCTAAAAGATTGGCAGCAATTTTGTCATTAGTTGCTGGTGTACCATCTGTATTCTCAATCATATTTGTGTTTTCAGTTTGTGGCTGGACTCTGTCAATTTGTTTTGCCAAATTCCAAAGTTTTGTATTTGGGTTTCTTGGGTTCAGGTTTTCACAAGTTTGTTTCCATTTTTCCCTTTTCACATTTACGTATAATCTTTTTATTTTTGCAATCACAATGTTCAGTTCAGTTCTACAATTTGTTTGGTTTTGGGTGCACTTTTTTGTAGTTCATTTCTTTTAGTTATAAGTGTTTGAATATTTTTTGCCTGGTGTGTATAATTTGGAATCCATTTCTTAATATAACCTCTTGGTATTGAAACTTTGGCTGCTTTAATAATGGTGTTTTCGAAAGATATCATATTAGCCTTTTTGAAGTTCCATAATTTTTCTTAATTGAGCTAGTTTTGGTCTTGGTGCTAATTTTTATCAAATTAGGCAAATGATCACTTTCAAAACCTTTTAATATTTGCTATTTGCATTTGTGAAAAATGTCAGGATAGTAAAAACTTATATCAAGGGCTTGTGCAGTATTATAGCTGTAGGAATGATGGGTAGGATTCCCATCATTTAAGCACATGAAGGCATTGTCGTCAAATATGTTTGATAGTATTTTGCCTCTTGGGTTTGGCGTAGAACATCCCCATAGTTGATGTTTGGCATTAAGGTCACCTAAAATAATAGTGTTGTCTGTAAGAAATTGAGCCATTGTTCCATCGTCAATAAATGTATTGTTTGGAGGGTGATACATATTGTATATGTTGATGGCTTTGTTTTGATTGAGGTAGACTTTGATACCTTGGGCTTCGAGGTCTGATGTGTTTGGAATATTAACGGCTATGTCCTCATAGTACAAATTATTGATTAAAAATGCTAGGCCACGCCCTTTAACAGCATATACAGATGGATCTTCAGACCTTACCCTGAGTAATGGAGGGGCCAGAATTAACATAATACTGGAAGATGGAACAAACATCAAAATCAAAGAAGGAGCAGGACAGATTTCGTCAAACTTCACTTGTGAACTGACAGCTATCTGGAAAGCCCTTGATGTATGCCTTAACCAACCATCCCTGCATCAAGCAGAAGGAATTTTAATATACAGCGACTCCATATCCGCTCTAGAAGCAATTCAGAAAGGCAATACTAAAATCACACAGAAAATACACTCGTTACTTACCCAACTGGAACCATTGGAGAATAACTGCATTCTACATTGGATCCCTGCCCATGCTGGGATCGGGGGTAATGAAATGGCATTTGAATTGGCAAAGGAAGCCAGAAAGTTGAGCCAAAGGAAAGAACAAATGTCATTATTTGACGCTGATTCTTTGTCAGAATACAAGATAATTAAACAAAAAAAAAATAAGATCAAAATGCGAAATAAACTCTGAGAGAAAAATGACAAAAACTATAACAAGACTTAGAACAAAGCACTATAAAGGAATGACAATACATCCAGATGGCACAAGAACCTATAGGGCATGCAACAATTGTCCTGGTGTGGAACTTACACCTACCCACATATTCTCATGTCCAGCAATGGCAGCAGCCTTGCAGAAATTTGACATAGACCCAGAGCAGCAGCTTTACACACCCAAGATAGTGGACATTGCTGCTGATGTGATTGAGATGCATGGTACATCTGAGGCTCTTTATTGGACACGACAACAACAACGGCATTCCAGAGTAAAATAAATTATCAGAGATAGATACATATTTTTCAAATGAATTAAAATAAATATAATCGATACTGAGAGAGAGTTGTATTAAAAATATTATAAATTTATTATCTTCGCAAACAAACCGTATCTAAAATATCAATTTTCTTTTTGCTACATGTTTTAATTTGCATTTACCTATTTTACATATCTCTGATTGTATTTGAAAATCGTTAACCAATTCTTCATACTTTTGGCGAAGTGGTGTTTTATTAATTTGTTATTTGATATTATTAGGGTTCTTTCCTGGTATTCAAAAAGGAAAAATACGTGTCGATCAGTTATATTTTTCAATTTATCAAACAATTTGGCCGCTGAATCTCTGATTCTGGTAGAGCGCCATCTGGCGAATAAAATTGTAACTAAAATCAATTTCGAATTTTACATTATTTGCCATAAAAAATCCCATTGCATCCTGAACACAATGGTGTTTACCGCATTGCTCTAGCGCGAATATTCGCGGAGTTATTAATTTTTAAAGTTGTGCGGGACTTTTGGATCACCCTGTATATTAAGTGATACTACCATTATCAAAAATATTAGTACCACTTATGTGAAAAAAAAAAACTCATTACACCAAAGACAGTAGAATATTATTTTATTTGGAAATAAAAAAAAAATAAAAAGGATTGTGCTAAATACTTCATATTTCTAACCACTATTAACACTATTAATACTATCACCATACTTTCAACATTACTACTAAAATAAACATTAAATTACTACAAGCAGCAACATTGGCTTTAAAATATTTTGGTGAGGCAAAATTTCACATGATCAGTATCCGTGGAGAGAATGCAAAGCCTGGTCATTCGCGTCTATAATTATAAAGATAAATATCTTCAAAATATTTGGAAAATTATTAAACCTGTTTCAAAAATAATTTTAAAAAGAGAAGAAAGGACGTGAGAGAAGAATGGGTAAAAGATAATTGAATCAGAAGTGTTGTTGCGCTCCCCTCTAATGACAACTGGACCTCTGCCAGACAATTATCTCCATTAGCTGAAACATAAATTATCTAAAACATTATAGCACTTTTTTTAAATACGGGGACATAAACTGGTTGTTAAAAATGATTTAAAAAATTATTTCTGGCGTAGTTTGTATTTTTACTTTTATTTAATCGTTTATAGCAAAATGGGTTGCTATGCAATTAGTTGGATAATTTTTAAAAATAAATATTTCTAATATAATATTTGAAATTTGATATTCTGGCTTATTTATCCATTTAGGGTAGGAAATATCTCATAAAATACCGCTCAAACCTATGGATACATTTTGTTTCTTCTCGAGGTGGTCTTTTCCCAGAGACTCTGATATGTCAAGCAAAGTAATGAGGAATATTTTAACTGATACAGAGTTTCTGATAAGATACCACCTCTAGAAGCGATCAGATTTCGTCATGTATTTTAGACTATGGTCTCTCATGAGAGACTTTACTGTATTAGGGCTTCAAAGAATCATAATGAAAATTGGAAGCCCAAAACACTTAATAATAAACAAAAGTAACTAAAATAAAATTAACATGTAATATATATATGTGACAATATAGTGGTAAATGTGGTGAGGAGAGAAATAATCACACGACGAGTTGATAGAGCAATAACCCAGGCAGCCAGCCGGGAGAGAGCGAGCGAGACGTTATCAGCTGAACGACTGTTTTTTCCCTGTGTACACAACCGGGGGGCTAACCAGGATAGTCGCCATGTGGTGACGCCCCCCCCCCCCCCCTCAGGAATGTGGCCAAAAATGGTCGTAAGTTGGTTGTCTAAAGTGTCTCGCTTTAGCTGCTCATCTCTCTCTCGTTGGCTGTTGGTTTGTTTTATTAATCCTGGAAGAGCATATATTATGACATATATATATATATGTTACGAACTACATTCCAATCGCATATTTCTAAAATAAATATATGTAATCGAATCAAATTTGAACCATAAATTTATATAACAAACAAAAACTCACTATAAAATAGATTATCAAATTTTGTTTCGATAGTTAATAAATTAGTATCTAACAGGACATTTCATATTTAAACCAAAACACTTATAACGGATATTTTTCTAGCAACAATGGAAACTTTAATTAAAATAGAATACCAATGAGAAACCATAATCTCAATTAATTTGTGCGATATTTCAATATATTATTGCAAAGAAATAGTCACACACACAATATAAGCGACGTGTATCTTTATTGAAAAGGTATAAGCTTGGCGAGCCTTTGGACAATAGCGTCCTTCAACAGGCTGTAAGGCGAATACAAGAAACTTAAAAGAGAAATTATATATATATTCTTTAGTTTCTTATATTCGTACTAGCCGAATGACCCGGGCAACGCCCGTGTTTTACCCGATTGATGTTTTCATTCAAATACTATCTGTTACAATTATAAATTGGCGCCTTAAATAAATGCATATATTAGTTAATAACTATAGCCTATGTGCTTTATCTGTCTATGTACTGTTTTCTTCCGTAGCGTCTCTTACTGGGAAAAAGAAAGAGAGGATTCCATTTAGTTATTAACTAATATATGCATTTATTTAAGGAGCGACCCGCTCCAACACAATAGTTACAAAAACCAAAAAGCGAGTGGAGGGGGGGGGGGGGCAAAGGTGGCGTGATCGTAGCCAACCAATAGGAGAGCGCCATTCCAAAAAAAAAAGCGAACGGTGACAGAGATGAATAATTAAGAACGCATGACGCTCGTAACTGTATATAGAATTACAGCGATTTGAAGAAAGTTCTTGTCCTAAATCTCGCCAAGCTCTTACCTCTTCAATAAAAAAACTCGTCACTTTTACCATTGGTCTCTTCTTTGCAATGGTATCCTGCCATTCCTCCTATTGTAATAAAATATTATAAGAATAAACCAATCCCTATTAAGTTTTAATAAAATTCTAAGCAGAATATAAAATTTGTAATAAATAATGATTTTCATATAAAAAAAAAATATATATATATATATATATATTATATAATCTAAAAATATTATATAATCTAAAAACCTAAAATATTTCTATATTTTAAAAAATATATACTTTATTTTATTCATTGATAATTTTATTTTTTGTTATCATCGTTTTTTGAAAGACTTTCAGTTTTAGTTGTTTAGTTTTTAGTTGTATAATTTTGTTGTAAATATGCGTAGTTAACCAATCAATCCTTTTAAATCACTAATATAGAATTAAATTATAAATTCTATATAATGTGAAAACTAACAAATGTGTAATCTTTCCTCAAGTAATTGAAAATAAAAGCTACTTGACGGTAAATATTTATCTTTTTTTATCACGACTGCACCTCAACCCTTTATCTTATCGATCCTTTGTCTTATCAACCCTTTATCTAACAACAACAAATTTATTCATAACAATAAGCCGACAGGATTACCTGAATTTTCAACCTAATTGCTCTATTAATTATTCAAATTTCATAAAACTATTTTTACAAAATGTCTCGCAAACAAAGGAATGTAGAACACGCCATGACGCCATATCCAAATACTATAGAAATACCGAAATTTAATGGTCAAAATTTAAACATAATATCTTGGCTCAAATTCTTTAACAAAAAATGTTTACAGAAGCATCTTGATGAAGATTTTAAACAAAATAATATATCAAATTATCTCGAGGGTGAAGCTTTCAATTATTATATAGAAGAGTTACAAGATATAGATAATTGGGGGGAAATTGAACAAAAATTAACATCATATTTCACAATTAAAGATTCAAATTTATTCAGTAGGTTTCTAAATTTAAAATCTATTGATAAAGATGATCTGGAACAATATTTTAAGGAAAAATCTGCTTTAGCCAAAAAACTAAACCTAGATAAAACACTTTTATTAGAGGCACTTACAGATGGAATGCCAGATCACCTAAAAAAATATCTAATAGCTGCAAGAGTACAAGAACCTTCAGAATGGTATAAAATCACAACCCAATTAAAATTATCAACAAATAAAGAAAAACCCCAACAACCCTCTACCAGTACAAGCACTCCAGTAAAAAAATTTAACTCCAACTCCTCCCTAGCTCATCAATACCAGCCTTTTCCCAGGACAGCAGCAGCAACTCATCACCAACAAGAACCCCACAAATCCATAAACCAGCCTCCATACCCCTGCAAGATATGTGCATCTCACCAGCTACCCAACCAGATCCATTTCCATAGAGACTGCCCACTTAAGAACAATACTCATCCGAAGCGCATCAACCCAGGTAGAACATTATTACTTTTCTCTGTATTTATTAACCAAATATCCTTACCCTGTGTACTTGACACTGCATCATCTATTTCCATTATACCTTTAAAATACTTAAACCATATTTATTATAAAATTTTAGATAATTCCCCAAAAGAAAGAATAGGTCAGGTAGAAGGATTTAGTTACCCATTATACAAAATACTAGTTAGGCTTAGCTTAGGTAAAATTACAAAGTATCAAGAAATGTTTGTTTTTTTGTGATAGTCCAATAGAATATCTTATTTTAGGTTTACCAACATTTCATTTATTTAAGTTACAAATAGATTTCTCAAAAAACCTTCTTTTCCAAAATTATAAATTATTGTATTCTTTTAATCCAAAAACTGATAATCAGAAGTCATATGCCACTACCCTATGTATTCCAGACCCATACTATGTTAAAAATTCATCTCTTTTAAATATTAACCCATTGTGTAATTTCAATTCTTTTGATATGCCAACTACAAATGTTAAACTTATAGATCCTACTTCAAATCCCATTATTGATTCTAACTCATTTCACAGTATGCGACAACCGGACTCTATAACAAATTATAATTCATATTTAGACTTTAGTAAAGTAAATATTAATCCAAATTTCTCTGATCAAACAATTTCAGATATATTGCATAAATATAAGAATGTTTTCTCTAAGCACAATTTTGATATAGGACACATAAAGACTAACCCAATTTGCATATCTCTTTTAGATAATATTCCCATAGCACAAAAGCCATATTGGACATCTTTTTACAATAATGCTGAAATACAAAAACAAATAACTGAATTATAAAAATATGATATTATTAGACCCTCATCTAGCCCCTATAGTTATCCTGCATTATTAGTGAATAAGAAATCTGATGCCCCAAATCACCCCACAAGACTCTGTATAGATTATAGGAAACTTAATCAAAAAACAGTTCCAGAACATACCCCAATTCCACTTATAGAACAAATTATAGATAGGTTATCACAGTCAAAAATATACACTATTCTAGATGTTAAAAATGCATACTGGCATATACCCATAGATGAAAAAGATAGACATAAAACCTCCTTTGTAACACAATTAGGATGTTATGAATGGAACAGACTTCCATATGGTCTAAAAAATGCACCTTCACAATTTGAAAGGAATATGAAGTCAGTTTTCACTAAGCATAATATACACTATGCCTTAAATTATTTTGATGATATTATTATACACTCTAAAACTTATGAAGAACACATTAAACATTTAGATGACATATTAGGTATATTCGAACAAGAGGATATAAAGCTGAATCTCAATAAATGCAAATTTTTACAAAAAGAAATACAATTCTTAGGATACACTATTAACTCAGGAAAATATACACCAAATAACACAAATATTGAAGCAATTTTAAAATTAAATAGACCATATAATATTAAAACCTTACAGAGATTTTTAGGCACCATAAATATTTATAATAAATTTATTCCCATTATGCGCAAATTAGGGCACCTTTGAATGAACTTTTGTTTAAAAATGCTCCTTGGCTATTGTGTGTGAAACATGAACAAGCATTCCAAACACTTAAAAATTCACTCATATCACAACCTGTACTATATATTTATGACCCATCAAAACCTTGCCATTTATTCACAGACGCGTCAAGTCTAGGAGTAGCAGGAGTTCTTAAACAACCGGATGAACAAGGCATCTTACACCCCATAGGTTACTTTTCAAGAAAACTTCACCCATATTGAACAGAATTATACTGCCTCAGAAATTGAAACATTAGCTATCATTAATTCAGTACAAAGGTTTCACACATATCTACACAACATACATTTTACCTTGCACACAGACCACTTACCTTTAAAATGGATCAAAAATGTAAAAAACCCACAAGATAGGTTATTTAGATGGTCCTTAATCCTATCTCAATATAGCTTTGACATAAAACATATTAAAGGATTAAATAATATAGAAGCAGACATGCTATCAAGAGCACCTGTCTCATTTTACCTAACATATAATGAGTTAAAAGAACACCAATCCAAAGAACAAATTAGTAGTGCTAAAATTAAAATTCAAAATGGCCTCTACATTATAAATAGAAAGGGTTTTAAAAGAGCTTATGTACCACAGACACTAAGACAGAAATTATTAAGCAAAGTACATATAAAGCATGGACATATTGGAACAACTCAAATGACTAAAATAATTTCTCCACACTATTATTGGCCACATATGACTAGGGATATTGCTAATTACACCAAACATTGTGAAACTTGCCAGTTTAACAAGTCTAGGGATAACAGAATTGTTTATGGACCACTACAACAGCTGCCAATAGCCACACACCCAAATCACATTTTTTCTCTAGATACATTGGGCGGGTTACATAATTATGGGACAACTAGACACAGTATCCATATGATAGTAGATCACCATAGTAGATTCCTTTGGGCTTTTCCAACAAAATCTGTATCAACTGATTCCTATATAACTTGTTTAAGAAATTTATTCCAAATTAATAAACCTGAAATATTAATAACTGACAGAAATGCAGCTTTTCTTAGCAGAAAATTTAAACACTTTTTAGAAAGAAATAATGTTAAGCATCTACTCACCAGTTCCCATCATCCAGAAACAAATGCAAAAGTAGAAAGACTAAATTCCACTATCATTAATAGGTTAAGATGTGAATATAATGCTAATTTAAAGATTCCTTGGACAAAATATATTCCTAAAATTACTGAAAGCTATAATGAAACAGTACATACTACAACAGGTTTTACTCCAAAATTCTTATATTATGGAATACAACCACAGTATATAGAACATGACACAGTAACACATACACCAATAGAAAAGGCAAGAAAGTTAGCCATTGAAAGAACCATAAAATCCCATGAACACAGCAAACAACTTTATGATATTAAACACTAAGAACCCATTTTTAAAGAAGGAGATCAGGTAATAGTAAAAACCTTTATTTATCCAAACACTGGTAAATTAACACAAAGATATATAGGCCCATTTACTATTTTAAAACAACTTTCTCCAGTCACATATGAAATTAATAAACCCAATTTACCCCAAAGAAAACAAACAGAAATTATACACTCAAATAAGCTTAAATTATTTTATCCAGAAACAGATTTTTACTTCACTATAGCACTAACATAGAAAATGACTTTATAGTAAACCAAAATTCTAACACAAAGTTAATAGATATTGATGATAAACCATGTTTTTTACAGGAAGGCCATATTTTGGACATGGACAATGAAGAACAAATATCAGCACCAATTCTTAAGCCTTCACAAATAACTTAATGTCACTCCATACATCTATTAGCGTTTCATTACTCAACCATGTAAAAATAACATTTTCTACTGCTTTTGATACTTTGAAGTGTAACTACCATAATGTCATAATTAAATCAAACTTTAAATACCTTTTTGCTTCATATACATTTTGATATATTTCACTCATTAATATTTCTTATATATACTTTTATTATAATTTCATAATTATATAAATTATTTGTAAACAAACTTTCTTTTGTTTATTTTGAAAAAATGTGCGTATTGATTTTTATTGTTTCATTTTTAATTATTTCTATAGATTTATTGATTTCGTTTAATTAATTATTTTTAATTACCAATTTTATTTTAAAATTTTAATATTTTAAAATCTTTTTCACAGGGGGGAAATATTATATAATCTAAAAACCTAAAATATTTCTATATTTTGAAAAATATATACTTTATTTTATTCATTGATAATTTTATTTTTTGTTATCATCGTTTTTTGAAAGACTTTCAGTTTTAGTTGTTTAGATTTTAGTTGTATAATTTTGTTGTAAATATGCGTAGTTAACCAATCAATCCTTTTAAATCACTAATATAGGATTAAATTATAAATTCTATATAATGTGAAAACTAACAAATGTGTAATCTTTCCTCAAGTAATTGAAAATAAAAGCTACTTGACGGTAAATATTTATCTTTTTTTATCACGACTGCACCTCAACCCTTTATCTTATCGATCCTTTGTCTTATCAACCCTTTATCTAACAACAACAAATTTATTCATAACATATATATATATATATATATATATGTATATGATACATTTTGAATGATATAATGTATTTTTTTTTTGTTTTTACCGAAGATTTAACTAAATGGAGTATGTAAATTTTTGTTTTGTTTAAAAAGATTTGAAAAAATAAAGAGATGATGATTGAGGTGGAGACAGCCACAAACGACTGCTAATTCTTTTTCACACATAGAATTACATCAGCTAGTCGACAGGATCGCTGCCTACGGGAATAAATTCGAAATGACATCGAAGAAAGACTTGAAAACTTTACCGAAAGAAGAGGTTGTTACCGGAGCGAGAGTAGACATTTCAAATAAAGAAATTTTGCCGATTTTCAACCCGGATACAGGCCTTACCTATCAAGAATGGCGAAATCTTTTTGAAAGAACAGTCAAGCTTCAAAATATTTCAGAAAATGATGCTCTATCAATGATCCCGTGCATTTTTAAAGGAAAATCGTTAGAGATATACGCCTCGATGTGCCAGGACGTGTTTACGTTGGATGAACTTCACCAAGCTATGAATACATTTTTCCCGGTATCGACAAGTGGATTGATGAGGCAATTTCGGAAGGAAAAGAAGCTATCATCGCAACCCCTTAATAAACTGAAGTTGGCAAAAATATTGAATATAAGTTCGGAGCAGACCCTGGAAGCGCTTTCTTCGAATGTAAACGCGAAGCTGAGACCATTTTTGATCGCTGCCAATCCAGCTAATCTGGACATGTGGATTAAGATGGAATCTTCCCTGGAAGAAGGATTTCGACATGAAGAGACATCTTCACCATTTAATGGCCCCAGATATCGACGGGACTTTCAAAATGTCGACTCAAGGAATGCAACGCCTTCACAGGATTCTCTTCCTTCAGGTGCCCGCCCCGGCAGAGAGGTTGGCGACCGACAAGAAACCCGGCGAAAGCAGTTTTACCAAGACTTTCGAGATAATGTAAGGCAACAATGATGGTGCCCAGGAGTGATGAGTGACGTTGGGGTAGATTCATTGCTCTTGGGAACCTATTTAGTGCTTTTTGATTCCGGCAGTGACATTAATATATTTTCCGTACACCTATTACTTGCTTTACCACCACAGAAGGTTCTTACCAATGGTGCATATTACCATTTGGATTGCGGACAGCTCCAGCTATTTTTAACAGGATCCTCACTTCCATATTGCAGAAATATGAACTTAAAAATATAATATCTTACTTTGACGATATATTGGCTTTCTCAAAAGATACCGAATCCCATTTAGAACACCTTGGGGAAATATTTGCAATCCTACAAGAGGAAGGTATCCAACTTAGGAAAGATAAATGTTTGTTTTTTATGCAAAAGATAAATTATTTGGGTTACGAAATTTTTGGAGATCAAATCTCTCCTTCAAGTACTAATGTTGGTATAATTAAATCTTTGCCCCCTCCTCGTGATGTTAGATGCTTTAGGTCATTTTTGGGCAGCGTTACGCATTATGCAAAATTTATAAATAATTTTAATAAGTTGAGAGCGCCTTTAAATGATCTATTAAAAAAAGATGTAAAATTCACGTGGAGTGAAGAGTGTCAGAGGAGTTTTGAAGCCCTTAAAGAAGCATTAGTTTCGAAACCAATACTTCACATTTATAATCCATTTTTAGCTACACATATCTTTTGCGACGCTAGTATTGCAGGTTTAGGAGGCGTACTTAAACAGGAGTATCCTGATGGCACCTTAAGACCCATAGCGTTTTATAGTAGGGCTTTAAGGGGAGCAGAATCCAAGTATACAATAACAGAACTTGAATTATTGGCGATAATAGAAACATGTAAAAGATATCATCCCTATATTTCAGGTCAACATGTGATAGTTCATACCGACCATAAGGCATTAATTTGGTTAAATAATTTCAAACATACTAACGGTAGATTATTCCGATGGGCGCTAAAATCATCAGAATATGATTTGGAATTTAAATATAATAAGGGATGTGAAAATCATGAAGCCGACATGTTGTCTCGACTGCCATATACCTGCTTCTTAACTGTTCAAAATATAGAACAAGAACAAAAATCATTACTTAAGCCTTCATCTAAACTATATTTCATTAAAAACGGTATTACTTATATTAGGCTAAAAAATAGAGATAGGATTATCGTACCACCCTCCTTACAACAACAATTTATTAGTAGGGCTCACGAAGGTTTAGGACACCCAGGCATAAGTTCAATGGCTAGAGTTATCTCAACACAATATTATTTCAAAGGAATGATAGGACAAATAAAAAATTATATTCTGAAATGTAAAATATGTCAGTCTGTAAAGAAGCCAACTACACCTTCGTATGGACTCATGGGTAATTTACCACTAGCTGAGAAACCATTTGATGTAGTTGCCCTTGACAGTATTTTAGGATTAGGGGATTATAACAGTACAAAGAATTGTCTTCATGTGATAGTTGATAATCACTCAAGATACATCTGGGCTTATCCTTCTAAGAGTACGTCTATAGCAACGTACATCAATATAATAAATCAGTTATTAAATGTAGGTAAACCAAAAATTGTCGTTACTGATAGGCACCCCTCATTTGTGTCCAAAAGGTTTAACAAATTTATACAAGAAAAGGCATAAAACACGTGATGACATCCCCTTCGCACCCACAGTGTAATGGGCTTGTAGAAAGGGCGAATGCGACAATTATCTCAAAACTTAGACTTCACCATCAACAAAATCCCAGAATACCATGGCCCAAATTATTACAAAAGGCCTTAGAAGAATATCGGAGTATTCCTCATTCCATAACTAAAATGCCTCCCGTTTATTTGCTTTTTGGCATAACGCCATCATGTATCAATAATTTAACAAGAGCATATCCACCCATAGAAGAGGCTAGGAGAATTGCAAATGAAAATACAGGAAAATTACATCTTAAATTGGTAAAAAGATATAATGAATCCCATAAAACGCCTAATCTAAAATTAGGGGATGAGGTCCTTTATAAGATCCCTTACCAATCAGGTCAAGGTAAGCTCATGCCAGCCTTTTATCCAGAACCATACACCATAATTTCCATACCCTCACCACAAACCATAGAAATAGATAAGCCTTGCCAACCCGAAAATAAGCATGCAACAATAGTTAATATTTCTAAAGTAAAGCTCTGGGATCCGGTAACTGAAGATAATACTGAACCACCATTCCCATTTCAGGAAGAAGAGGATTTGGAATGATGCTTGGGTGTCGAACCTAACAAGCAAGCTTCCACCGATAGTCCTCAGGTTTTATTCTCTTCCATTAAAGAAAAAAATCCAGATCACCCCACAGAGCACCTGGAGAAACTACTGCCGGTTCCGGGAAAATAACAAAAAAGTTGACCTGGAATGGGATTCTACATGGAGAGTGTCTCCATAGACATGTAATGTCCAAATTTTAAAATATCTATTTTTTTTCTGCCTATTGTTAGTTAGGTTTTGTATGGCCACCTTTTCCTGTGATTTTCCCCAACTAACAGGCTTTGGTCGCCTTTTACCTCTAACAATATGGTTACTTGTGTAATATAATTTTTTGCAATGTATCTTATCCTTTACCTTCCATCCCCTCCCAACCTCCGTTGAGAAAAAAAAATTAATACATTTTTTTTTGGGGGGGGGGTAGTGATACATTTTGAATGATAGAATGTATTTTTTTTTTGTTTTTACCGAAGATTTAACTAAATGGAGTATGTAAATTTTTGTTTTGTTTAAAAATATTTGAAAAAATAAAGAGATGATGATTGAGGTGGAGACAGCCACAAACGACCGCTAATTCTTTTTCACACATAGAATTACATCATATATATATAAATATATAATCGAATTTTATCTCTACAGACCTTACTGCAATAATGAAAGTTATTGAATGATCGTTCTTGGCGTTTGAAAGGTGAACTCTCTAAGCGGATTCGACAAATAAATATTCAGACCTGTCTACTATGTGGATAATTAAATATTATAATACTTAACTTTTTTCTCAAGCAAATCAAACAGAATGATCAAACAATAAAGGAATGGTACTTTAGACCCTGTCATGTTCTGTTTTCTCTGATAGATCATCAGATTTAAAATCAGATAATCTAATATGAAAACTTTACTTATATACAAGGTGGGATCAATAATTAAGTTGAATTATAATTTATTTAAAAAAGAACGACATTGAAAATTAGGACTTGATTTATTCAAAATAATCACCTTGGCTTTCTATATACATCGTCTCCATCGTTCTGGCAACTTGTAAATACCCTCTTTATAGGCACTCTTAGGAAGCGTGTGAAAAAAATCTTGCACCACTTTCTGGACATCCTCATCCGAGTCAAATCGCTTTCCCTTTAACTCCTTCTTTAGTAGTCCAAAAATGAAATAGTCAGAGGGGGCTACGTCTGGACTATATGCAGGATGTTATAAAACTTCAAAACCTAATTTAATGATTGCAGATACAGTCTTACATGATGTATGCGGCCCTGCATTATCATGAAGGAAGAGAACACCTTTACTAAGCTTCCCTCTTCTTTTGTTTCTTATACCGGGCTTTAGCTTATTTACAAGAATGTCACAATAAAGGTCGCTGTTCGAACGTTGCCTTGAGGATAAAAAATCAAGTTTTCAACCGCATTTATCGTGCTTGGCGACGCTGTAACACTTGGTCGTCCAGGTCGCTCAATATCGGTACATGTAATTCGTCCATTTTTGAACTCGTTAACCCATTTATAAATGTTTTTTGAGACAAACAAGATTCACCATATATATTCTTTATTCTTTGGCATATTTGAGATGTTTGAATACCTTCTGCATTCAAGAAACGAATAACTGCACGTTGTTCAAGCGTGATGCAATCCTTCAAGGGAGCTTCCATTTTAGTTTATTTATAAGTCTCGCGCCGCGCGTGGGAAAAAAGAACAGAACACCATAAATAGTCTCTCGATGTTATATTTTAATATTCTGTGGTTTAAATTATTTTTGCTTTTTTACCCATGCTCATTCCAACCAAATTATATTCATTTCAATTTTGCCTTTATCAGCCTAGTTTGGTTGTAGGCGTATTCTTCCGTTTTGGTTCGCAAATATAATCTTTCTATAGTGTATATCAATAGAATAATTAGAAAAAAATATTATTTACACCTAAAAATGAATGTGAAAAAAAGTAGAGATTTAGCATTCCGCTGCTTGACCATCATCCTCGTCCTATAGTCTAGCTCGACACCTTCCTTCAATGTCAAACCTTTCCATTTGAAAACAATAATTTGATAACTAGCATACACTTTAAAACAGTCAGGAATGACATTTACACGAAATTTATACATATATTAGGGTTTTATATAGAGAATACACGTATTTTTGAGTAAGTTGGTAAAAGGCTTTAAAATCGCAAATATATTTCACAACGAGATTTTATTGTTAAAAATGTAAGTTTCAAAGCAAATATCGTTTTCTTGAAGGTTCAAAATAAGGAAATATCGGCTACACTATTGTAAAAAAACTTAAGGTATTTGTACCTTTTATCAAGTTTATCGGAATTCCAGCAATATAACACTGTTTTATTGAAGACACATAAGATAACCAAGTGTGAATAAAATTGCCTCTGTTTCCTTAAAAAAAAATTAATAAGAGACTTTCTACCTCCATAAGTTTTGTCCTTGGGCGTATATTTACCCAGAACTGCTGGCTGCAAGAGTACACAGTTGTTCTAGTTAATATATATATGTACCTGAAGTGGCAATTCGCCCTTTAAAAACGCATTAAAACAATGCATAAGTTTATTACGGTAGTACAAAACGTAATAATGATAATAAATAATGAACTACATTACTAGTTTTGGCAAATCAGACAAATATTCAACCGGTATACCATGGTTTCATGGCAGGTTTTAAAGGAGAGGTTCTGCTTTTGTTACATGAATATCAATTTCCCGAAACATTCTATATACAGTTACGAGCGTCATGCGTCATGTCTTCATCTCTGTCACCGTTTGCTTTTTTTTTTTGGAATGGCGCTCTCCTATTGGTTGGCTACGATCACGCCACCACTACGCGAGACACTTTGTTTTTTACTTTGCCCCCCCCCCCCCCCCCCACTCGCTTTTTGGTTTTTGTAACTATTGTGTTGGAGCGGGTCGCTCCTTAAATAAATGCATATATTAGTTAATAACTAAATGGAATCCTCTCTTTCTTTTTCCCAGTAAGAGACGCCTACGGAAGCCAACAGTACATAGACAGATAAAGCACATAGGCTATAGTTATTAACTAATATATGCATTTATTTAAGGCGCCAATTTATAATTGTAACAAATAGTATTTGAATAAAAACATTCAATCGGGTAAAACACGGGCGTTGCCCGGGTCATTCGGCTAGTTAAGTTATATATAAAAGCGTATTTCAGTTGAAAGCTTACATTTATAAATATAAAAGAAGTACAGTGTATATACATGATATATTTTGTATATAGTAAACCATGATTCAATTCCATATTGAACACACAATTGTTTTTAATGTACTAGTTTTTGTTTAATCTTTTATTTTTGTCTGAATTGTTTCACAAATTGCCAAATACATTTTTTAAACATGTAAATTCCATGTTAAAAAAGAAAAGCTGAATGATATGTAGATTTACTAAAGTTTTTTTTTTTTTTTTTAAATAATATAAATTGGACGGCGAGTGGTTGTCCAGTGTGTGTGGCCTCGCGCTGATTGCATATAATAAAGAAGAAGGAAAAAGGCCTAACGACTGCTTAATTGTCATTTCCAGATATTGAAACTTTGGAAAAATTTACAATACGACATACATATATATATATTCAAAATATAATAAATATTATTTTGAAAATAGACCAATCCATAAATATATATATTTTTTGTACTACGTAGAAAAAATATTTAAAATAAAAATTTGATTAAAAAGGCATATATTGGATCAAAATATAATATATATACCAATTATTCAGTTGACTGAACGCCAACCTTTTTCAAGATACAAACAGTTTGTTGTTGACACATAAATATATAGTTATACATTCATAAAGGTTGGCGTTCATCCAACTGATATATTAGTATATGAACTATTTTTGATCCAATATTAAATTATTATTATAAATATTTTTTTCATTGCAGTAAAAAAAGGGCAGTAGAGGGTTTGTATGAAATGAAACATACGTGTTTAAATACTTCCATTTTCGATATATAGATGGCGCATTTTCGCGTTATAATAATAATTTGAGTAGAAGCTAAATAGACATGGAAAGATGTCGACAGCACTCTGTGTAAAGTGTCCTCCCGGTCGTCTGCAATCTGCCGTGAGCACCATTAATAATCAGAGGGAGAGAGGACAGCTGTTCAGGAATGTCACCCTCCCTTCATCTGACGTTCAGATTTATCAATCTCTCGCTACTTCAATAACATGCTCCTTCTTTCCATCTTTTTATGTATCCAATCTACGTTGCTAGTAGGTGCTTGTTTATTGAATATTTTGTTTTTAAGTGGCTTGTGCATATTTGAAAATTAAAAAACAATTACTACATGAAATATTGGAATATCTTGAATTCCTCTCAAGAGAAAATATATTTATGAACTATTTGTCTTTATTATAATATATTCAGTGAATATTGTTATTTAGATTTTATTTATCATTAAATAAATATGCATATTAAAAACTAAAAAGGCATATCCTGACCAGGCTCACATGAGCTTTTCTAGATGGCAGAGCGCCATTTATTTTATTCATTTACTAGCAGATGTACCCGGCTTCGCCCGGGTTTTACCCTAAGTATCTCAAAAGAACACTTCTATATTACAAGTAAATTACATTCGAATCATGGAAGAGAAACTATCTATTTATTCGAAAGAAAGATTTGTTTCGAAAAAATCCTAAAAATGCGTGTTTTTGCCTCTTATAACATTATTCTATTTAACCATTCTTTCAATATATTGGACACACTTTTTATATAAGATTGAATATAACAAATCATATTGAAATTCCTTGAAATACGTTTTTTTATCATAAAGAACTAGAGAAATGCCTCTTTTTATAACTTTTTGATTTAAAGGATCGACAAACAATTCAAACTATCCTAGAGATATGCTGTATTTCTGGATCCATTTTTTTGTCAATTACAAATATCGGATCCTTTGATAATATTTTTCAGAAAATCAACTCTTTTCAAAAGGTGAACTTGAACCTTCTTAAATTTCTAAAACTACTAATTCAATATTTTTAAAGGAAAACTAATTAATGATAAATTTCACTGATATCTAAAGTATAAAGATGTTTCTTGTATATCCTTATTTTAAAGAAGAAAAAAAACTTTCGAATATACAAGAAAATAAAACCTTATCCAAATAATTTAATAGTGTGTGACCTTTAAGCAACAGCATTGTTACCATCATCATACAAAATAATAAAAATTATTTTATTCTTTTTTCTGATGATGGTAACAATGCTGTTGCCAAAAGATCACACACTATTAAATTATTTGGATTAGGTTTTATTTTATTGTATCAATAATATCTAATCCAAATTGTACTTTATCAACTTTCAAATATCTAAATTCAACATTCAATAATCATTGTTTTGAAATATATATATATTCTCTATGAAAAAATGAGAAATTCTGTGTTCTGTGTGTCATGTGTCAATCATGTGTTGCTCTTGAAAAAAAGAAGGAATTTAACTCATTCTCATTTTAAATCAATAAAAGCCAACCACGAACCAGTTTGGAGCTAATTTTGTTCCACTAGATGGTATTCGTTTATCTAAAATGCTCATTTGAAAGTTGGGATATACCAATTTTGTTTTTAATATATATTATATGTAGAGCTGATATGTCTAGGCATGTTCCCATTCAGGAAAGAATAAACCTCCAATTTACAGGATAGTATATTCTCAGAGCTTCCATGATGGAACTCAATAGCTGTCAATAGATGGAAGTGAAAGGTACAGAGAGAGAAGTGATGATGGTCATAATGCTTCGTTCTGATGCACAGTCAATGGAAGTACACGACTCTCCAGGTACAGGGATACAATCCTCCAGCAATTTTGTGTTTTGTTCTAGTCTAAAATCGGTCCTTGTAGGTGTACTACTCCACCAGCTTAAACATCTGTTTGGTAAATTCGACCGATTTCATAACAAAGGATATAAGATGTAATGAAATCGAAGCCGAACCCTATACTCTGAGAGTAAGAGAGTGGGAAGAGAGATACCAAACATATTCTTCAGGATTTAATTTACAAGTCCTGCGAACTGTAACTCAATACTTACGATGGTAACTCAATCCTCCCTCAACTTTATGTTTTATTCTATTCTAAAATCGGCCCTTGGCACTCCACCAGTTTAAATACCTGTTTAATAAATTCGACCGCTTTCATAACCTCTCTCATAGAATGTTATGAGATCGAAGCCGACCCTGTACTGATGAGAGTAGGGGGAAAGAGAGATAACAAACATATTCTCCAGGATTTAATTTCCACGTCCTGCGAACTGTAATTCGATACTTACTGAAATTCAAGCGTCAAACCCAGACGGGATTATGCCACGGCACGGTGCCATTTTACATAACGTAATTAAAGCAATTACAAGAATGGCCTCACTCTAATCCCTGGGTTCGGATTTCTTTGGCCAAGCTCGGGTGAATTCAATTAGAGCCGAACATTGATCCGCTAGGGCGCAAAACTTACCAATTATCTTCTACCCGCGTATTATTGGGTTTTCTTAAGAATGTGCGTGGGATTTGAATTCAATTAGTTTGCGAAAGGTTTTATGTTACGTCATTCATATCTGTCAAAATAAAAATAGCTACATTACATAACAAAACATCAAACATGTTATATATATTATAAAAATATTTAAGAAATGATTTGGAATTATTGTGATATAGAATTATTACTTGCTGATGAGTATTTTAAGCTCGTAAGCATTTTGGTACTGATTTGCAGTCGTGTCATCTTGAAAATTAATAAACAGTTTTAATCACAATCCACTTCAATTGATATGACAAAATAATTAAGGATGAAATAATACGCTACTTAAGAAGAATGAAAAAACAAAAAACGTATTTACATAATTACAAAATATTTTAGCCGTCCAACGGGAAGGAGAGAATATGGTTTACGGGCTACTAACAAAAATGCATGATTTCTTAGCCCAAAAGGCCAACGAGAAACAACAATGATTTATATAGGGAAAGCCGTGACATTTGGCGGTCGAATTTTACAGAGTAGTTGGCTCTAGAGAATATAATTTTCGGAAAAATATTTTATATTACATATATATATATATATGTAATATTGTGTTGAGATCCTGTCGACTCTCTGTAATAATGCGTTGAGTCGACTTATCTGTGATTAGGGATCCTGTCGACTATCTGTAATATTGTGTTGGGATCCTGTCGACTAGCTGTAATATTGTGTTGAGGTTTGGTAAGCCTGTTGTAGAACCTCGTCGACTCTCGCTATAAGTTGTGGCAACCGAGGGTCAAACCTGTAGTAACCGCGAGGGACAGTCAGGGGTGGAGAGTTTTCCAGTACCTCTCTGCACCTTGTAGGACCTTTAACAGTTCTCACAGGGTACAGGCAGTCGTGGTCGAGGCAGAGTGGAAAAGCTGGGGAATGTCCACACACACAAAACGAAGCGACACAGTTGAAAGAAAGTTCCTTGAATAGATAAAAAGTCGAGCCAAAAGCAAAGATGGAGATAGAAGATTTCTTACTGTTTTACATGGTCGATGAGTTGGTGACAACCGGCGATAAGGGGTGACGCTGACCGGAACTGACTAGAACTGACTGGAACTGACTAGAACTGAACTGGCTGTTGCTACGTGGGGTCCTATTTATACAACTCTTTTGGACCAGGAAGGGGACCAGGAAGTATTGCCTTTCTACACGTGTCCGCAACTCGACTCTGGCACCGGTCTGGGCTTCCATCTATCTTTAGAACTTACTTGTGATTCTCTCTCTGGCTCTTAACTCAGCTTTTAATCTATTATATATTTTTATTTATTCATCCTTAGTACATTACATATGGGGATACAAGGACACACGTCAATTATGCGTATAATTAGTTATAGTTTATAATTAGTTCTATATACAACATGACAAGCTTGTTATACGTATTACATAATATAGGGTTATTGGTTTAATTTATCATAGATGGGCCCCGTGAGTGAAAGGGTTTATCCGGGTTTAAGCGGGTAAAGCCTCTCTAACACAGGTAAGTAATTAGAATTTATTTTAATTAATTAAAACTGTGAGGGAAAAGGGCTATAACAAGATGTTTATTTGGCTATATCTGAAAATTATAAAAATAAAACTTATGTTTAATTTAAAAGTTATGATATTCATTATAAAAGAGAACTGTAGGTAAAACCTTTGTTTGCTAAAATAAATAATGATGATGTTCTAAGAGATTGTTGGCGGGCGTTGGAAAGGGTTAGGGGTTGAAGAATATGCAATTGTAAGTGTTGCACAGACAATCAAATACTGAGATCCAGGTGCAAAGCGAGGATATAGACTTGTGCGTCTTCCTTGGCAATGTTTCACCTGTGATCCTGTATAAGGTTACAGTGCTTTGACACAATTGTAGGGTTATTGGGTTGAAAAGTTGTTGAAGAAAAGACTTAATATGATTGAAAGGGATGGTAGAGCCATGCGATACGTAGAATTGTTGTAGCGACAGTAGGTGGTCTGACTTGACTTGAAATCAAAGGTTGATTGTGGTCCGCTAGAGCTGAAACAAATTGAAAGTTGAAAAAGTGAACGCTTTGTGCATGCGTTGGTGATGTGCTCTGCGGATGATTGAAATAAACTTTTGAAACGTGTTCAGACCAAAAAGTCGAGACTTGTACTTCTGGGGAACGGTGTTTACAAAAAGTTTGTTGAATTACGAAATCAAAAGAAAAATTGTCAAGCAGTGCTGTCGTTTCTCTACGTTGATGTGAAGCAATGGCGGAGAGAAAGATAGTAGTGTAAAGTACACTGAAGTGGTTAGAGAAATAGATTGTTGTAAACGATTGTTGTATATGCCCGATAGTTGATGATAAACAAACATTGTCATATAATAAAGTATTTAAACAAAAATATAGTGAATAAAAAGATAAAAATGTGATTGTGGATAAAAAAAAGTATAAGTGGATAAGATCAAACATGTACTATATGAAAGATATAATAATGAATTAGTAAAATATAAAAGATATAATAATGAGAATTAGTAATATATAAAAGATATAATAATGAATTAAAAATGATTATTGAAAGAATTAAATGTTTTGCCATTGTTAAAATAAAGTTGTTAAAATAATGTTGGAATAGAAATTTGATTATAATTGAAAAGTAAAAAAAAAATAAAATAAAAATAATTATTCTAGATTTTATACAAAAAAAATATAATATAATTAAAGGTTATTAATGATTAGATAAACAAATGGAGCAAAAAATGTCTCTTTTGAAGAAAAGTTAAAAGAAAACAAAAAATATTCGTTCCTGAAAAAAAAGAAAGGAACATATTCACACAATGTCTAGGTGTAGGTCCAAGATTATTGGTGTCTTTAGTTTGACCTATGGGGAGGCAATGTGGCCCTATGTCGCTTTGGTCCGGTCTGAGAAGTTGGTCTTTGCCAGATCTTCCCGATTATATTATGTGAGACCAGACGGGGAGCGATCTTGATCCCTAAAAATGATGTAGTGTAGTGGAAGATGGGGACTTTGGATACATGAAGTGTGTAGTGCATGTCTTAGGCGCTAAAAAGATTGCAGAGCGTTTTATGCAGTTTGGTCTGCAAAATTTTTAGGTGAGCCTACCCAAACGCCGGCTTGTTACGCTTGGGAAAAATCATTTAAAATATTAATTTAACAGATCTTTTTTCCATGTAACATTGCGTTACCTATGGAGAACTGAGAGGTTAAATCCTTTTTTATTCCTAACGAATGAGCCGGTAATGTTGTGTTTGTTCATATTAAAAGCGTACCCAAAAGCCATATAATTGTATGATTGACAGTGAAGAGTGTTGAAGATTGGAACATTGTCGTGGCGATGGGTGCCATTTTGGGGATTTAATCGTCTTTTTACGATGGTATAATATGGCGTCTCATATGATGTCATTTAAAGGATCGATAACCTTATAAAAATAAGATTTGCTATAAAAGGAATTTTATATAACTTTCCTATCCGTTTTAATCTGGTAAGTTATTTGGACACGAAAATCTAGCATTCTGCTGTGCCAAAGATACAGGCCTACTGAAATTGGAGGTGTCATGTTAACCTGACGCCGCTGCAACTGGTGTCATTTTAACATGGCCGCGGTGGCTTTGATGCCGACTGGTACTGCTGGTGTTTATTATTGTTGGCGATGTGGTGAATCATCCTGCTGGCTAGAGTAAATCTCTCTGCCTCGACTGTGGTAATTGTTTTTCTGACCTAATTGAAAATACTGGGATTTAAATGTAAAAAAAGGCTGTGACCTTGTAGGCGGTATAATTCGGAATAATTGTGTTTCAAAGATATCTGGAGTCAAATGATTGAATTCAATGAAATATACATCTTGAGGCAATCGCTGTGGGTGTTGAACGAATCGGGGCTGTGGAGGTGTTATGTACAACACATCCTCTGTGTAATATTTTAATTTATTGACATGTATGGTGTCACTATCTCTATTGAGTGGCTGATTTGGGCGATCTATTCGAACGACATTGGGTGAAATTATTTCAATTATTTTGTGGGGTCCAGTAAAATATGGTGCTAATTTACCTGTGTCGGGATGTCTGTAATTTTTTACCAAAACAAGATCATTCTCTTCGAAATGTGGTGTTCTGTGCTGCTTATCAAATGTTTCTTTATCTTTTTTATGTTTATTTTGAGTACGAGAGCTTGCTATCTCTCGAGCTATATTTATCTCGGGATATGGGTTAAGATGAGTTCTTAGATCTGGGGGGATAACATTGAACATTTATTATAATTAAGTTTGATGTTTTCGTGTTGACACACTGTTAGAAATTGTTGTAGGTGTTGTAGATGATCCTCTAGGGTGTCAGAAAAAATAATGAAATCGTCGAAGTAATGGGTAACAAAATTTAGTTTATATTTTTGCATGACCTGGTTTATGGCACGATGGTATATCTGTGGTGAATTTTTAAATCCGTAAGGAAGTCTACAAAATTCGTACTGACTATCTAACGTCACGAAAGCTAGTAGATTACGTGAGTTAGGTTCTATTTCCACTTGCCAATATGCGGATGCTATATCTACAGAAGAGTAATATTTGGCTTTTGACAATTTGTCAAGAATGGTTTCTATTAAGGGTAAAGGATGTACGTCTGGAGCGATGATTTCATTAAGTTTTCTGTAATCAATACAGAAACGCTTCGTTTGGTCACGTTTGGTAACAAGCGTTATGGGACTGGCATAAGGTGAAACTGACGGGGCAATGATTCCATATTGGAGCATTTGTTCTATTTGGGTTTGTATTTCTTGTTGATCGTGTAGTGGCACTCTATATGGGCGTAATGCTATTATTTTATCTGTGGTGGTATTGATTTTTACCGGTGGTATGTTCAATTTGGGCACATTGTATTTATTAGTAGAGAACACTTGTGAGAATTCATATAGAATTCGGTGGAGTTCGTGTGGACAATGTTCTAACTGAGGTGCCGCATTAGAAGGTATAGAAATCTCAATATCATGGGTAGGAGATATAGGGGGTGAACATATAATTGGAGTAGAGTCCGCCACGTGTAAACAGGACTGGTGCGAGGGGAAAGTGGTAAACATATCAGTTTCCCTCGGTTGAGTGGAACATAAATCCTGTTTGCACTTGGTGAACTTATAGACATTCGTTGGGAGAGCATCATTATTTTGATAAATTTGGAGATTATTAAAATCTATAATTAATTCAAATATTTTAAGGGTATTAATAGATAAAATACCAAAAGGTAGTGAAGCTTCTACTATAAAAAATTTAGTTTTTGGGTGAGGTTACCGATTTTAAGTTTTAAAAAAATATATCCAAGGGTATTTACATTGTGGGCTATTGCATTTATAGTTAAACTGTACTGATGGATAATAATTTTATATGGTAATCTATTTTCTATGGTTCTTAAAATATCTAAGTTAAGTAGGTTTATAGATGCTCCCGTGTCTATTAAAAAGGGCAAGTTTACATTTGGTGACAATTTAGTCCATATTATTAATCGTTCAACGAAAATAAGTTTCAGGTTTTCCTACCGTTGAGCTGCTCGCGGGGCTTGCAGAGTCGTCTGGGCTTGCAGCTTGGACTTGGGGAACATGGCTCGGAGGTTGGACCTTGGGCTGGGTGTGGGTACCACGTTTCGGTACAGTGGTTGTGTGTGGTCGGGCGCTGTAGACTGGGCGTGTTTGGTCCCGTGGGAACCGTTGTTCACACTGGGAGTGCCAGTGCATGGCATTGCAATACTTGCAAGGCGAGGGGGGAGGTGTAACTGGGTATGTTACACGTGATGGCCGCTGGTTGTTGTACCGCGGTGGTGGGTTGTGGTAGGTGGGGTGTGGAGCCTTGTCTACTTGGCGCTGGTTCACTGCACTGGTGGCACACTGAGTTATTCTTGACACTAGGTCGAACCATTCCTTAATGGTGTTTGGCTGCACAGTTGCGACTAATCGCTGGTCTGCGACGGGTAGTCCGTCGGTCAGAGATTCAATTAAAATGTCGGCGGGTAGGTCGAGTTTCATACCCATAACAGTTTTGTTTTGGTAGTAGTCTTCTAGGGACATTTGGGGTGTCATTTTGATTGCCAAAAAGCGTGCAAACGACGCTTCTGTCGTTGCTGGGAATAAGTCTATCAATCTCTGGCATAACCTATCTAACCGTAGGCTTCGGAAATATTGGAGGGGCTTACCTTGTAGGTAGCAGGGTAATTTGCGTAGGCGATCTGTGTAGGTCAGTTCAGTTCGGTCTGCTTGGGCATCGAAGTTGTCGAAAAAGCTTTGGGCTTCAAAAGTACCATCGTATGGACTTACGTCTATCTCCCTAGGAGATCGGGCTACCAGTAACTTACTCAGGGCATCGGCGATCTGTGTCAGTGGGTCTGCGGAGGTATCTTGGGGCGGCGACGTTTCCTCCTCTTCCAATGTCGTTTCTTGTTTGGGGATAGTTTGTTCGGCTGTATCGTTGGACGGGTTGGTTTGCTCCTCCATCTTGCTTCTTGGCTCTTTTCTATCTGGACAGTCTTTACCTTCTTCGTTGTGGTAATCCTGTCGACTCTCTGTAATATTGTGTTGAGATCCTGTCGACTCTCTGTAATAATGCGTTGAGTCGACTTATCTGTGATTAGGGATCCTGTCGACTATCTGTAATATTGTGTTGGGATCCTGTCGACTAGCTGTAATATTGTGTTGAGGTTTGGTAAGCCTGTTGTAGAACCTCGTCGACTCTCGCTATAAGTTGTGGCAACCGAGGGTCAAACCTGTAGTAACCGCGAGGGACAGTCAGGGGTGGAGAGTTTTCCAGTACCTCTCTGCACCTTGTAGGACCTTTAACAGTTCTCACAGGGTACAGGCAGTCGTGGTCGAGGCAGAGTGGAAAAGCTGGGGAATGTCCACACACACAAAACGAAGCGACACAGTTGAAAGAAAGTTCCTTGAATAGATAAAAAGTCGAGCCAAAAGCAAAGATGGAGATAGAAGATTTCTTACTGTTTTACATGGTCGATGAGTTGGTGACAACCGGCGATAAGGGGTGACGCTGACCGGAACTGACTAGAACTGACTGGAACTGACTGGAACTGACTAGAACTGAACTGGCTGTTGCTACGTGGGGTCCTATTTATACAACTCTTTTGGACCAGGAAGGGGACCAGGAAGTATTGCCTTTCTACACGTGTCCGCAACTCGACTCTGGCACCGGTCTGGGCTTCCATCTATCTTTAGAAGTTACTTGTGATTCTCTCTCTGGCTCTTAACTCAGCTTTTAATCTATTATATATTTTTATTTATTCATCCTTAGTACATTACATATGGGGATACAAGGACACACGTCAATTATGCGTATAATTAGTTATAGTTTATAATTAGTTCTATATACAACATGACAAGCTTGTTATACGTATTACATAATATAGGGTTATTGGTTTAAATTATCATATATATATATATAGAAATAGGCATTTTCTGATCGTGCAACTAACTTTTAGTAGTAACTTTTACTGGAGGCTTGCGCCATCTAGCAACCTTTAGTTGCACGATCAGGAAATGCCTTTTTTCTTAATTTATCCACTTGATCCAAGAACAAATTTACTGTTGTATATTTACAAATTTGTACTATTTGTCATATATATATATTGTCGCGTACATGAGCCTTCAAAACACCCACAACCTCCGCCAATAGATGGCACTTTCGCCTGTTTCCGATCTGAAACTGGTGTGGGAATCGCCGACTGCTGTAGTCCTGTTTCCTGGGGCAAATATTTGTAAATACACGTTTATATTGGCCCTAGGAGGTAACGTAATGTAAATACCTGTTGAATGTTATTCTATTTATATGTAATGTGTAGTAGAAATGACAATAAAGGATAGAGGAGTGTTAGAAGTCTGGGTGCCGTTTGTTGTTTTTTTTTTCTCCAACACCACAGTCGCTACTCTTCTGGTAAGTCTCTCGTGTCTCCCCACAAGCAGTAAGGACGAGAGATACTGCAAGAGGAAAGGAGATGCACTTGAGTGGTGTTTCTCAGAAGGTATTTGGGTGGTCTGCAAGGTGGAGCTGCAGAGGTAAAGCAGCGGGAGCCTGGGTAGGTGAACCACGACGGAAAAAGCGGCGTCGTCGCGAAGAACCGCAGAGGGGTCACACACGAAAAAATATTTATATAAATGTTAGATGAGGAGCCCGTTGCAATGTATTGTTTTTGGCTCCACGCTTTACAATATAATATATGTTATATATTGGGACCTCTGGGACCAGTGCTACCTGATGCTAGACGAACCTCGAAGTCAACTCTACCGTGCAGTCGTGGTGGAAGGCGACACAGCTGGGCCAAAGGTGAAATAAACAAACAGAGATTCCACTAAGAAGCGTCTGACGTCAAGAAGGAATGGGATGAGGAGATTTCAGGTAGGAAAGGGTTTACCTCTATCGGAGCGTCCGGCAGACTGGGGCTGAAACAAAGACTAACTAAGGACTGACTAACTGAGGATCGGGGCCTCCTTTTATAGCTGAGCTGGGTCCATGCAGGTCAGTGCTCTTTTCTGACGTAAACAGGGGGGGGGGGGGGGAAGTTTTATTATCCAGGAGGGCCACGACCTCGAAAAAGTTGGACTGGGTTTGCTAGGCCTTCTTTTCTATTCTCACCTAAGCCTGATTAGTTTTAACCTTAATTTTCTCCTGTTAGTCTCCATTCCTTCTATCTGTACAGTTGCTATACTTTATTAAATTCTTACGCGGTACAGATTCATGTTAGTTGAGGCTTTCTATTTGCAGTAAATAAGAGGTTATATACAATTACGTGGTGGAACATGTGGTAGTAGATATCTGGACTATTTACAACAATTCCATGGTCTTAAATCATCACAGATGGCCCCGGATGTGAGAGGGTTCATATGAAGGGATTTAAGAGAGCGGAATAGGAAGACTGTTATTAAAGAAGTAATTTTATAAAAATTAAGTAAAGTGAGTTGGTATATAACATGGGGTTGATTTCTGTATATCCATAAGAGATAATAAAGTATAAACAACTAATACTAAACATACAAGTAAAAACAAAAATAGGAATAAAATATTTAATAGAGAACATATAATGATGATATGTAAAAATATAAATGATTGGATGGGTAAATCATGATCTTTCGTGATGGGCGTTAGAAAGGGTTGAGGGGTTATTTGTGATTAGGTTGAGGCCAACCTTGACTCAAGTCCCAAACCATTTAATGTGCACGGCGCTAAAAACCTAGGCCATGTTTCACATGTAAATTTAAGGACTGAATAAAGTTACAGTACCACAACCGAATAGTAAGTTAAGGGTGATTGTTATGTTTTTTTAATAATTAGTCGTTAAGACGTACGCATGCAGGATAAATGAGGGCGAAGATCAGTGACCAGAAATCAAAATTTCAATTGGAGTCGTCAGGGGCTTAGCGAGAAAAAGAGTAAAATAAAAAATAAAAAAGATGTGCCAGCGTGTGGCATGAGAGTGCCCTTAAATATAAAAAAAATACAATTTGCACGTGTCCAAGCCAGAAGTTGGGATAGGTAAATCTGGGGGACGGTGTGTCAATATTGTTAAATACGAAATCAAAGTAGGTCAAGTCTAGCCTGCGAAGGAGTTAAAAGTTCCTGCATAAAAGGAATGTTAGTATTTATTAAGAAGTAACCTTTAAAGTGGTTGATTAAGAGGTTATTGAAGATTGCCCTGTTTTTAGATCATGATTTTAGTTTGATTATAAAAGAATATATCATTGAGATATGAAATTGTGAAATTAAGGCTTTGCATATAGCGTTAAAGGATTTGAAAAATCGAAAATAGAATTGCGAAGTTAAATGCAAGGTAATCTTTAATAAAAGTAAAAATAGTGATGACATAATATAAAAAGATTACCACACTATAGCAGTATATAAGGGGTAATAGAAAGTGAACATATTAAATGAAAAAAAAAAGAGCAATAATATACTTGTGTGTGTGTGTGTGATAGCATTGAACATGGTAGCGGAAGATGAAACAATGTAAATAACATCTAATTTATAAAGTGAGAGAAAATATAAAATGACAAATGCAAATTAGTGATAAAAAACTTGAAATATAAACTTGAGATTATCAGATATGAAAGATAAAATATAAAGTTGATTATAAAATAGAGTCATAAAGCAAAAGTAAATAAGCTTTGGTAAAGAAAAATAAAATCAAATGACAATAATCTAAACTGATTGGTTGACGTAAAAATAACTTATAAGAGCTAGATATGGATTTTATAAAATATATTAAAATAAAAAAATAAAAATAAAATGTTCATCGAGAAAGAAGAGCAAGTAAGATTATACATAGAAATTATATATCTGGAAAGAATGGGAAGTAGTAGGCCAAATGTATGTTACTGTTTTTTAGGATGGGTAGAGAGATCTTTAAATTGTCCTCGATTGATATCTTTGGTCTTGTTGGCCTCAGTTGTTCTAACTTATCGAATTTGTTTTATGTTTGACTCGACTCGTGGATCACATTGTTTCCAACTGTGAAATTCACTGAGTCCTAATCTTGTCGATTTTTTGTTCCCTGCGCCACGTTTAGGTGACAACGTGATTCTTCCTAAAGCGGCATTTATATTGTGTGTGCAGGAAACACGACGATCTATTCTAAGCGATCAAGGTTTTTTTTTAACATATGTGGGTGTGTGTGTGATTGTTGTAGTTAAAATGTTGTCCTTGGTTCTAAGTGTCGATGTTAAGTGGTCAAGTTAATTGAGGGCGAGAGAATCTAGACCTGGTGACTTGGTTTTGGGTTATTAATAAAAATAGATATTTTAATTCATTGGAGTCAGTAGGCGGGATTAGTTATTGAATTACTTAGTTATTCTGTTAGTGAACTGATTTGTGAGTAAATGTAAAATAACGTGTTAGGCAAGTTATTTGTATCTAAACCGGACATCGGCGTTGATTAATAGCTTAGGGATTAGAACGGTATATAGTAAAAGGCACGCACTAATATTTGATTTCATAGCTGGTGAACGTTCTTTAGAGTGACACCGGGCAATAACGATGGGTCGTAACAAGAACATGTCGGCTGTTTGTATGCTCGTGTCCAGCGGAAGAGGGGGGAGCGAACCTATTTTGGGTGCGATTCCGGATTTAGGTCAGGGGCCTCTTGCGGGGCTGCTTGCTTTCTTCCAACTTATTGGAAGATCTCTGCATTAAGGTGCAGAAAAGGAGCTGAGCAAGTCGGGTGTATAAGACGGAATTTCTGAGCGTCAAATATCGTGGGACATAAATGGTTAAATTCTACTAAGTGTACATCAGGTGTTACACGAGGTGTTTGAATTAGAGGCTGGGGCGCGAGGAATAAAATATTTTCTGTCTAGTATTTGAGTTTGTTCACATGAACTGTATCATCTCCTTTATTCAGGGGTCGATTGGGCCTGTTAATTCGGACTACGTTCGGAGATATTATTTCTATAATTGTAAACACAAAAGAATTTTGATTTGTCACGTTTGGTGACAAGCGTTATGGGACTTACATAGGGAGATACAGAGGTTGCAATTATCCCGTGTTCAAGCATTTGTTCGATTTGTGTTAGTATTTCGAAAATCCGGATATTGTATCTATAGATATTAAATCGAATGGTTGTTGTGTTTCGAGGTTGTTGCGGACTTAGTAAAAATGTTATTCAGTGATATCAGGTTAGAATTGAGTGAAAGTGCGACTTTCGACGTGGACACGCTTTGAGGTGAGAAGTGTCACAGGCGTGGTGAAGGCGTCTTTGGCCTGAAAAGTGAAAGAGTTTTTTGGTGTGGCTCTGTGACATGAAGCGAAAAAAATTGTAAATGAAAAGGTGTCATGTGAAGTTTTTGCTTGGTACAAAATCTAACCTGCTTCACCATGAATAACAAATTTACTGAGGTCATGGGTGCTGATTGTACGCACATATATCGAGAATTTTTATATTGTTAGTGGATATGGCACGTTTAATGTGAATTTTTTTTTGTGTGTGTTTAGTGGGGCGACGTTATGGAGCTTGTGTGGCTCGAAATTGGATTTGGGTGTTACGTCGCGCACTAAAAATTGTTGCCAATTGGAAAAAGTGATGTGAGAGGGTGTTGTTTATTTTGTTGAGAGAGATTTGTCGATGGTTAAATATGCATGTAAAAGGAAGGTACGAGGGAGTGTAGCTATGTTGGAATTTAAAGATTGGAATAGTTTTGGAAGGCTGTGACTTAATTTTGCTACTGGCGAGGTAGTTGATGAGATTTTTTATTTTAACTTCTTTTGGGAAAGATAGTTGTTTTTGTTGTCGGCGAAATCGGGTGCAAATTGATGCAGCACCTTGCATATATTATAGGGACTGTGACCTAGGTTACTTCTGTCCAAAGATATGAAAGAAAAGGACATAGGGGCGTTGAAAATGGGATTAGGAACATCATAATGAGGCCACATAAGAGTGTTGGAATTCACCACGTGTGAGCAACCCGTTCCAGCAGGGGAAAATTTAGTAAATGGGATAGTTGTATCAACCTGTCCATGGGACAGGTGTTGCTTACACGAGGTGACTTTGTACAATATAGTTGGTAGAGGTACATTATCTTGATACAGGAGTAGCTGAGGACAGTTTTATAATTAGTAGAAATCTTTTTATGGAGTTAAGGGATAATATGCCAAAAGGCAAGGGGGTATCTATAATATGGAATTTTAGGTTCTGCGTTATGTTACCTATTTTTACTTAAAAAATATATATAATCTATGGTGAAAATAATATCATCTATGGCTTTAATAGTTAAGTGGGTAGATATTCTATTTTGCAAACTGGTTTTTATTATTTTAAAAGTATTCTGCCTAATTATATCGATAAATGCTCCTGTATCAAGTAGTAGAGGTAGGTTTACATTATTGGACAGTTCAGCTCGAACGAGCAATTGTTCAACGAAAATTATGTATGGAGGAACCTACTGTTGTGCTGTCTTGTATGTCGGGATAGTCCTGGTCTTGTGCCGTGGTTGAAGGATCCTTGGGACAGTCAGAGTTCATTGTTTGCGCTGAGCTCGTGGTTTAGAGATGGTCAGGGGAGCAGGTAACATACGCTCGCGTGTTGGTAACTCGGAGGGGTCCTTGCAGGAGGTTTGGTGGCTTTCTCAGTCTTGTAGAGTATTGTAGTTGGGCCCGATCTGCTTGGGCGTCGTAGTTGGTGAAGAAGCTTTGCGCCTCGTACGAACCATTGTAGCGCGGTAGCTCCACATCTCGCGATAGTCCGGTCACGGCAGAAAGCTGATGTAGCGTCGTCGTCAACCTCTCCAGGACATCTGATACCACCGGCGGGGGCGTGGCGCCCTCGTGGCTGGGGGTGAACTTCCTGCGTCCTACCGAGAGTGTTTTCCAGCTTTGGAAAAGTGGTGTTTTCGCCACTTTCGTAGTCGGGATCGGACTCCATGGGCTCCTTTGGATCCTACTTGCTTCCCTGTTCCATCTTTCTGTACAGACAGTGGTCTACTTGCTTACTTGTACCTTGGCGTCCAATATCGTGTCGGCTCTTCGGGCGGGGGTAGTCTGTGATATCTTGGGGAATCCAACAAGGTAAGGCTAAAGGGGAATCCAAGAAAGTAAGGCTCAAGGGGAATCCAATAAAGTAAGGCTAAAAGGGAATCCAAGAAAGTAAGGCTCAAGGGGAATCCAAGAAAGTAAGGCTAAAGGGGAATCCAAAGAAAGTAAGGCTAAAGGGAAATCCAAAGAAAGTAAGGCTAAAGGGGAATCCGAAGAAAGTAAGGCTAAAGGAGAATCCAAAGAAAGTAAGACTCAAGGGTAATCCGACGAAAGTAAGCCTCAAGGGCAATCCAAGAAAGTAAGGCTCAAGGGTAATTCAAAGAAAGTAAGGCTAAAGGAGAATCCAAAGAAAGTAAGGCTCAAGGGGAATCCGAAGAAAGTAAGCCTCAAGGGGAATTCAAGAAAGTAAGGCTGAAGGGGAATCCAAAGAAAGTAAGGCTAATGGAGAATCCTAAGAAAGTAAGACTCAAAGGAGATCCAAATCGTTTAGGTGTTGAGTTATCTCTATATATATATAATAGTCAGTGCATGTAGGTATGCATATTTGTCGGCTATAAACGTCCACAATACGTAACTATTCAGGCTTAAATTTTAGCAGTATATAGAGTTGAATCTGGAAAAACTTATAGGTGAATTTTTAGGCTTCTATCTCGAATATACTTGAGTTTTTAACAAATTAACAACAAATTTTCCCTATTTCACTCGCAACCAGCGCCTCACTGCGGTAACTATGAGAAGTAAGCGACCAAGTGGAGCCCTCCCACGGCGCGACGGGGATTGAATAGCGACCTTGAGTGACGTAATGGCGGCGCAGGGGCAAGAAATCACTTGCAATCATTTTATGTATATATCATGATATAGATAATGTATTAAGAAAAATCAATAAGTGGTGTGAAAGTCGTAAATTAAAATTGTCAGATGAAAAAACAAAAATATTATATTTATATAAATGCAATAGCGATATAATAGTCTCAGGTAGCAAGTTAATTAAACCGGTTGAAGAACTTAAGATTCTAGGAGTAACTATTAAAAATCACCGAGTCAGAAGCAAACTGGACTTTACGCCTCACGTTAATGAAATGATCATAAAGGTAACTAGAGCTAGTGGATACCTATTTGGCCTGACAAAGAAAGCATGGGGTCTGGACTTTAGACGAAGACTGATATTGTATAAGACATTATATCGAAGTACAATTACTTATGGTTATCCAATATGGTATCCATTCATAAACAAAAAGTCTAAAGACAAACTTAATTCTCTTCAATATAGTATATTAAAACATTGTATACAGGCCTACAGTACAACATCATCGGATTGTACACATATACTTGCACAAGTCCCCAAACTTACTGAATATATTGAAACTAACATGTTGAAAACCGAAATAAATTACAACCGATTTGACTCTTCAAGTAGGAATATAATTTCTAATTACATAAGGGAGAAATTGCAGAAATACTATGAGAAGACTAATGCCATTTTCAAGTCCTTCTTCACTGATTCCCAAATACCCAAATATGTCAAGCCAAACTTTTACAATGTCCAATTTTTTACTGGACACGGTAACTTTAGATCATATTTGTACAAAGTCAGAAAGACGGATTCACCTAAATGCTCATGTGGTGCAGAAGAAGAAAATCCTGTACATATTTTAACGGACTGTCGACTTGTAGAGGACTTGAGAGTCAAAAATCAAATAAATATAAATTGTCTAAATCAAATAGTTAATAATAGATATATGTATATAAATTTTAATAGATTTTGTAGAATGTTTTTTAGTAATAGATAGCCTGGGCTGTAATATAGTTATATGCTGTAAATAGCTCTAAATTTCTGTTCTTATGTGATGTTCACTAATATTCATTATAGGGTAATTAAATCGTTAACTAACTGACAAATATGTTAATAATTTCTATTATAATAACTAATTTCCTATTAATAATTACTGTAAATAAGCTCCCAAACTTGTGTATGCATGCAAATATCCAAAACGGATATCGCGTGCTTTGTAAATGATAATAAATAAATAAATGTTTAAAATATATTCATATAAAAACTCAAAATAATACAATTCTCAAATATCGTTGTGAAAATTTACATTTTCATTTTATATTTTAAAAACACAAATTTTGAGGCAGGGGGTTTCACAAGAGTCACATCTACGGCGCCAATTTATAATGGAAACGAATAGTATTTGCATAAAAGCATTTAATCGGGTAAAACCCGGGCGTTGCCCGGGTCATTCGGCTAGTATATTTATAAAAGGGAGCCTCCGAATCTATATCACTGTTTATGAGTTGCTTTGAAGAAATATAATAGTTCAATATATAGAGGGTAGCTTGCGTTTTATAAGCCTTGTCTCAAACCGACCAAAAAGGCAGTTATACAGACATAAAAGATCATCTCTTATAAGTAGAGCACAACAAAGAAACGCTTTGAAACTGTTTTTTCTCATTTGTATTATGTTTCGGTAATTATTTCAATTAGAGGATATTATAAATAAAGATAATGTAAAGAATGGCAACGATTATATGATATGATTGGTAAAAATCTCAAATTCTTCGTTAAACCAAAAAAAGGGTTTATATCGACCAAGAAAACTCTATACCTTTTAATTATTTATAAAGCAGCCGGAATGAAATAAAACTTTCGATCAAATCCCGAAGGACCTCATTGTTCCCGTCTGCAGCTCTGTTTAATTTGATGAAATCTGAATAAACGATTTTCTGTAACGTCATTTAACTCCACAAACAATAATTCGCGATTTTAATTACTGGTGGTGGTATGCATAAACGATAATTCGCAATTCTAATCATTGGTGGTGTTATGCACAAACATTTATTCTTAATTCTAATCACTGAGGGTGTTATACACAAACATTTATTCGCAATTCT
>CP092871.1:37364784-37406630 GCA_030710605.1 Cordylochernes scorpioides
AAACAATAAAGGAATGGTATTTTAGACCCTGTCATGTTCTGTTTTCTCTGATAGATCATCAGAATTAAATTTAGATAATCTAATATGAGAAACTTTACTTATATATAACCCAGCATCTATAACCTGATGCTTCGCTCACGAGTTTTTACCCATGATCATTCCAACCAAACTATATTTATTTCAATTTTGCCTTTATCAGCCTAGTTTGGCGATAGGCGTATTCTTCCATTTTGGTTCGCAAATATAATCTTTCTGTTGTGTATATCAATAGAATAATTAGAAAAATATATTATTCACACCTAAATATGAATGTGAAAAAAGTAGAGATTTAGTATTCTTCTGCGTGACAATCATCCTCATCCTATAGTCCAGCTCGACACCTTCCTTCAATGTCAAACCTTTCCATTTGAAAACAATAATTTGATAACTAGCATACACTTTAAAACAGTCAGGAATGACATTTACACAAATTTTATACATATAAGAGGGTTTTATATAGAGAATACACGTATTTTCGAGTAAGTTGGTAAAAGGCTTTAAAATCGCAAATATATTTCACAACGAGATTTTATTGTTAAAAATGTAAGCTTCAAAGCAAATATCGTTTTCTTGAAGGCTCAAACTAAGGAAATATCGGCTACACTATTGTAAAAAACTTAAGGTATTTGTACCTTTTATCAAGTTTATTGGAATTCAGGCAATAACACTGTTTTATTGAAGACACATAAGATAACCAGGTGTGAATAAAATTGCCTCTGTTTCCTTAAAATATTTATAATAATAAGATACTTTCTACCTCCATAAGTTTTGTCCTTGGGCGTATATTTATCCAGAACTGCTAGCTGCAAGAGTACACAGCTGTTCTAGTTAATATATATATGTACCTGAAGGGGCAACTCGCCCTTTAAAAACGCATTAAAACAATGCATAAGTTTATTACGGTAGTACAAAACATAATAGTGATCATGAATAATAAGCTACATTACTAGTTTTGGCAAGTCAGACAAATATTCAACCGGTATACCATGGTTTCATGGCAGGTTTTAAAGGAGAGGTTCTGCTTTTGTTATATGAATGCCAATTTCCCGAAACGTTAAGTTATTCATAAAAGCGTATTTCAGTTGAAAGCTTACATTTATAAATATAAAAGAAGTACAGGGTATAAACATATATATATTTGAAATATAATAAATATTATTTTGAAAATAGAGCAATCCATAAATAGATATTTTTTATACTAGGTTGAAAAATATTTAAAATAATAATTTGATTAAAAAGGCATATATTGGATCAAAATATAATATATATACCAATTATTCAGTTGACTGAACGCCAACCTTTTTCAGGATACAAACAGTTTGTTGTTGACACATAAAGATGTAGTTATACCTTGAAAAAGTTGGCGCTCAGCCAACTGATATATTAGTATATTAATTATTTTTTGATCCAATATTAAATTATTATTATAAATATTTTTTCATTGCAGTAAAAAAAGGACAATAGAGGTTTTGTATGAAATGAAACATACGTGTTTAATACTTCCATTTTCTATATATATAGATGGCGCGTTTTCCCGTTATAATAATAATTTGAGTAGAAGCTAAATAGACATGGAAAGATGTCGACAGCACTCTGTGTAAAGTGTACTCCCGGTCGTCTGCAATCTGCCGTGAGCACCATTAATAATCAGAGGGAGAGAGGACAGCTGTTCAGGAATGTCACCCTCCCTTCATCTGACGTTCAGATTTATCAATCTCACTCTACTTCAATAACATGCTCCTTCTTTCCTTCTTCTTTTTATGTATCCAATCTACGTTGCTAGTAGGTGCTTGTTTATTGAATATTTTGTTTTTAAGTGGCTTGTGCATATTTGAAAATTCAAAAACGATTACTACATGAAATATTGGAATATCTTGAATTCCTCTCAAGAGAAAATATATTTATGAACTATTTGTCTTTATTATAATATATTCAGTGAATATTGTTATTTAGATTTTATTTATCATTAAATAAATATGCATATTAAAAACTAAAAAGGCATATCCTGACCAAGCTCACATGAGCTTTTCTAGATGGCAGAGCGCCATTTATTTTATTCATTTACTAGCAGATGTACCCGGCTTCGCCCGAGTTTTACCCTAAGTATCTCAAAAGAACACTTTTATATTACAAGTAAATTACATTCGAATCATGGAAGAGAAACTATCTATTTATTCGAAAGAAAGATTTGTTTCGAAAAAATCCTAAAAATGCGTGTTTTTGCCTCTTATAACATTATTCGATTTAACCATTCTTTCAATATATTGGACACACTTTTTATATAAGATTGAATATAACAAATCATATTGAAATTCCTCGAAATACGTTTCTTTTATCATAAAGAACTGGAGAAATGCCTCTTTTTATAACTTTTTGATTTAAAGGATCGACAAACAATTCAAACTATCCTAGAGGTATGCTGTATTTCTGGATAATTTTTTTTTGTCAATTACAAATATCGGATCCTTTAATAATATTTTTTAGAAAATCATCTCTTTTCAAAAGGTGAACTTGAACCTTCTTAAATTTCTAAAAATACTAATTCAATATTTTTAAAGGAAAACTAATTAATGATAAATTTCACTGATATCTAAAGTATAAAGATGTCTCTTGTATATCCTTATTTTAAAGAAGAAAAAAAACTTTCAAATATACAAGAAAATAAAACCTAATCCAAATAATTTAATAGTGTGTGATCTTTAAGCAACAGCATTGTTACCACCATCATACAAAAGAATAAAAATTATTTTATTCTTTTGTTGCGATTATGGTAACAATGCTGTTGCCAAAAGATCACACACTATTAAATTATTTGGATTAGGTTTTATTTTCTTGTATCAATAATCTATAATCCAAATTGTGCTTTATCAACTTTCAAATATCTAAATTCAACATTCAAGAATCATTGTTTTGAAATATATATATTTTCTATGAGAAAATATTTTTGAAAAATCATTTGTTGCTATTGAAACCAAAGAAGGAATATAACTCATTCTCATGTTAAATCAAGAAAAGCCAACCATAAACCAGTTTGGAGCTAATTTTGCTCCACTAAATGGTACTCGGTTATCTAAAATGCTCATTCGAAAGTTGAGATATACCAATTTTGTTTTTAATATATATTATCTGTAGAGCTGATATGTCTAGGCATGTTCCCATTCAGGAAAGAGTAAACCTCCAATTTACAGGATAGTATATTCTCAGAGCTTACATGATGGAACTCAATAGCTGTCAATAGATGGAAGTGAAAGGTACATAGAGAGAAGTGATGATGGATATAATACTTCGTTCTGATGCACAGTCAATGGAAGTACACGCCCCTCCAGGTACAGGGATACAATCCTTTAGCAAATTTATGTTTTGTTCTAATCTAAAATCGGTCCTTGTAGGTGTACTACTCCACCAGCTTAAACATCTGTTTGGTAAATTCGACCGATTTCATAATATAGGATATAAGATGTAATGAAATCGAAGCCGAACCCTGTACTCTGAGAGTAAGAGACGGGGAAGAGAGATAACAAACATATTCTCCAGGATTTAATTTCCAAGTCCTGCGAACTGTAACACGATACTTAGACGGTGAAACTCAATCCTCCGCAACTTTGTTTTATTCTATTCGAAAAATCGGCACTTGCCATTCCACCAGCTTAAACACCTGTTTGGTAAATTCGACCGATTTCATAACCTCTTTCATAGGATGTTATGAAATCGAAGCCGACCCTGTACTGAGAGAGAGACAGTGGAGAGATTTCAAACATATTCTCCAGGATTTAATTTCCAAGTCCTGCGAACTGTAATTCGATACTTACTGAAATTCAAGCGTCAAACCCAGACGGGATTATGCCACGGCACGGTGCCATTTTACATAACGTAATTAAAGCAATTACAAGAATGGCCTCACTCTAATCCCTGGGTTCGGATTTCTTTGGCCAAGCTCGGGTGAATTCAATTAGAGCCGAGCATTGATCCGCTAGGGCGCAAAACTTACCAATTATCTTCTACCCGCGTATTATTGGGTTTTCTTAAGAATGTGCGTGGGATTTGAATTCAATTAGTTTGCGAAAGATTTTATGTTACGTCATTCATATCTGTCAAAATAAAAATAGCTACATTACATAACAATACATTAAACATGTTATATATATTATAAAAATATTTAAGAAATGATTTGGAATTATTGTGATATAGAATTATTACTTGCTGATGAGTATTTTAAGCTCGTAAGCATTTTGGTACTGATTTGCAGTCGTGTCATCTTGAAAATTAATAAACAGTTTTAATCACAATCCACTTCAATTGATATGACAACATAATTGAGGATGTAATAATACCCTACTTAAGACGTGAAGAATGAAAAAAACAAAAAACGTATTTACATAATTACAAAATATTTGAGCCGTCCAACGGGGAAAAGAGAATATGGTTTTACGGGCTACTAACAAAAATGCATGATTTCTTAGCCCAAAAGGCCAACGGGAAACAACAATGATTCATATAGGGAAAGCCGCGACCTATGGTGGTCGATTGTACAGAGTAGTTTTTCCTAGAAAATATAATTTTCAAATAAAATTTTTATATGGCATATATATATTAAGAAAAAGGGAATTTCCTACTACTAATTTCCTTCAACCAAAAGTTGCTGGTGGTTTGCGCCATTTAGCAAATTTCAGTTGCACGATAAGAAAATGCCCTTTTTATTAATTTATCCACCTGATCCAAGTACAAATTCACTGTTGTATATATACAAATTTGTCACATATATATATTTATATATGTTGGATGAGGAGCCCGTTGCAAAGTGTTGTTGTCGGCTCCACGCTTAAAAATATTTATATAAATGAAGAGCTTATTCAACAAGACTTCGCTAGACTCGACAATTCGAATTTCTTTTCAAACTATAAACTTCTCTGTAATTCATTTAGGCCAGAACGATACTTGTCATGGAATCTGTCATCGAAGATAATAGCCTCCATTGCACGGACTAGAATTACTTCAACTCTAGATAGAGAAAGTCATATTCTCATCATCAAAAAGGAAAACATTCACTGCAGTATTTGTGGAAATATGATATCTGATGAAATCTCCCACTATATCATAGAATGCAAATATTTAGGTGAAGAAAGAGACACCTTCTGGAGATTTAGCAACCCACTGCAGACGCTGAGAACTATTTCAGAAAAAAAAAAGCAATTGAACTCTATAATTTATACAGATCAATTGTAAATAGATTCACACGCAAAAGAGGCAGTGAGGAAAGTTTTAGAACAGATGTGTAAATGAATCCCTTTTCAAACAAAGGCACAAGTTCCAATGGGGAAAGGGAAGAAAAATTGCTGTGTTATTTTGTTGTTGTATGGCGAATCCATACAGGGCAATGGGTCCTGATAAAAGCCCTTTTGTTGTTATTGTTGTTATTATATAAATTATAAAAGGTTTATTTTGGATCAAAAACAAGAATTCTTCCAATATTTAGACCTGGTTGATCGTCCCCACGCCTTACTTTGAGATAAAATCTTACAAGGAACAAACTATCTACAGTAAAGTACAATAAAATCTGAATTTTCATATAAGCCTGATAAGTTCCATTCACCGTTTTTGTATGAATTGTAAATTCGTATTGATATATATAGATAAAAGTGATGGATATTTACAATTTTCCTAAGCGAGGAAGGCTCCCTCAACTTGAAACGGTCTTCTTCTTGAAGATTTTCTTTTTCCTCCATTGTCTATATCTATATATCTATATATATAAAATTGAATGTCTGTCTGTCTGTGTGTGTGTGTGTCCTCTATGGATTCAAAAACCATACATCCAATCGCCGTGAAATTTGGGATATTATTAGGCATATCCCCGGAAAGGTTTACGAAAAATAATATCTTGAATATCTTTAATATCCTTAGAGTTATTTGCAGATTTGTAGCTTTAACTCGCAAGCCATTGAGACGGAGATAGGCTTAGGTTTGCTGCTCCTGATGACCTTGGGTCTGCCCCACCCCGTGAGAGAATGGATTCGCCCGGCCGCCGGCCGACAGTCCAAGTACCCACCGACCAATCAGGGCAGAGTTGGTGACACAGCTATGCCAAGTAGACAAGAAAAAAAGCCTCGCGGGAGCTTGCCCAAGATGACCTCCGGGAACTTCGTCCATCTTCCATAAACGACCATGAATTTATTCAACTTTAGCGAGTATTTTTCTGGGACCGGGAAAAAATGTTCACTAGATAAAACGATTATTTTGTAATGTAGAAAATTAGGAAAGACAAAATTAAGAATGACACGGCACACGGGGACCGGGAAAAAATGATCACTTTATCAGTTTCAAATTATCAAAATATATCTATTTCTTTTTATAAGTTTATAGAGAATTGTTTTAACAAATGTTCGTTAAACAGACCTTTACTCGGGTACCGATTAATATTGATTTTATTCAACTTATCGAGTATTTTTCAAGGGACCGGGAAAAAATGTTCACTTTATCGAGAGATTCGTTAAACAAACCTTTACTCGGGTAAAACACGGGCGAAGCCGGGTACATCCGCTAGTATATATATAAAAATGAATGTCTGTGTGTGTGTCCTCTATGGATTCAAAAACCATACATCCAATCGCCGTGAAATTTTGGGATATTATTAGGTGTATCCCCGGAAAGGTTTACGAAAAATAATATCTTGAATATCTTTAATATCCTTAGAGTTATTTGCAGATTTGTAGCTTTAACTCGCAAGCAGCGCCACCATTGAGACAGAGATAGGCTTAGGTTTGCTGCTCCTGATGACCTTGGGTCTGCCCCACCCCGTGAGAGATTGGATTCGCCCGGCCGCCGGCCGCCCACCGACCAATCACGGCAGAGTTGGTGACACAGCTATGCCAAGTAGACAAGAAAAAAAGCCTCGCGGGAGCTTGCCCAAGATGACCTCCGGGAACTTCGTCCATCTTCCATAAACGACCATGAATTTATTCAACCTTATCGAGTATTTTTCAAGGGACCGGGAAAAAATGTTCACTAGATAAAACGATGATTTTGTAATGTAGAAAATTAGGAAAGACAAAATTCAGAATGACACGGCACACAGGGACCGGGAAAAAATGATCACTTTCTCAGTTTCAAATTATCTAAATATATCTATTTATTTTTATAAGTTTATAGAGAATTGTTTTAACAAATGTTCGTTAGACAGACCTTTACTCGGGTACCGATTAATATTGATTTTATTCAACTTATCGAGTATTTTTCAAGGGACCGGGAAAAAATGTTCACTTTATCGAGAGATTCGTTAGACAAACCTTTACTCGGGTAAAACACGGGCGAAGCCGGGTACATCCGCTAGTATATATATATATATAAATGAATGTATGTGTGTGTGTCCTTTATGCCTGACCAAACCACTCATTGGAACGCCATGAAACTTTGGGAAGTTATTTAGTATAGTACTGGGAAGGTTTCTCAAAAATAATATATTGAAATCTTGAATATCCTTAGAGCTATTTGCAGTTTTTAGATTTAACTCGCAAGCAGCGCCCCCATTGCGACGATGATAACAAGTTTTTTTTTATCTATAAGATTTATTATCACTAAGTTTATTATCTTGAAGATTATTTATCAAAAGTAAGATTTTCTACCTATTAATCGCGCACAAGTCAAAGTTAGTTATCGAGTATTTTTCAAGGGACCGGGAAAAAATGTTTACTAGATAAAACGATGATTTTGTAATGTAGAAAATTAGGAAAGACAAAATTCAGGATGACACGGCAATTTATTTGAGACAAGTTGAAACAAGGGACTGAGAAAAAATGTTCACTTTATTGAGAGATTCAAATATACGAGTTTAAAATTATCAAAATATATCCTTTTTTAAAATAAGTTTATAGAGAATTGTTTTAACAAATGTTCGTTAGACAAACCTTTACTCGGGTAAAACCCGGGCGAAGCCGGGTACGTCCGCTAGTTTTTAATAGAAATGAAGTAAAACCTGTGTTTATATAAAGGGCCTTTAGAATAAAAGTTAGCCACGCACATTCAAATGAAGAAACAAATTGATTTCAAACCTGTATTGAATTGTTGATTTTTTAAAATTCATTCTCACTTGGTGGTTTTAAATATTTAAGAAAGATACAAAAAATTTCTTATAACTTTAATCAGTGGAAATATCGTAACTGTGTAGGTAGGAAATACGTTATCAGAACATGGGGCAATCTGCGGCGAGAACTACAGGTTCTCGTACGTGTAATATTATCGTATATATAGGTTGACGAGAGAGAGGCCCCCCAAATAAATATACAAATTCTTATTTAAAAAAAACTTCAATCTTATATCTATTTTTGAGGCAAGATATTTTATCTTTGCTAAGTCTTAATTCGTTGCTGAATTTGAAATATATATAATTTTTTTTATTATTATCAAATTTCAAAAGTTTCCAAGGTATGTGGGATTTGTAACAATGGCGGTTCTCTCTATGTTATGAATGTTGAAATTCTGTATTTTTTATCAAAACATAATGGAATATTATTGTGCATTGAGAGTTAACAGGATTTTCAGAAGTATCGACAAAGGGATTCGAAAATATTAGAATAGTCAAAGGGTATCCAAAGAAAGTGAGACTCAAAAAGCATCCAGAGAAAGTAAGGCTCAAAGGGAATCCAAAAGAGTAAGGCTCAAAGGGAATCTAAAAGAGTAAAGCTCAAAGGGATCCAAAAAGGTAAGGCTAAAGGAGATTCCAAAGAAAGTAAGGATCAAGGGGAATCCAAAAAAGGGAGGCTTAAGGGGAATCCAAAAAAGTATGGCTCGAAGGGAATTCAAAAAAGTAAGGCTTAAAGGGAATCCAAAAAAGTAGGGCTCAAAAGGAATCCAAAAAGGTAAGGTTCAAGAGGAATCCAAGAAAGTAAGTATCAAGAAGAATCCGAAAAAGTAAGTATCAAGGGGATTCCAAAGAAAGTAAGGCTCAAGGGGAATCCAAAGAAAGTAAGGCTCAAGGGGAATCCAAAGAAAGTAAGGCTCAAGGGGAATCCAAAGAAAGTAAAACTCAAGGGGATTTCAAAGAACGTAAGGCTCAAGGGGAACCCAAAGAAAGTAAGCCTGAAGGGGAATCCAAGAATGTAAGTCTCAAGGGGATTCCAAAGAAAGTAAGGCTCAAGGGGAATCCAAAGAAAGTAAGGCTCAAGGGGAATCCAAAGAAAGTAAGGCTCAAGGGGAATCCAAAGAAAGTAAAACTCAAGGGGATTTCAAAGAACGTAAGGCTCAAGGGGAACCCAAAGAAAGTAAGCCTCAAGGGGAATCCAAGAAAGTAAGGCTCAAGGGGATTCCAAAGAAAGTAAGGCTCAGGGGAATTCCAAAGGAAGTAAGGCTCAAGGAGAATCCGAGAAAGTAAGTATCAAGGGGAATCCAAGAAAGTAAGTATCAAGGGGAATCCAAAAAAGTAAGGCTCAAGGGGAATCCAAGAAGGTAAGGCTTAAGGGGAATCCAAGAAAGTAAGGCTCAAGGGGAAACCGAGGAAAGTAAGACTTAAAGAGAATCCAAAGAAAGTTGGTCTCAAAAGAAATCCGAATAGTTTGTGTTGAATTATCCCTATATATATAAAAGTGAGTGTATGTATATTTGTCGGCTTTATACGTTCACAATACGTAACTACTCTGGCTGATATTTTAGCAGTATATAGAGTTGAATCTAAAAAATATTATAGGCAAATTTTCAGGCTTCTATCTTGAATATCCCTGAAGTTATTAACAAATTATCAACATATTTTTCCTATTTCACTCGCAACCAGCACTTCACTGCGGCAACTTCGAGAAGTAAATGACCACGTGGAGCCCTCCCACAGCACGACGGGGATTGGATAGTGACTTTGAGTGACGTAATGATGGCGTAGGGGCAATAAATCACTTGCTATTTATTTTATGTACATATTGTATCGTAAAATTCAAGCCTTGAAATATCCTAAGATATAAAAGTATTTATTGATAACGTCACCGTGACGAGTCGACAATTATTAACACGTCAGCCAAACTCTTTACAGCTAGGGAACCTTGAACAAGCAAGCAAATATATATTTAAAGATGATTTTACAAATACAGAGTAATATAGAATTTTATAATCTGTTGAATATTTTCATTGAATAATATTAAATTAATTTAAATAATAGAATATTTCTTCGCCACAATATCAACTTTAAAATTAAAATAAGATAATTTTCAAATATCGTTCTGAAAATTTAGATTTTATTTTATATTTTAAAAACACACAAAGTTTGGAGCGGGACGTTTTACAAGAGTGACATCCACGGCGCTAATTTATAATTGTAACAAATAGTATTTGAGTAAAAACATTTAATCGGGTAAAACCCGGGCGTTGCCCGGGTCATTCGGCTAGTATTATTATAAAATGGAACCTCCGAGTGGACATAACACTGTTTCTGGGCTGCTTTGAAGAAATTTAATGGTTCCATATATAAAGGGCAGCTTGCGATTTATTACTTGTCTCAACCCGATTCAAAAGTCAGTTATACAGACACAAAAGTTCCTCTTTTATATATAGAGCACAACAAAGAAACGCTTTGAAACTGTTTTTCTTATTTTCCATCATGTTTTTGGCAATTATTTCAATTAGAGGATATTATAAATGTAGATAATGGAAAATAATGGCAACGATTATATGGTATAATTGGTAAAAATCTAAAATTTTCTTTAAACAAAAAAAAGGGTTTATATCGACCAAAAAAACTCTATACCTTTTAATTATTTATAAAGCAACGGAATGAAATAAAACTTTCCATCAAATCCCGAAGGACCTCTTTGTTCCCGTCTGCAGCTCTGTCTAATTTGATGAAATCTGAATAAACGATTTTCTGTAATGTCATTTAACTCCACAAACAATCATACGCAATTTTAATTACTGGTGGTGGTATGCATAAACGATAACTCGCAATTCTAATCATTGGTGGTGCCATGCACAAACATTCAATCGCAATTCTATAAACCTGGTAGTGTTAAGCACAAACAATTACTCGTAATTATAATTATTGGTAGTATTATGCATATATAAATAATTACTTGCAATTATAATCATTGAGGGTGTTGTGTAATAAACAATTACTTGAAATTCTATTCATTGGTGGTTTTATGCATAAACAATAAATCGCAATTATAACCATTCGTGTTTCCATGCACAAAGAATTACTCGTAATTATAATCATTGTTGGTGTTATGCATAAGCAATCACTTGCAATTATAATCATTGTTGGTGTTATGCATAAACATTTACTCGCAATTCTAATCACTGAGGGTGTTATACACAAACATTCATTCCTAATTTTAATCACTAGTGGTGTTATACACAAACAAATACTCGCAATTATAATCACTGAGGGTGTTATGCAAAAATATATATTCGCAATTCTAAACACTGGTGGTGTTATGCATAAACATTCATTCCTAATTCTAATCACTAATGGTGTTATGCACAAACATTAATTCTTAATTCTAATCACTGGTGGTGTTATGCACAAACATTTATTCCTAATTCTAATCAGTGGTGGTGTTATGCACAAACATTTATTCTTAATTCTAATCACTGGTGGTGTTATACACAAACATTTATTCGCAATTCTAGTCACCGAGGGTGTTATACACAAACATTTATTCTTAATTCTAATCACTGGTGGTGTTATGCACAAACATTTATTCTTAATTTTAATCACTGGTGGTGTTATACACAAACATTTATTCCTAATTCTAATCACTGGTGGTGTTATGCACAAACATTTATTCCTAATTCTAATCACTGCTGGTGTTATGCGCAAACATTAATTCTTAATTCTAATCACTGGTGGTGTTATACACAAACATTTATTCCTAAATCTAATCACTGGTGGTGTTACACAAACATTAATTCCTAATTCTAATCACTGGTGGTGTTATACACAAACATTTATTCCTAATTCTAATCACTGGTGGTGTTATGCACAAACATTTATTCCCAATTCTCATCACTGGTGGTGTTATTCACAAACATTTATTCGCAATTCTAGTCACTGAGGGTGTTATGCACAAAGATTTTATCGCAATTCTAATCAATGAAAGTTTAATGCACAAGCATTTATTATTAACTAGCGGATGTACCCGGCTTCGCCCGTGTTTTACCCGAGTAAAGGTTTGTCTAACGAATCTCTCGATAAAGTGAACATTTTTTCCCGGTCCCTTGAAAAATACTCGATAAGTTGAATAAAATCAATATTAATCGGTACCCGAGTAAAGGTCTGTCTAATGAACATTTGTTAAAACAATTCTCTATAAACTTATAAAAAGAAATAGATATATTTTGATAATTTGAAACTGATAAAGTGATCATTTTTTCCCGGTCCCTGTGTGCCGTGTCATTCTGAATTTTGTCTTTCCTAATTTTCTACATTACAAAATCATCGTTTTATCTAGTGAACATTTTTTCCCGGTCCCTTGAAAAATACTCGATAAGGTTGAATAAATTCATGGTCGTTTATGGAAGATGGACGAAGTTCCCGGAGGTCATCTTGGGCAAGCTCCCGCGAGGCTTTTTTTCTTGTCTACTTGGCATAGCTGTGTCACCAACTCTGCCCTGATCGGTCGGTGGGCGGCCGGCGGCCGGGCGAATCCATTCTCTCACGGGGTGGGGCAGACCCAAGGTCATCAGGAGCAGCAAACCTAAGCCTATCTCTGTCTCAATGGTGGCGCTGCTTGCGAGTTAAAGCTACAAATCTGCAAATAACTCTAAGGATATTAAAGATATTCAAGATATTATTTTTCGTAAACCTTTCCGGGGATACACCTAATAATATCCCAAAATTTCACGGCGATTGGATGTATGGTTTTTGAATCCATAGAGGACACACACACACACAGACATTCATTTTTATATATATATATATATATAGATTATAAAGACTGTTAGTCTTATGCACAAACATTTACTCTTATTACTCTCACTAATATATTTTGATGTTATGCAGAAATATTTCCTTGCAATTCTAATCATTGGTGGTGTTATGCACAAAGAGTTTCTCGCAATTCTAATCACTAGTTCCATTATGCACAAGCTTTATCGGTAACCGAAGTATTTTCAGAAAGTGTGTATACACGTGAAAATAATATTTATACAGATTATTTATTTACCATCCAAAAATCTAAAATCAATGTATAATATATAATTACTAAACATATAGAGTATAATGAGAGGATGTATTGATTATAAATTTCTAAAACGATTTTTAATTATGGTGTTGCAGAGGTTACTACACAGAGTAACCGTCTCTGGCTGTTATAGCAGATCTTATCCTGCTGGTCATCAAGTTAAAAACACAATTTGGATGGCAGTTGCAGGTAGTTCCTAGTATCAATTTATCAGTCGAATTGGTTAGAAAATTGGTGGCGTTTATCAGACTTAAAGAAAAACCATGGACCAGGTATTTTATAAATAAGTTTAGGAAATTTTATATATATACTTTAAAAAAATAACAACAACAACAACAAAAATCTTTATTAAGACACTATTGTCTTACAAGGGGATTCCCCTAAAAGGTTATATACGGGGGGGTGTTCAAAAAGTATCGCGACTTTTGTGTTTTTCAAAATATATTTATTTATTCATGAATACCTATTTTGTCCCCTTCAGAGTAATCCCCATGAGATATTATACACTTGTGCCAACGGTTTTTCCAATCTTCGAAGCACTTCAAAAAATATTTTTTAAAAATATTTTTCAGCTCCTCCTTCGATGCCGTCTTTATCTCGTCAAACGTAGCGTAACGTCGTCCTTTCATGGGCCTCTTCAGTTCAGGGAACAAGAAAAAGCCACAGGGGGCCAGATCTGGGGTATACGGTGGCTACGCGCGGCATCATTAGTGTGTTGTTTTTGGCCAAAAAGTCGCGCACAAGCAACGATGTGTGAGCAGGGGCGTTATCGTGGTGCAAAAGCCAATTTTTGTTCTTCCACAAATCCGGGCGTTTCTGGCGGATTGCTTCGCGCAAATTGCGCATAACTTACAGGTAATATTCCTTATTGACCGTTCTACCCTGTGGCAAGAACTCATGATGCACCACGCCCCTGCAATCGAAGAAAACTGTCAGCAAAACTTTCACATTCGACCGAACTTGGCGCGCTTTTTTCGGTCTTGGTTCGTGCGGCAGCTTCCATTGAGATGATTGAGCTTTGGTTTCCACGTCATAACCATAGACCCACGTTTCGTCACCAGTTATGACCCTCTGGAGCAAATTTGGGTCGTCGCGGACAGAGTCCAACAACTCATTAGCAATGTTCATGCGATGCTGTTTTTGGTCGCAATTGAGCAATTTTTGTACGAATTTCGCGGCGACCCGTCTCATGCCCAAATCATTGATAAAAATCGAATGGCACGAACCAATCGATATGTTTATGTCCTCAGCAACTTCTCTAACGGTGATTCGACGATTGGCCAATATCATTTTCCCCACTTCATTAATTTTTTCGTCTGTTGTTGAGGTGCTCGGGCGTCCAGCACGCTCTTCGTCGTTCACATCTTCTCGGCCTTCTGAGAACATTTTGTACCACCGAAAAACGTTGATTCGGTCCAAGCTAGCTTCTCCGTATGCCACAGTCAACATTCATAATGCATCCGCGCACTTAATTTCGTTTTTCGCACAAAATTTGATACAGGTTATTTGATCCATTTTTTTTTTAATAGGTAAAAATCGAAGACGATCCAAAACACATGCAAGCAAAGCAGCTGTCAACAATTAAGTGAACATTCAAAATGGCCGAGCTTGTCGGCATAAGTGAGAGACATGAGTACCAACATAAAGCCACAAAAAGATGGAAATTCGAATAATACGTAACCCGCGAAAATTCAAAAGTCGCGATACCTTTTGAACACACCTCGTATGTACATGAGTGAGGAAAAGCAATTTAGAGGGGAGGGGGAGCAATCAGCCGTTGTCTGTGGAGTTGAGCACTTCTTCTCTCATTTTATCAATCGCCTTGAAATATTTAAAATATTTATGAACAAGTGTTTTATCCAGCAGGAGAGTAGTAAGATTTTATATACATGTTGTTCATTGTAGTGAGTTGGCCCCGAAATTTCGCGAATTTCCATTCTCTTTTCATGTAGGAATGGGCAATGGAATAGATAGTGGACCAAAATGTCTTGGATGTAACATTGCAGAAGTAGCAATTTAAAGGGTCGCTGTTCCAAAATCCCATGATATCCTCGCAGAAAAGTAGCCATAGAATCCTTTGACGGGCTATAAATCGTTTAATTTTCAAAGGGAGGTTTAATAGTAAGTAGTCCTCCGTCGTGAAGGAGTTACTTAGAGATTGATAGTGAATAAAATGAGTTTTGTATCTTAGCTCGGTCAAATTGGAGTAGCTGATCCACTGTGGTTTGAATAATTCTAGGCATTTCTTCTCGCACAACCATATAATCTTCACAGTTCTTAAGAAAAGAAAAACCCCTAGAGTCAATGATGCTATTCAGGTTATGAATAAAGTTGTTTGCCGCTTTTCCCTCAATTGAAACTTTCCATAGCTGGGACAAGCAAACATAGGGTAATCTTGTCCTGTCCATTTTTAAAATCCGTATCCAGAAATTTAGAATCAATTTCGTAATGTTTAATTCGAGGGACATCCTTCCGGTTTCTGTTCGTAAGATGTAGCCCGGAGTATATTTGGGAAGATCAATAAATCGCCGTAGGAAAATATCCTGGATCTGGTTTACAACTCTTATCTGATTCGTCGCCCACAGTGGGGCCGAGTATAACAACGTGGATAAAGCTATGGAGTCAAGTAGTTTCATCACTGCTCCGAACGATTTGGTTATTGACTTAGATAGTATTCTCCATACTGCGTTTGTAGCAACCAATGCTTTGCTTTTAAAGTGCTGCGCCACGTAAGCAGTTGGATTCTTGGTAGTTAAGGGGTAGCCACGGTACGTATATTTTGAAGATACTGTCAAGGGTTGTTGGTCCCAAAACCAAACGTCAGATCTGGCCAAGCGGCCTCCATTTCGAAACACTACGATTTTAGACTTGGATTGGTTCAGAGTTAAACCATTTTCCTCAAAATATCTATTTATTAAATTAATCTTTATTTGGAGATTTATCTTGGATTAACCAAAGAGTACTATATCATCCGCGAACAGGAGGAGGTGTATAGTTCCATGGCCCGGTAAGTATATACCTGGCAGGTCAGAATCATCCAGCGTAGCAACCAGATCGTTAATGAAAATAGTAAATAAATACGGTGAAAGAGGTTCACCCTGAAGAACACCTAATTGTATTTTGATAAATTCTGTAAAAGAGCCGTTCCATCTAACCGCTGCCATCATTTGAGCATAGTAGTTCTGTATAAGTTTGATAAATCGCCTACTTGAACCAACAAGCGCAAGCTTTCTCCATAATAGTAGATGTGGAACTTTATCAAACGCTTTTTTAAGATCAACAAAGAATGCGTAAAGTTTTATCCTTTTGCGGTTTAGTGTCATTTGGATTAGTGATGTAAGCTTGAAGATATGGTCTTAGCACGAGTAGCCCCTTCTGAATCCTGCCTGGTTTTCTGCTATGAGTTTTCTATTTTCAATCCAAATACTTAGTCTATTTTTTTATATGGATGTAAGAAGTTTTGATAAGTTGCTTATAAGGGCAATGCCCCTATAATCTGATGGTGTATTCTCTCTCTCTCTCTCTCTCTCGGATCACCATTACTTTAAAAAATAGTAATAAATATATACAGGTGAAATCCTAAGCGATTCCATAGCTCAAATATGAAGATATATACCTGGTCTTTCTGGTTGTTCATCAGAGGTTGAATTTATCAGAACATTGTTTAGCATTTTCTGATGCTGGTCGTTCACGGATCTTATAGCTCTCATTTGATACAATGGTTTCATAGGAAATTTTGATGTTTCTTTTTTTTTTCATACTCTCATAAGTACCATGGTATATACGTATATATGAATCGTGAAGATAGAGGTTGCCAGGTCGGAATTCATAGTTCTTCAGATTAAAGATACTTGGGACAGTGAATATATTTTTATTGTCTCAAATTCAAAAACAAATATTTAACTCACAAAAGACTATGATTTTTTAAATAAATTATAATAAATATATATATTTATTTTTTTATTTATCAATTGCAGAGTACACGCTATATCCACAATTCGGATATTTGCGCGTGAAATATAAACATTTAAATGAAAGACACAAAAGAAAAGTAGTTAAGAAGATATATACATATTTACATATCAGTATGCAAATTGATTACATTAGTAATCACTTAACTAGCTAAATACATTCTGCAAAATTTGTTGAATCTTTGGTATATGTCCTTAGTGGAGACCAGATGTTGCAAATTTATGGGAAGTTGATTTAGTTCCCTAAGATCAGCGGTCAGCGGGCAGTCAGTTAATAAGTGTCTGGGGTTCTGTTCTTCGCCTCCACACGAGCATCCAGGTGATTCAGCTTTGCCAATTTTAAACAGGTATGAATTGAAGTCGCCATGTCCAGTGAGGAATTGCACATTATAGAAGTTAGGTTTAATAAAATTAGGAATTTTTGGGCCACTGAAGAAACTTTTGAAATTTTCATTGGTCGCTTCGTAATATTCCTGCTGTTTCTGGTTTATAAAGTTAGAAATTATGACTATTTTTGCTGGGACAAATCGGTTGTAATCTATATTTATTTTCAATATATTTGATTCAATGAAGTGAGTGAGCTTTGGAGTTCTAGCAATGATATGCGTACAATTTGACGATGTTGTATTGTATGCTTGTATACCATGTTTGAGAATTTTATACTGTAGCGAGTTTAATTTGTCTTTGGCTTTTTTTGGGATGAATTGGTACCATATCGTAGATCCGTATATTATTGTATTTCTAAATAGTGTTTTGTACAGTACAATTCTCCTTTTGCTGTCAAGACCCCAGGCCTTCTTTGTTAATCCTAATAGATATCCACTTGCTCTGGTTGTTTTCGTGATAGTATCATCAATGTGCGGCATAAAATCAAGTTTATTCTTATTTCTGTGGTTTTTGACGGTTATTCCCAAATTTTTACCCTATCTACCGGAATAATGGTATTGTTATTTAAAGTTATTGTAAATTTTTTATTATTGAACAAAGGCAAAACCTTCGTTTTCTCCTTGGATATTCTTAATTTGCTGCTTTCACACCAATTTGTTATTTTTCTCATTATGCTTCCTATTGTATTTTCAAGTTCTATTAGGTTTTTATTCCAACATATCACCGTAATATCATCTGCGTATCCGATGATTTCACTATTCGGCTCAGTATACTTGCATAGTAAATCGTTCATGATTATATTCCATATTGTAGGGGAAATAGGTCCTCCCTGCGGGCATCCTTTGCTTAGTGTTTTTTGAACTTCAATTGATGTGTATCTGTATCTTATTTTCCTATTATCAAAATATGACTTGAAAAGTTTAACAATAGATGCATTTACATTATCTTCATCGATTCTTTTTAGCACCATTGGCCACCATGCATTATCAAATGCTCCACTGATGTCGATTGTTATAATGGCCGTAAATTCCTTAGCTTTGTGGTCTAAAGCAGTTTTGACAATGTCAGTTAGCGCTGTTATTGTTGATCGTGATTTTGTAAATCCGTGTTGACGATTACTGAACATCTTATTTTCTTCATAGTGTTTGATTATTTTATTGTTAATAATTTTTTCAAAGATTTTAGAAATGTTTGAGTTCAAACATAAGGGTCTGTAGCTCTTATACTCGCCGTAGTCAGCTTTACCTGGCTTTGGGATAACCAACACTTCTGCTTTCTTCCACTCATTTGGGAAGTAGCTCATATCCAAACACTTCTGAAACAGCTTGGTCAAGAGCGGAGCGATAAGGTGTTTAGTATGCAATATCATATTATTAGATATATAGTCAGTTCCAGGAGATTTCCTTGGGTTTAATTTATCAATTATATCATTTATTTCCTTCATTGTGACTACTATATTTGCTGTATTCAAAAGCTTTGGTTTATAGTTTCTTATTTCTTTATGTAAATTCGTGTCATCGTTGAGGCTGTCATCAGGAAAGAGACAAGCTAACAAGCCCTCGGTTCTCTGCATCCGCTCATGATATGTATTTGTTTCCAATATTTGTATTTGCTTGTCAGGTGTTCCTTTAAATTTTTTGTATATTCTATATAAATTTCCAAAAGGATTGTTTGAATTATTTTCTTCCAGAAAAGTTCTCCATGAAATTCTTTTTGCTTTCTTAATTTCACGTATATATTTATTTCGTGTATTTTTGAACAATTCAGCAATATAACGTGGAGGATTAGGATTTCGGTAATATAAGTTTCTTATATAGTGAAAGTTATTTTTCATAATTTCCAGTTCTGCATTCCACCAGTTGTTCGCTCTACCTCTCATAGAGATGTTTTCCCTAATTCTTAATGTTGAGTAGGCAGATTCAATTAAGATATTTGTAATTTCTCTTATTGTTTGATCTATCATCTCTGGTGTAGAAGCATTTTCTATATAGTTTTTAATCTTTTTAATCTTCTCATGGTCAGTTCCATCCACGCTCTGAGTGTATTTCCAGTCAACTCCCCGCTCATTGAATTTCCAATTTGAATAAGAAGTGATTGTGGAGAATTGATCATCTATACAGACATCAAATGTTATTGCCTTGTGGTCAGATATTTGAGAGATTTGTTTAGAGCTCCAGTTTCTAATATTGCTAATTGCCCGTCTATTTGTTAACGTTAAATCGATTATGCTCGCATTTCGGCATGTTGGAGTTTTGACATTATGTATCGTTAAGTTTAAATCGTCTATTTGTGGTGTTAGTTTATGACCATTGTAGTTTTTCTTCGAGTCAAACCATAGTGGATCTCTTGCGTTGAAGTCTCCACATATGACCACTGGTAAATCTTCGTACTCATTACTTAGTTGTCTTAAGAATATTGTATGTTCGTTTTTCATAGAGTTTGGTTGTATATATATATTTGAGATTATGACTTTTTTAGTTGAGGTATAAATCATAATTGTTGTTGCAAATGTGTTTGTATATTTTTTGATTAGTTTAGTCTGAAGAAAGGCATTATTTATAATGATTGCTGTATTGACATTTCGGAAGTTTTCCAGTTGAAACTTTTTCGCGGACCATGAGTATATTACTTCATCATTTATTGTGTATGGTTCCTGTATTAAAATTATATCAGCCTCCGTAAAGTCTTTGGAAGCGCGGAGTTCATTAATACATGCAATGCTTTTTCTGGTGTTTTGTTGGACAATTTTGACTTTATTAATTTGTATGGTATCTAAGTACGTGCCCCGTTTTTTACTGCTCCAAGCGTATTATTCATTTTTATATTGTGGTTCAGTAGTTGTGTAGGCAGTTTTTTGTATCGTATACTCAATTTGTTTAGCATATATCGGGCAGTCTTTGGAGTTTGGTTTATGATCTTGATTTCCATTTTTAAAGTATGGGTGTTTCGTGCAATTGCAACACTTAATGCTGCCAGAGCAAAGATGCTGACCTTCCTGGCCACATTTGACACATTTTTTCAAATTAGGGCAGTTGTTTGTACGATGCTTAGGGTTAAATTCAAAGCAATTTTGACATTGGCTAACCAGTATTTTATCTCTCACCTCACAGCGTTGTATGTCTGTGTAAACTTTACCAGTTTTCTTTAATATTTGGTATACTTGTGTAGAGACTCTCAGCACGATGTCTTGTTCCTGCCTATTAGATTTGATCGGAAAAAGAACCTTTATATGATCTTGTAGGTTGTCAAGCTCCGGATTCATATTGCATAATATAGTTGGCAGATTGGTTATATCAGTTATTTTATTGACAGATTTGATAAGTATATTTGGGTCTCTTAGTTTTGGTTTGTATACCTTGCTTATTTTATTAATTTCGTCTGTATTTTTGAAACTTTCTAGAAGCTGGTCGATATCTTCCTCATTAGAAGATTTAATGATTGTACCATTTTTCGTATTTATTATGTTTGTTATTTTAGCTTTGTTACCTTCCTGCCGTAAAAGTTTTATTTTTTCGCTTACCAGTTGATGAATGCCTGATACGTTTAGATTGTTATTTGCTGAAATAATCAAAGTTTTCTCTTCATTTATATATCCGTCTTTCTGTATTGATTTTCCTATTTTATTTTTAACCATATCTGCATAAGTATCCTTAGTTGTGCTTTTTGAAGCAAATTTACGTAGTTCATTTTTTATTTCATCTAAATTAGTTTGCAGACATCCTTCAATTTTTGAAACATTTTCATCAAGTTTAATTAGTTCACATACGCTATCTTTTATTTGTTTAATAGTTCCTTTTAAATAACCAATATCCTCTTTGCAAAGATTTTTCCTATTGCTATCATATTTGTCAGAAAAATACTTAAATATTTCATCCAAACGATTTAAAATTAATGAGTTCATATCTCATTCTAGCTATGAATCTCCGCAATAGATAACGATCAAAAGGAAAAGTTATTTTCTTGCTAATAAGAACTAAAAAGAAAGAACAAAAGATCAGTAAAGTAAATTATACTTAGCTTGAGTAGCGAAATAATGAGAAATTATAAAACAATAAAAAAAATTCTGGCCGAAGTATCTTCAATTTGAAACTATCTAGCTAAATGAACCCTTTTCTTTCGGATCTGATTTAGTGAATGTTTGTCCAATGACTATTGTTTCAACAAATGTTAGTTATTATGAATCAGTGATATCGTCCTCAACCCCGAGACACCGCTGTGAAAATATTGAAAAGGTTATGTCAGGAGTTATCACCTCTATTACCTTTATGTAAACTAACACCTTATCTGTTCCCTACAAATATACAGTTTCTACAGTACAGTTTTCTTCTTTCTCTACAATCTTACATTTCTACAATACACTACAGTCTCATATGTAGTATCCATGATAACCCTGATTTCTCCAAAGTTCTCCACGAGTGAAATTTCGACAAAAGAAAACATATTGTTTCAACTGATATTATTATCATTAATATTATCACTCCTTTGATAATGGTAATTGTGTTGAGACCGGCATCGCTCGGGTTCACCGAGTGAATGTTCAATAAAGGCATAGTGTTTCATCTTCCATCTATAGATATTTCTCTAATCAAAACTCACATTAAAGAATAGAAATTATTTTGAAACATTTTAATTAAATTGCATTACATATATAAATATTATTCTGAAAATAAGAGCAATCCATACTTAGATCAATTGATAATAAAAAGGCATATATTGGATTGAATAAAATATTTATTTGCCAATATATTGGTTGGCTGAACGCTAACCTTTATCAAGGCATTACATTTTTGTATACACAACATACCGCGGCGCTGAGTGTGTGTATATAAAAATGTAAGGCCTAGATAAACGTTGGCGTTCAGCCAACCGAAATATTGGCAAATAAATATTTTATTCAATCCAATATATACCTTTTTATTATCTAATATAAATATTATGCGAGCAAGAGTTACCTGAAAATTATTTGAAAAACAAAGAATAAATAAAATTAAGGTAAATCGTTTTTTTTATTTTTGATTTCGCAAGCTTTCGAGCAAATAGAAGTATTTGTCCGTTGAAGAGAAGAACATTTTCTCGAAAACTTGCGAAATCAAAATTAAATGAAACTCTTTACCTTAATTCTATTCATTCTTTCTTTCTTTTTCATATATAAATATTCACAGAAAATTAACAGTGAAACAAAATTTTTCATATTTATAGAGCAACGTATTATACTAGTGTCACGTTGAAAAATACACCCGAGGAGAGGTAAACACGAACGGACTTTATTGTGTAACGGTCTACCTTAAAATTGTATTTACGCGCATTTATATAGCTATGTCATAATTCAAAATTATGTAAATCAATACAATTAAAATTATGTAAATATATTAACCACGTTACAATATTCATATTTTAGTTGTCACCTTTATTGATTTATTCCTGCTTGAATCATCATGAACGGTCATATATTAATAACTTATTCTCTGCCTACAGATAAAGAAGACTTGTAGAAAAGGTGGGATTGCTCTCATAATATGTTATTGTTTATTCTTAAACGGATTTGGAATGAAAAATCACTAACATAAGTTTTAAAATAGCACAGTTCCTTTCACCATCATCATTTGATATGTGATCGGCTGGAATGGAACTCTGCCAAATATCCCCATAACTCAAGTCAACGATTTCCTCAGAATGGTGTTGGGTTACTCAACTACCTCTATAGAATTAATAATTCAATCAGTAGAGAATGACTTCAAAGTTCACAGAAGCACCTTTCACTATAGCACAATAGGTTTCTTTATTATTCCAAATTGCATCAAAATCATTAGGCATATGCAAATATAATAAACACATATAGTCATATAATTTCTTAGATATGCAAATATATAGTGAACGATTAAGCGCTTTAAGCAAAAAAGAAGTTCAATATTTGTGCTGTGTAGATCAGAGTAAGGTGCTGCGCTTTTCTTTTATATTTGTGATAGGTGTGAAAGAGAAATTGGTTTCTCTAATTGATACTATAACGGCATAAATAGAAAATCTTTGATATTATTCCAGACATATTACCATTTTAAAATATGATACCTTAGAAACATCTGTTTCTCGCATCATGTATGAATCAGATTTCTTTCAATAAGTTTTCTTAATAAAATCAAAGCATCCAGGGCTGAGTTTCTTGTATATTGAATATTTCTAGCTTTCGAGCTAACATTACCTTCAACAGGAACAACTAGGAATATAACTACTAGAAGCTAAACTCCTAGTTGCTACTGTTGAAGTACATGTTATCCCAAAAGCTAGAGAAATAAAAATTACAAGAAACTTAGCCCTGAATGCTTTATTGATTTTATCGAATTAAAAGTCAAGGAAATAGCGCTTATATATTTTTTCGATGATTAAAAGCTATGTTTTTTAAATATTAAATTTCAATAATAATACCGTCAAAAAATTCCATCTATTTAATATGTATATAATTTCAATTTGTAACGAATAAATTTACTGACAATGTGTTTCTTTTCGACAATATCATCAAATATTATCTCTACAGACCTTATTGCAAAGATAAGTTATTGAATGAGAGGGTTTATTACTGATGAGCCAAGCGCTCTCATTCAAATAACATATATATATGGGAATTTAAACCAACAACCCTATATTGTATTATACTTATAACAAGATTGTCAAGTTGTATATAGAAACACATCTATAAATAATTATACGCATGATTGACATGTGTCATTGCATCACCATATGTAATGTACTTTGTACAAACTGAAGATAAATAAATAAAACTATGTAATAGATTAAGAGCTGAGTTAAAGCAAGATTTAGAAGTTTAAAAACGTCTAAAATCGAGATAGAAATCCAACAACCCTAAAGAGGAATTCGGCAGCCCATTGCCATCAAGGTCAAAGGGTGTAGTATGTCGCAGACGTTCAAAGTCCAAATTCTCACATGTCTCCCCCCCACCCCTCGGCAAAGATATAACCTCGGGTTTAGCCCAGCTTAGATAGTCAGACTTCACCGTCGGCGTGAGCCCTTGTTGGTTGCAGCCAGGTCCACCTCATCGACCATGTAAAACAGTAAGAAACCTTCCTACTCCATCTTGCTCTTAGCTCGACTCCTATCTGTTCATGGAACTTTCCTACTACAACTGTGTCTCTTCGTTTTTTGTGTGTGGACATTCCCAAGCTTTCCACTCTGCATCGACCACGACTGCCTGTACTCGGTGAGAACTGTTAAAGGTCCTACAAGGTGCAGAGAGGTACTGGAAAACTCTCCACGCCCTGACTGTCCCTCTCGGTTACTACAGGTTTGATCCTCGGTTACCACATATATATATATATATTTTTTTTTTATATTAAAATTGGCATATCCTGACCAGGAGCACATGTGCTTTACAGAAGGCAGAGCGCCATCTATATTATATATAATTGCAGTAAGGTCTGTAAAGAGAGATAATATTTGATGACATTATTGAAAATATATGCATTTCAAGTAAATTTATTTAATGCAAATTTTACCGATAGATGACAAATACATTTGTAAATATAATTTCAATTCTTACTACACTTATTAATACAATATTTAAACTTTTTAATGATGTCGATATAGAAAATACAATTTTTCCATATACGCATGGTAGTAATATATTATTCTCAAAGCCAATATCTAGGAAGAAAGCCATGGCGCTAACAGAAATGGCAATTACGAGAGCGAGTACCTCTAAAATGGTTCCATACTTGAATGGCTGTCATAAGATTATCATTGAATATGAAGAGAGAGGCAGTCTGGCAATGTGCCAGTTGTTGATGCCTCCTAATCTAATCAATCCACGGTAATCACATAAATGTGTAGAATGATCCATTACCGATTATATTTACTCCATTCTGGTAATAGACTTGATATAGCATTTCTGTGTGTATAAACCTCTCTTACAAACAGAAATAATGCAATATATTTTTTTACTCAATATATAATAAGTATTTGAAATTTGTATATAATAATGTGTATATAAAATTGTATTTATTTTTAAGTTTTTAACGTGATAATCCTGTTGAAGGACTGACAAGTCCGAAAGCTTGAAAATAAAAAGTTGCACAAGAACCTTAACCATGGAAGCTTCATTTATATAATAAACTTCTTTGTTCACTATCTATCAAACTCAAATATTTATAAAACAGATTGTAAAATACTCTTGAATATTTGCTTATAGATTTTATTTATATAATAATGTATTAGATAAAAAAGGCATATATTGGATTTAATAAAATATTTATTTTGCCAATAATTCGGCTGGCCGAACGCCAACCTTTATCGAGGCATTACATTTTTTTTTTTGTATACACAAACTCAGCGCCGCATAGTGACATAATATCACAGTTGAAATCAATTAAAATACAGAGTAAGTGGGAGAAAATTGCGCATGAAAAAAATATTATAAAAAATGCAATCAAAAATGTAAAATATCTTAAAATATTAAAGGAAAAAATGAGTTATATCTTATATTTAAAAAAATTGTAATAAAAAAGTACATAAAAATAATTCATTAATAACTCATTAAGAGATAAATGTAAAAATAAATGTATCTATCAAAACATTTGAAAATAAATTTAAAATGATTTAAACAATAAACTGTTAGAACCTTTTAAAAAATAGATAATGTATTTGATATATATATATAAGAAAATTCGAAACTATTATAGACGCGTATGCATCATAATATAAATGTTCTATTAAAAGACTCAATTTGATGTTTGCGGAAGAGAGATTGCTTGAAGCATATTATATATTTATAATTGTATTTATTTCTGCTGTCCTCAAAGGCTTATGTCCATAGTTCATTTAAAATACCCATTCCAAGAGTCTAGCATCAGTATCACTATAAAAGGAAGATTGAAAAATGCAATATAACAGCGGTATGTTAGATTAAACTGGCGAAACCGCTGAGAGGGCTCACCACTGATGAGCCAGACCCTCCTATTAATTTTTCCATTGCAGTAAGGGCAGTAAAAATTATTAAATTAAAAAAAAAAGAAAATAATTATACGGGTCTAAAATAATTTCGAATTTTCATAACAGATGGCGCGCTAATTCATAAGAAATTCTATATGAAATTATTTCTATTTCAATATTTCTGTGATAAATCTTCGCTTTATCGGGTCAAATTTTAACACTTTTGAGAGATGAAATAATTTTAATGCAAATTATATCGTGAAAATTGTATAACTGATTTAGAAATACAAGCAAAGAAGGTGTAGGATATAATATACTTTATCGTCACATTTTAAATCAAGATTATTTCATATCGAAATATATTTTATGAAAAAAATAATTGCTATGAGCATGAGTGGATACTAATTGTTTTAAACTTTAATTTGGGATGTATTTATTCATGAATTTAGGTATTTTTTAGTGTGTATTATTTTTTTATAAATATATTTGTTTTTACGAAAAGAAGTACAATTCCTTTGAATAAACATCAAAGAGCAATGCAATTTGAAAAGGCACAATTTGGGTTGTACATTATAAACACAAGGTTATAAGACCAAATCCAAATAAATAAATAGTGTGTTACGTTTCGGTAGCAGCGTTGTTACCATCTTCAGATGAAAGTACTGAATGAATGATGCTGGATCTTCAGTACTTTTGTCTTAGGATGGTAACAACACTGTTACTGAAACGTCACACACTATTTGTGTATTTGGATTTGGTCTTATTGCCTTGTGTTGACATTGCAATTTGTCTATCAACCAGGTACAAAAACCATAAAGTGCTGAAAAAATATGAGCTACCATAACAGTGTTGGTGGGTTCAGAAAAAGGTCAACCTGTATGCCATAGTTTCAAGCTATGACCTTCTTCAGTAGAGTGATGGCTTCGATTTTTTATATTATAATAGAGGAAGTATGAATTTGGCCTGGCTCTTGCCACTTCATTAGCTTCAACACTTTTTGGTAATTTCGACCGATTTCATAACTCCTCTGTGGGATGTTATTAAATCGATGCGGTCCTGTACTGACCACATTACTTTGCCAAATTATAAAGATTGAAATTGCTATTTATACTTGACAATTTTATAAAGGATAATTCTATGAAGGATATTCATTGAACAACAGTGATTTATTACAAAAATATAAAACTCTAAAACTTAAAAAACAAATAAAACAATTTTGAAATATATGTATATACTAGGCGAATGACCCGGCTTCGCCCGAGAAATCCCTTGGGTGCAATTTCCTTCATACTAAAAGTTTATCAATAATAAATATTAGAAGTGATATAGAATAGCAATACAGAAGTAACACATAAACTACAGGAAAAAAAGTGTGTGTGATGACAAAAATTGTATTATATTAGTGTTTATGTATTTGATTTAATTAATATAGTTGATATAATAATATATATTTATATTATATATAATACTAGCGGATGTGTACCCGGCTTCGCCCGGGTTTTATCCGAGTGAAAGTTTGCCTAACGAATATTATATATTATGAAGTATAATAAACAATGCTAAAGATTAGTTTTAATTATAATTAATAATCAAGATTGTGTGTGAATATGTGAGAAAGATGTAATATCGTTGTTGTTTTCTTGGCCGACTGTTTTACATATGGTGTTATCTTAAAATTGCTTGGTTTGAATATTTTTTTAGATTGAGTTGAATGAATTGCTGAATTTTTTTGTATTTATATATAAATAAAATTAACTCTGTTGAATTTTTTTGTATTTTATCGATAACAGCAAAGTTATGTATTTTAAAGTTAGGAAAAATATTTTGATGTTAAGCAAAACCTGCTCCATCTCGTTTTACATAAATGTTGAAAATTTGGTCGAAATTGATGCATTGTAACGAAAGTTTTTAGCGAACACCACTTATGAAATTTCCATTTACATAGAAGATATAATATAATATAAATGAGTTTTAAAAATTGTTAAAAAAAAATGCATCGGCCGGGAATTGAACCCTGGCCGCCCGCGTGGCAGGCGAGAATTCTACCACTGAACCACCGATGCTTTAAAAAAATCAAATTCATTTATCGTCGCGACCAGTGCTGCGCCCTAGCGGTAAAAGACTGGAAATAACGCTTTTTGGTTTTTTATTTTTTAAAAAAAGCACATTAACTTTTTTAGTTTTTTTGAATAGCCTATATGTTAAACGAAATCTTCAGCTACCTACATGCGAAATTCCATAATGATTGAGTCAGTAGATTTTGCGTGATGCGATAACAAACATCGATTTCGCATTTCATTTTTATATATATAAAGGATAAATGAGTTTTAAAAATTGTAAAAAAAAATGCATCGGCCGGGAATCGAACCCGGGCCGCCCGCGTGGCAGGCGAGCATTCTACCACTGAACCACCGATGTTTAAAAAAATGGCCATATTTAAGTATTCATTCCTTACCGGATTAGTCCGCGTGAAAAAAAGTTCTTCAAATGAAAAAAGAAATAGCCAAAAATACTAATCAAAATGCAGCCGAAAATATTCCTCAGGTTTATAAAACGCGACATGCAAAATTTGGTACCAATTGGTTCAGTAGTTTTTGAGTTTATCGCGAAACAGACAGACAGACAGAAATCGACTTTTATATATATAGAGATATTTAATGTAAATAGTTTGAATAGCACACACAACACATTCAAAAGTTATATTTGTTATGTAATTAAAGTAAGTAAGAAGGACGTAACCAATTTAACTTTACATATTATTTATTATTAATAGCAATTATACAAAACAAATCTTGGTATTTCTGTCTACATGAAAACAACAAAAACATGATTATATAAAAGTTCCTTTTCAAACACGATCTCATCTATAGCCATTGTTACTCTGTGTAATATTCTAACAATAATTTTTATATTCATGCGCTTAATGTTAACTTTAATATTTGAAATTATATCTAGTAAGATGTCATGAAATCGAAGCAGCCCCTGTATTGATGAGGGCTATAACTTGAAACCATGGTATACAGGTTGTTGGCTTTTATCTGAATTTGGCTAAACTGTTGATTTGGGTCATTATTTATCTCAATCTTCAAGCTTTTTACTCTAATGTGGTATACAAAATGAATTGTTTGAATGCATATTTAAATTGAGAGCTGCTTTTTTTTTGGTACAAGAATGCCATCCTTAACCAACTTTATGTGTTTTATATAGATTACAATATAAATTATATAGAAATTATTAACATTATTTTAAAGAGATAAGTTAAACATTATTACAACGGAATGGAAAAAACATTTACATTTATAGAGTCAAAATATTTGTTTAAAGAAATCTATTTCAATTAAAGAATGGCTCTCTGTGTGTCTTCATGTTTTTATATTTGAAAAATGAATCTTTATGTAATTTCTAAAAGATAGAAAGTTAAAGTGTATTATAAATATTACTTACCGCTCACAGAGGAGGAGAGATAAAGCAAATATTTCCTTGTCAACTCGCGTATACAAATCTTCCTCAAGGTTGATAGCGCTTCGAAGACTTTCTAAAAAATAAACAACAGAAAAATTTACATCATTAGCTTCGAATATAAGAAATTCATGAATTGTATGAAATAACTTTTAGTTCTTTTGTCTAAAAATAAAATTGAAATATATTCACGATTTTCATAAAACGAAAGGAATTCACGTTTCGACCATTATGTTTTTTTTTTTTTTTTTTTTACAAAACAGAACTTGAGACATTTGCATTTTTAAAATTATATTTCTATTTAATTATTATCTTCGCATACAAACAATGGCGCTTTGTCAGCAATGTATGATTTTGTTTCAGGAAATTAGTTAGATCAGTTAACGTGATCATTTGATTAGAGGATAGACTATGCCATCTTTACAAAAAAAAAATAGGAATTGAAAAATCTCACTACATCTTTGAGTACCAGTATAGTAGCAAATAAAGAAAGACGTTTTTCTTAAAAGTAAACGACAGTCAACATAGCTCAATACAAAGTATTTCAACCAGCGCCATATCAAGTCGAATGGTTGCTCTGTCCCTGTATAATTTTTACAAAACAATAAGCAGAGAGAGGAACTTAGATTCATCGTTTTCTCCTCCACTACATGATGGTGATTGATCATCTTGGGGATATAGTTGCAAGCCGTCAATCAGAGAGGAGAATCTGTATAAGACTGGTGTATTAATAAAGGCTTTATGGGTGTGATTAGAGCGTAGACCAAAATATTTTAGAGGATTCGATAAACAATTAAATGAATTTCTTTTATACGATGGATTAGCGCGCCATCTGTTAGAAGAAATTTGAACTATTTTTGACGCATATGATTCTTTTCCTTTCTATTAATTTATCAAATATTTATTTATATATCTACTTGAAGTTTTTCATGTTTTCTCTAATAAGACTCGTGTCGTTAAAAATCAGTTTCCTGGTTACAACGAATGAGCATATATTTAATAAATATTTTTCTTTTTTAAACAATTATCATTTCAAATTTTTAATCTAGAACGTTGTTTTGAAGAGAAACACAGATTAATCAGGCAATTTTCTGATTTTACCTTTTTTATTCCGTTAAAAAAAGCGATATAAAAATATTCAATAATAATAATTTTGCCTAAAATTCTCATCATATAAAATATTGACAAGTTTGAGCATAAGTAAAATTATATTATAAAGTTTAATTGAGATACCAATTTGTTAGGAAATAGAATGAAGTTTTCAATAAAGTTTGAAAATTAATCTGCGTACCTTTCGTAGAATCTTTTGAACATTATTTTTCTGCGATTATTTAAAAAGTCGTTTAATATGAAGAAAATATTTTGAGGATTTTGAGGGAATTCTGATCAAAAATTGCTTGTTAGATTTGCGTTGAATATATCCACCATCAAAAAATAATCAGATTTTTTGTCGAAATGTGAAAAAAGTAGTTCCCCATAGTATTATAGAAATCCTTGAGCGGAATTAAGTAAAGAGCTTATATCTTCGCACTATTTTCAATACTAACAAAAGTAATTGTTGATATAGAAACAACTTGAAGAGGAAACAAATAAAAATTGATTTTTTTTTCAATCAAACAAATTAATGCTTCGACCCTATTCCAACACGTTAGTTAGCGATATATGGAAAAGTAAACAAACTAGAGGCAATACCGTGCCATCTAGATACAATTCATTTAACACTGTTTAGACATATATTAAGCATCTATTTTTGATCGCGGTAAAAGGGATTAATGATTAATATGGTTGATTTCCTATATAAAGTTAAGAATCGATTAAAGATCGATTAAATTGGCGAAACCGCTGGGAGAGTTCATCACTGATAATTCAGGCTCTCTCTCTCTCTCTCTCATTATGCATTAAGGACAATATGAAGTTTTTTGTGTTTAAATTCTACCATCCTCTATCTCCCTCTTTTATTTCTTTAATTAACTGTTTGAAAAAGGTAATTCCTGCAGCGGGGGCAAGAGTATTCAAATTATAGTGATATTGGCTAACAAAACAAGCCCAAGCGGCCGGTAGTGAAAGGGTTATGAGGGTAAGGATGATTCTGTCAGTAGATGTGATTGAGCTGAAATAAAAATAAAATATATATATATTAATTAAAATGGCGTTCGTATTGGTTCAACTCCAGGTGTTGTACAGACCTTGAGTTAGATCATTCGATGCCATTGATATTCCTGTGTTACTCAGACCGCAGTACCAAGCAGCGCCTGGTACCACGCCGCTCGGCAACACCCGCCGCTCCAAGGATACACACAATCAATGCGCCAGAATTTCACCCATTTTTTAACCAAGCGGTGGCCTATTGATTTTCCAATTGGACGTTCTGTAATGCGGACGGCTGCCTAGGTGATTGTTGAAGTCACAATTATAGATGGACATTTTAATAATTAATTACTTATACATGTGTTGTATCCAATGCGGTAATATATATTGGATAATTGGATTATTACGCTTAGTTAAATATCATTTAGCTTGTCGTCTAGGGCTATGTTATATAATTGTTGGCTGCTACCGACCCTTTATAGATGTGTACAGTGCACAGAAAGGTTGAAATTTTAATATGCTAATATATATTTCCTGTTTTATCAAGTGATAGTTCGTGTTTCTTTCCTTCTTGTTCGTGTGGCCACAAGGTGCACATTTTCTCCCTGTTTTTCAAAATGAAGATGAATGTTATAGATATCTATAATCATTTATCTTATATATTGTAAGTATTGCGTTGAAAAATAACGACAATGCTCATTGAATAGTAGTTGTAGCTTAAGAAATAGGGTCTAGCGCAAAGGTTTTTCAAACGTATAAATGCATAAAAGTAAAACGGCTAGACCACCAAAACCAAGCTAGTCAAATTTGAGAAAGCTGTCGCAACGCAGCAAAGCAGTTTCTTACGTAAAAAAAGGGACACAAGAGATACTGTAATTCTGCTTGATAAAGGTAGCAGGCCCTAAACAAGGCAAGATAGACAGTAGCGTCTTTCGACCAATATTGTTACATTAATTCAAAATAAAATTTTGAAAAACGTTTTTAAAAAACTACAAATATTTTCACTCAATAAATATTAAAATTAAAGACCAACGATACATGATCTATCAACATATTTCTCAATCATTATGAGAAAATATTTGTAGTTAAAAGAATATTGATACATTGAGTTTCATTATGACTTCAATATCGGGCAGCACCTGGAAAAGTTTCTGGAGTTTTGGGGGTTTTCCACGGATTAATATGTCCTACCAGGTTCTGGTCGGATCAGACATCATTGAGAAGGCGAACCGGTTGTCTGAGGACGGCCTCATTTCCTAGGAGATATCCACATGAAAATAATATTAAATAAAAAACGGGCGTAGAAGATAATTAAAATTTGGAATCTCTTAATTTCTATCAGGAATAAAGACATCGTCGCGGCCCTGCACCCTTACTGCAGGGGTATCTCACTAACATACGATATAGTGTCAACTTTGGTCATTCCTGGACCACCAGCAAAAGGCAATTCTTCCTTATTTTAAATGATGATCACAATATTTATCAGCTTCCTGCTAAGCAAGTTATCACCTCGAAGAGCCATTATCGACAACGGCTCACATCCTCTATAGTATCAGGTGTAACATCGTCAGAGATCCTGGTGAATTACTTCGGGGCCCAACGGGGAGCGTCTAGCTCATCATCAGGACACCCGTCATGGTCCAGTATCGACGCCTCCCTCCTCCAATCTCACGCTTTTCTATAACTCTAAAGCCCTTACATCAGCCGTGTAAACGCTCTGTGTCCCTTCCTGAAGAGCCCGTGAAGCTTCCGTATCTTCGTCCATCGACAAAGGTCTCCAGCCGCTAAGTCTTCTGTTCCGGCAACAACCCGTCCTTGCCGCCCATCAGATCCTTCTTCAACCATTGTCGTCATGAACTCATATTTTTTTATTCAAATTCGTCGAAAAATCAAGACAGTTTATCTTAATTATCGTTAATTTACTCCGAATGATAGTGTTAGTCGCAATAACCTTTTATTCTCTAGAAATGTCCACGTCTCTCGCTGTATTTCTTGCTATTTGATAGATAGGGGTCTCTACAGCTCTGTATATTAGGTTGTCACAAAAGTTCGTTTTTTTTCTTAAAACGTTATATATTATCTATTACTTGGCTAATAATATTATTTCGGCAAATATATGATACAAACACATTATACATAACGGCGAATAATATTGGTATTTCAATTTTTCGCAAGCGTTTACGAACTTTTTGGACAACCTTGCATTATTTCAATAAGATGTTAGGGAGGGAAAAACTTTTAAAATATATAATTAAGATAATATATAAGCATGGAAGTTTATTTTACACATAAAACACAAACTTCAACTATTCTCTTGCGATGAAAAAAATATATTGGGAAGGTTTTCTCATCAGTGGTGAGCCCTCCCAGTAGATACGCCAATTCAATCTACCCGACCGCTTTTAGAGCTATAATACGGTATTGGATCATTCTGCTTTTATATGCTACACCGAAGGGGGGATCTCAAAATGGTATTCAAGTAAATTATGGACATATGCTTTTAGGATAGCAGAAATACAGATATAATATATAGAGATCCCATGATATAGTTTTATTTTTATTTTCTGAGATTACTACTATTATTATTATTCTTTATGTAAAAGGGGGAACCCAATATAAGGATTACAGCTATAATATAAGTCTTTGGGTCTATATGTGAATCCAATAATTGTTTTTGGGTTTGTAAAAATTCGTGTTCTTCCATTAGGGAATTGACTCTCCATTTTCTGGCATGGTACCGTCGCTTAATCGCTATTGACTTCACATCCTTAAAATCATTTATTTAGAAATATATATTTTGAGGAATCATATTTGTCAATCTATTATAATGTTCTCCCGGAATGATAGGTTGCTGACTAGATAGTGTAATGGCTGAATTTATAGAATGTTCTAAATATTTCAAAATCGCACTTGGAAATTGTGTTCTGGATGAAACTATAACTAAATGTTCTGTAGGAATTTTTGAAAGTTCTTTCTTTCTCTTAAAGAGAATTCAAAATCACTCTCAAAAAAGGGGCTACTTGTATAATAAAATGACACACTAGCACAATTTTAAAATTATATAACATAGACATATGTAAATTAGATGCATTTCAATTTGCAAATTATCTTCTTTTTTTTCTTTTAAAAGGTTCTCGAACATGTAGGACTCGGTCACAAAATGTACCAAATTTTCACATAATGCTGATATGGTGTTCGCTTTTGATTTCTATAACGGCAATGCTATAGAGGCCAAACGATAATATGGGCGTTTGAGACCTTTAAAAAAACTGACTACAAAAAAATATTGCATCACAAATGTTCATGTAGTGTTCATTACTAATAAGCACATTAATGCGTGTAAATGATAAATTGTATGAAATCGTAACTAGAATAAAACTGTATAAAAATCGCCTTTTTATTCATTTAGAATTGTATTCAAATAACATCCTTGTTTAGTTTTGAAGTTATCTTGTTTCTTTATATTCTTAAAGATCACACCTTTAATCTGTATAATGTAAAGGCTAAAAAAGAGCGTCATATAAGCAAATTTATCAATTTACAAGAGGCAGAAGAATAAGCCTTAGAGAAGGTAAAATTTAGAATAGAAAAAATTATTTATAAGTAAGCTGCAAACAAATTACTGTAGTAGGAATTTGGTTTCGTTGGTCCGAGGAAGGGAAAGGTTCAAGAAAACCTTTGCTCAGGTGGCTCTAGAGTAAAAACAAAAAGAAAATAGGAGGATTCGAAGAATGGTTGTAACAGACAGAACAATAACTGTACCAATGATTCAAACAGTTCTAGATGTGTAGACTGAATCTGAACTATCTCTGAACACCATTAATAACCGTCTTATCGAGGTAAAACTCTGTAGTCGCCGGTCATTATTAATAATCCTACTCTCTGTCAGACACAGAAACGACAAGATCAGATTTTTGAAGAGAGACGTCTTTGAGCTCATAAATGACATTGTCAATCTTTCTGATGAATCCATATTCAATGTGGGGTTCATGACGTCGGTCTACATGTTAGACGTACGCGTCAATAAAAGATCCCTTCAGGACTGTAATGTGGAAAGGCATAGAGCAAGAATGATGGTTTCATGGTGTGGAGTAACATAAGCTATGAAAGTAGGACCTCTTTAGTCTTTATCCAAGACAAAATTACTGCTCAGCTATACATTGTAAATATTTTGTCTTCTGTGTTACCATTCCTTGAGAAAAATAATGATACCATTTCTCTAATAAGATAATACCCGACCACATACAGCCAACATCTCACGAGCCTTCCATCAAAATGTTGACATCCTTCCCTGGCCCGCATGTTCCCCAGATCTCTCATCAATTTAGTATGTAACGGACATAGTAGGGAGAAAAATTCGATAATCCCAAAGCTAAGTAAATATACAACAGCCTTGGCAAAAAGTAGAAATGGCTTGGTATAGCATCCCACAAAATGCCATGAAATTGCTGTATGACAGCATACCTAACCGTATAGCTGCTGGCATGCGTGCCAAAGAAGGAGACACTAAATATTTATAAAAACTGTGTATCTCAATACATTTCAATATGGTTTAAAGAATTACAATCAAATATTTTACATATTACCATTAAACAGCTCGCCAATTTCTAAAAAGATTACCTAAATATTTCTAGGTGATGAATTTTTTTGTGTAGCCAATGTATATAATTAGCATATTAAATATGCATGCTAATTTGAATATTTTATAGAAATTTCATCGAAATTTAAGTTTACAATCGTCTTTTTATAAATGAAGTATCTCATATTTTAAAACACACCTTTTAGAAGTTTTATTGAAAATGAAGGAAACATGCTTATCATTAGAGAACTTTATTGTTATCCTGAACAAATTTTCGAAGTTTTGACAAAGAAATCTTGGACATAGTATGTAAGAGAAGGATCTCTGAACTTCAAGATCTAACAAGGTTGATAAAAAGAGGAGAATCAGGGTGGAGACCTCAATTTGCAGTCGCAACGGCGGAGTGGCGTGATGGACGAGTCCTCGGAGTCTCCCGGGACAATTATGCAAATCAATGAAGTCCAATTATAACCTTTGCCGCAGGATGATCGCTGAATTATTTAGACGGTATCAATTTTAATGTTTCTTTTAATAGGACCGTCAACACGAGCTCTCCGTTAAATATCCCTTTGTCCCGGGCTCCGTTCCAACGACAGTATCATCCTAAAATATATCCCAACCATCCTGTGGATAGTTCAATCGTATAAAACGAGCTCTCCGTTAAATATGCCGTTGACCTGAGCTCCGTCCCAACGACAGTATCATCCTAAAATATATCCCAACCATCCTGTGGATAGTTCAATCGTATAAAACGAGCTCTCCGTTAAATATGCCGTTGACCTGAGCTCCGTCCCAACGACAGTATCATCCTAAAATATATCCCAACCATCCTGTGGATAGTTCAATCGTATAAAACGAGCTCTCCGTTAAATATGCCGTTGACCTGAGCTCCGTCCCAACGACAGTATCATCCTAAAATATATCCAAACAATTTTGTGGATTTTTCAATCATATAGTACGAGCTATCCGTTGAATATCCCGTTGTCCCGAGCTCCTTCCCAATGAGAGTATCATCCTAAAATATATCCCAACCATTCTGTTGTTAGTTCAATCATATAACACGAGTACCATCCTCGAATATTGCAAAAAAACCTCTACATAATTCAATAAGATAACACGAGTTTCCCTAAATATTCTAGTTGTCTTGAGCATCATCCCAGCCAAATGTCTTTGGTAATGGAACAGCTATTCTGAGTACCGTTCAATATCCTTACACGGGCTTTCGTTAATCATACCATTTGCCTGTATAACATCCCAATGGCAGTCCAATCCTCGAATATAACACAAATATCCCTGCATACCCACCTAAAATATATATTATATTTAGGATATATTGGAAATTTAGAAAATAAATCATCATAAAGTGAATATTTATTAAATTTAAAATAGGTTGATCATATCTCTACAAACCAGACAAAAATAATTTTCAAATTTTGTCTTATATCGACTTTGCTGTCTTTTTCTCCCTGAACAAGAGGTTCTTTATAAAGAAGCTTTTCTCCCCGACCTGCGTTTCTTCTTCTATAGCGAATAGGGAGATTATCTCTGTTTTTATAGGATGTGTGAATAGGCAGTAAAAACAAATCCAATTTTCCTCTTCTTTCTTATCTCCACTCAATCATATTAGGTTATCTAGCTTGTAAATCTTGAGACTTTTGATGGTGTCTGCTTGACAACGATCATGAATGGGTGAAGTAGAATGCGTCTGTCTTCGTCATTAAGACTGGGAGCACTACTCAGTGGCAGGCCGAATTAGCTCCAAAAAAAATGGCCGCCTCTGACCTGAGGAACAGACGCCATGTGTAGCCGCTCCTAACATAGAGTACAAACGCTGCTCATCCTGTATTCCTGGATTAGGAGCCCTACAGGGTACTATCAGCCGGACCAGCTGAGCCCAGGTTTTTTAGTGAGTTTGTTACTGCTTTTCCTCCTACTTTTTCATCTGGGCTTGGGACCGGCAAAGGCGGAGTTGAATTTTCCTAATGTACGGGAATATTGGAAGCGGACTCTGATGACACATTGCCATCAATCGGTTGAAAAATCAAAGGGGAGAGTATATAGTCATTATTGCCTCTCATTGACATTTGGACACACTTCTAGAGTTTTTGCACAATTGAATAACTATATAGCAGTCGATACAATATATTAACGATTATTAGATATAGAATTGATATTCCATTTTACTACGCATTGAATTTTAAGAGATCAAATATAATATACAATTATACCTGTTAATAGCGCAAATTAAGAAGCTGAAGATTTCTTTAGAATGTTTCCTTATATAGAGTTTGGTTTTAATTGCTTTCTTTGAAAGAACCTAAGCATATTTTTGGTTCAAAGAGATTTTATACAACCAACAATAATGTATTGTGAAAAAAATATTTGTGAAAATAAACAATAAATTAAACTTTGTAATAAAATCATAATTAAAAATTTAGAAATCACTGAATAAAAATATGTGCATTAAGAATGATACATTCAAAGTTCACTTTAAAAGTGTAAGACATGTCCCCAACTTCAAAGACATCTTCCATTGTAAATTGAAACAGGTTGATGTGAGCCACTGTGGGGCGCAATAATTTGGCCGGACGTTTTACAAGCGGAAATGACGTCATAAAAGGTTAGGGCTGTTTTCTCGTTAACTCTAGTTCGTCTGGCATGTAATATACTTCCGGCACATAACGAGGGCCTGGAATTTTCCCATTGTGGTCGCCAGAATTTCTTCAATTTAAAATATTCTTTCTTCAGTCCTAGATATCTTCAGAAATATCTTTTGTATATAAAACGAATCACTTTTTAAAACTGTTGTAGAATTGATTATACACTCAAAACATATATACTCATTAAAATAATACACCTATCCCCCGATTTACACGGTACTTGTTTTACACGTTTTCGCTTTTACAAGGTTTTCCAAATAAGTTTTTTTTATCGCACTATACTAAATGCTACTGTGATTGAACACATGCGCTGTGTACACATCTCACGAGCAATCCCGAGCTTATGTGCTGACTACATATTTTAACCTGTCAATGCATTTTATTTTTATTTCTGTGTACACCTATCCCCCGATTTACACGTTTTGCTCAGGAACGTATCTACCGTGTAAATCGGGGTAAGGTGTATTATAATTAAAAAAGGAAAATATATCTACATAAACCAATAATGTATTTAATTCTAGACGTTTCAATGACTCTCCGCAGAGAGAGAGTGACAGGGAATAACTGAAACAACGAGAATTAAATAAAATATTAGTTGATGTAGATATTAGTGCGTTTTTGGTTAACAAAGAATAACTTCCGTATGAACAAAGGATCTTTATGACTTTATTTAAGCCTAATCGATAAAATAATTACAGAAGAGTGCAAAAATTAAACAACAACAAAGAAAACAGCAGTTAAAAACTCACCAACTACAGCACAGTGAAGGAAAGCAGGCGCAGAACAGAAGAGGATATTGAAAGGCTTCTTAAAGTACAGCGATTCGAGTGACGATAAATCATGGTAGAAAAATCTCTAAAGTTTCTCGAAGATTCGAAATAAGAGACGAATATAAAATATGTTACGAAAATTAGAAAGCGAGAAAACATAGGTGAATATTCTAAGTCGAATAATCAACTGGAATACCATCAAAAGAAGAACAAATCCATAAGGTGGAGTTTCTTATATAAGCTTTCGATCATATCTGCCCTCTTTTTCAACAGGAATAAAAAATAAGAACGTATAAGAGATTTAACCCTTAGTTACTCGCGCCAATTTTACTGACGATAGTACTCGCGCGGGGTCTCGCAGATCCCAATCTTCTACATTGAATAAAATCATTGAAAAATAAAATATAGATATAAATTTTGCTTGCAGCCCAAATAAGACAGTGTCTAGTTTACGAATAACTCAATTTATTAGAAAACTTACATTATTAGCTATTTTTATTTGATAAAATTGGCCATATGACAAAAATCAATCTATTAATATTGTCAGGAGGACAGAGTTTCCTGGTATTCCCTCTTATCTGGACCGACCGGTCGGGGTAAACAGTGGCGTCACGTGGAAGGAGGACATTTCTCAGTTCACCCCTCTTGCTCTAACGGCTGGGTCGGTTTGGCTCATGTAAATAGTAACTCTTATTTTATATTTAAAATCTCGCATATAACTCATTAAATAAATATTTAAAGTAACTCGAAGGCCTAGTTAATTATTTTTCCTCGCGACAATTGTGGTGGAGACGCCGGGTAACGAGACAGTCACCAGACGAAGTCGTCGCCTTCAAGGATTGCAACCAGAGCTATCTACAGTGCTTGCATTTCCTGCTCGGAAGAAAATGGAGAGAGAAGAAAACCGACCATCCTGCCATCGGTGGAGAGACCCTACTGTCTTCTCGGGAGAACGTGGAGAAGATTCGCAGCGTTGGCTGAGCGACTTCCAGCGTGTGGCACGTTACAACAAGTGGGATGACTCCATGTGTCTGGCCAACGTCATCTTCTACCTCACTGGCACAGCGAAGTGCTGGTTCGAAAACTTCGAGGAATCTTGAATTCGTGGGAGGAATTTAAGATAAAGTTTTGTGAAATATTTGGGAACAAGGAAGACACGGCTAGAAAAGCCGAGAACATTCTTCCAACTAGAGCGCAGACGAGTGGGGGAAAACATCGAGAGCTACATACAAGAAGTCCTCCTTCTTTGTAAACAGAGCAACCCCAGAATGTCGGAAGGAGAAAGGTGAGCCACCTGATTAAAGGCGTAGCGGAGGAAGTGTATCAGGCACTTTTTGGGAAGGACATCAGCACGGTGGACCAATTTGTTGCGTTCTGCCGCCGATTCGAGGCATTCAAGAGGATGCGTGTTGCACCGCCTAGGTTCAACCGACTGCCCAATGTGACCACCATCTCGACCGCTGAACCTGAGAACCTAGAAGCCCTGATTAGAAGAATAGTAAGAGAGGAGGTTCAGAGGTTTATGGCTCCTCCTTCCACATTTGCCGCCCAGGATATCGACACTCCACCTCCCGACCAACGGGATGTCATCCGTAGTGAAATCCAGCAAACATTGGCTCCTATCTCTGCCCCTCGTCAGCCCGAGAGCTTCCGCCCTCGGCGACAATACCTCCCCAGAACGATCAAGGTTACCGACGAAGAACCGAAGGGCCACCAAATAATCAAAGGACTCAGTGGCGTACTGAAGATGACAGACCGATCTGCTTCCACTGTGGGCGCCCTGGCCACGTTGCCACGTTATT
>CP092871.1:37406730-37434682 GCA_030710605.1 Cordylochernes scorpioides
ATTGATAAGTTTGAGCAAAGTAAAATTATATTATAAAGTTTAATTGAGATACCAATTTGTTAGGAAATAGAATGAAGTTTTCAATAAAGTTTGAAAATTAATCTGCGTACCTTTCGTAGAATCTCTTGAACATTATTTTTCTGCGATTATTTAAAAAGTCGTTTAATATGAAGAAAATATTTTGAGGATTTTGAGGGAATTCTGATCAAAAATTGCTTGTTAGATTTGCGTTGAATATATCCACCATCAAAAAATAATTCGATTTTTTGTCGAAATGTGAAAAAAGTAGTTCCCCATAGTATTATAGAAATCCTTGAGCGGAATTAAGTAAAGAGCTTATATCTTCGCACTATTTTCAATACTAACAAAAGTAATTGTTGATATAGAAACAACTTGAAGAGGAAACAAATAAAAATTGATTTTTTTTTCAATCAAACAAATTAATGCTTCGACCCTATTTCAACACGTTAGTTAGCGATATATGGAAAAGTAAACAAACTAGAGGCAATACCGGACCATCTAGATACAATTCATGCAACACTGTTTAGACATATATTAGGCATCTATTTTTGATCGCGGTTGAAGGGATTAATGATTAATATGGTTGATTTCCTATATAAAGTTAATAATCGATTAAAGTTCGATTAAATTGGCGAAACCGCTGGGAGAGTTCATCACTGATGATTTAGGCTCTCTCTCTCTCTCTCATTATGCATTAAGGACAATATGAAGTTTTTTGTGTTTAAATTCTACCATCCTCTCTCCCTCTTTTATTTCTTTAATTAACTGTTTGAAAAAGGTAATTCCTGCAGCGGGGGCAAGTGTATTCAAATGATAGTGATATTGGCTAACAACACAAGCACAAGCGGCCGGTAGTGAAAGGGTTATGAGGGTAAGGATGATTCTGTCAGTAGATGTGATTGAGCTGAAATATAAAATATATATATATTAATTAAAATGGCGTTCGTATTCGTTCAACTCCAGGTGTTGTACAGACCTTGAGTTAGATCATTCGATGCCATTGATATTCCTGTGTTACTCAGACCGCAGTACCAAGCAGCGCCTGGTACCACGCCGCTCGGCAACACCCGCCGCTCCAAGGATACACACAATCAATGCGCCAGAATTTCACCCATTTTTTAACCAAGCGGTGGCCTATTGATTTTCCAATTGGACGTTCTGTAATGCGGACGGCTGCCTAGGTGATTGTTGAAGTCACAATTATAGATGGACATTTTAATAATTGATTACTTATACATGTGTTGTATCCAATGCGGTAATATATATTGGATAATTGGATTATTACGCTTAGTTAAATGTCATTTAGCTTGTCGTCTAGGGCTATGTCATATAATTGTTGGCTGCTACCGAACCTTTATAGATGTGTACAGTGCACACACACACAGAAAGGTTGAAATTTTAATATGCTAAAATATATTTCCTGTTTTATCGAGTGATAGTTCGTGTTTCTTTCCTTCTTGTTCGTGTGGCCACAAGGTGCACATTTTCTCCCTGTTTTTAAAAATGAAGATGAATCTTATAGATCTCTATAATCATTTATCTTATATATTGTAAATATTGCATTGAAAAATAACGACAATGCTCATTGAATAGTAGTTGTGCCTTCAGAAATAGGGTCTAGAGCCAAAGTTTTTCAAACGTATAAATGTTTAAAAGGAAAAAGGCTAGACCACCAAAACAAACCTAGTAAAATTTGAGAAGGCTGTCGCCAACGCAGCAAAGCAGCTTCTTATATCAAGAAGGGCCACAAGAAATGTTGTAATTCGGCTTGATAAAAGTATCAGGCCCTCTGAACAAGACAAGATCGACAGCAGCGTCCTTCCACCAATATTTTTACATTGAGATCTCCTCCGATTTCAGTCCCATACAGCACACCACGACACTGGAAGAGATGCTGATATGTTGGAGACCTTCCACGGATTAATATGTCTGCCAGGTTCTGGTCGGGTTGGACATCATTGAGAAGACGAAGCGATTGCCTGACAACGGCCTCATCTCCACGGGGATATTCTCATGAAAGTAATCCTATATAGAAAACGGGCAAGGAAGATGATTAAAAGTGGTAATATCTTCATTTCTATCAAGAACGAAGACATCGTCGCGGCGCTGCAGTCCTATTTCAGGGGTATCTCACTAACATACGAAATTGTTTCAACTTTGTTTATTCCTGGACCACCAGCAAAAGAAAATTCTTCATTATTTTAAATAATGATCGCAAAATTTACCAGCTCCCTGCCAAGTAAGTTATCACCTCGAAGAGTCATTATCGACGCCGGGTCACATCACCTGTAGTATCAGGTGTCATCGTCAGAGATCCTGTCGAATTAATTCGGGGTCCAATGAGAAGCGTCTAGTTCATCATCAAGACACCCGTCAGGGCCCAGTATCGACGCCTCACTCCTCCAATCCCACGCATTCTATAACTCTGAAGCCCCTACCTCAGCCATGTAACGTTCTGTGCCCCTCCCAGAAGAGCCCGTGAAGCCTCCGTGTCTTCGCCCGCGGTCAGCCGTCCCGTCCATCAACATAAGTCCCCAGCCGCTGAGGCTTCTGTTCTAGTGCCAGAACCAACCCGTCCTAGTCACTAATCAGCTCCTTTTTCAACCATTTTCGCCCTAAAATAATAATTTTTTATTCGAATTTGTCAACAAATCAAGACAATTTATCTTATTACAAGTAACTTGTAACATGATGCATTAGCGCGCCATCTGTTATAAGAAATTTAAACTATTTTTGACACGAATGATTATTTTTAAAATGAATAATTTTCTACTGCCCCCCCCCCCCCCCTTACTGCAATGATAAAATAATGGGAGGGCCTGGTTCATCAGTTTATCATGTTTAGACTACTCTTCTTTTTTTTTTTCTTGAAAATTCCACGTTTGTGTCGCTGTATTGCTTGCTATTTGATATTTATATAATGAGTCTCTACAGCTCTTTATATTATTCAAATAAAATCTTAAGGAAGGGAAGAAATTTTCAAATATATATTTAAGAGAATAATTAATAATATTGTCACTGAATAATTATTTTAAATATTCTGTGGTATATCATCATTAATATTTGCATAGTCACTCATTACGATTCTTATATATTTTACTTGTTAATAAATTTTTAGATATAGTTTTGCATTTTCTAAATAAACTATTTTTACTTAAACTTTTGTAGTGCTCGTTATCTCTACCGTGACAACTGGTGGAGAAGCTGGAATATTCCCTCGACGCCCAAGCCATTAGAAGAAGCCGAAGACTACAAGGACTAGAACCTGAGGAAAACATCGCTATGGTCAATCAAGAGACACAGACAAAAATGAGTGAGTACCACTTTCAACCTTTAAGAAACCCTTCTATTTTTACTGGAGAACGCAACCAGAATCCAGAAAAAATGGTTGAAGGAGTTCAATCGCATCGCCCGCTATAACTGCTGGGATGATTCAATGTGCCTCGCAAATGTTTATTTTTTCCTCCAAGGAACAGCGCACAGATGGTACGAAAATGTTGAAGAGAAAATTAATTCATGGGATATTTTTGTGAAAATGTTTTCTCAGAATTTCGGACATCATGTCACCCAAAAAGATCAGCTCGCAGAGAACCTCAAAACTCGAGCTCAGGGGAAGGAGGAGACCAGTGATTCCTACATTCAAGATGTTCTCCATCTGTGCAGAGAAGTAGATCCGGCTATGATGGAAAATGAAATAATCGCACACTTGACGAAAGGAATATCGGAGGAGATATATCAGTCAATGATCATTTTAGACATCGCAACTATCGATGAGTTCATCAAATGGTACCGAAAAATCGAGGCTTCAAATAAAAAACGCGTAAATAAACGTGTAGTATTCGACAGACTACCGAATGTTGCTGCCATCGGTTCAGCAGACTCTGAATCAATGGAAGACTTGGTCCGACGCATCGTGCGTGAAGAGGTTCATCGCGCACTAAATCCGGAGTCAACTACCCCTGAACCATCTTCTCTGAAAGAGATTATCCGAGAAGAGATTGAAAAAAACGTAGATGCCATTTCGAAGCCTATTCAAAGGCCTCCACCACGACAGTCGTACCCCAACCAAACACGTACATTCAACCAGGCTCCACGACGTCAGTACCCTACCCAAACACCCATATATAACCAGACGCCACCACAACGAAGAACGGATGAATGGAGGACGCATGGCAACATCCCAATATGTTTTAATTGCGGCCTCCCAGGCCATGTTAAGCGATATTGTAGAGAACGCCGACAATGGACGCAGAGACCCGAAGGACATGCACCAAGCACCCAAGAACCTCAAATGGGTGACCACCCAGCCATAAGAAGCCAAACCTACCGCAGACAATCGTCGTATCCAAACAGAGGAAGATCCCCAAGACGCCAGTCCGTTTCCCCAGGCCGCCATACAAGCCAATCCCCACGCCGCTACAATCTAGAAAAAAAACTAAGCGTCGCGTCTTCTTTCGAGGGGGAAGCCGCGGGTGTGAAAAGCCCTCCATCGTCGACAGCCGCTAAATTACAACAAAATTATGTCGAAATCATCATTGATGACATTGCGTTTTCTGCTCTAGTCGATTCAGGTTCCTCTTTTTCGGTTATCTCTGATGGATTAAGACGACAATTAAAAAAGACCATGTTCAAGGATAGCGGAATGACTCTGAAAGTTGCTGATGGCAAGAATGTTACATCGATCGGCCGATGCACAATCAGCTTGAGCATCAATGGATTGGAACAGCCGCTTGAGTTTATCGTCCTCCCTAATAGTAACCCAAGTATTATCCTCGGATGGGATTTCCTAGAGGCATCAAATGCCGTGATTGATTGTGGACGCGCCGAAATCAGATTGGAAGAGGCCAAACATGTACTAAATTCACCAGCTTCCATGGGAAAGGTTGTGGCTAGCAGAAGCGTCGTAATCCCAGCCGAATCTGCCAAACTATTGAATGTTATGAGTGAAGAGCTTAATGGGCAAAATCAGGTACTTTTTGAACCTTCAAAAAAGGTATCAATAGGAAAAGGGTTAACACTTCCCTGTGCATTATTCAGGCTTTCCCATAATAAAGGAAAACTTTGGATCGTAAATTCTGGCACCACAGCTCAAATAGTCCCTAAGGGAATGTGCCTGGGAAAATTTCAAAGGGTTGAAGAAAATAACTTGACGGCTATTTCGGAATGTTCTGAATTTGATAAGGAGGTGAAAGATAGGAATCATGCCAGTCATGCTGATAAAGGTGACTTTAAATTTTTACAAAATCTAATTAGTGATGATTTATCAGAGGAGCAGCAGTCTCAAATCTTATCAATTTTAAAGCGACATGATAAAATATTTGATAAAAATAATGAACCAGTAAAGCAAACTTCAGTAACCAAGCATAAAATTGAAACTGGAAACCATCAGCCTATTAAGCATAGACCATATCGAGTCTCCCCTACAGAACGCCAAGCAATCCAAACGGAAGTGGACAAAATGCTATACGCCGGGATTATACGTCATTCAGAAAGTCCATGGTCATCGCCGGTTATTTTAGTGAAGAAGAAGGATGGTAACTGGCGTTTCTGTGTGGATTACAGACGACTAAACAAGGTTACTAAAAAAGACGTTTACCCACTGCCTCGAATCGATGATACACTTGACTCCCTGAAAGGAGCCAAATTTTATTCATCAATGGACCTTCGTTCAGGATATTGGCAAATAGAAGTCGACGAAGCAGATAGAGAAAAAACTGCCTTTATTACCCCTGAAGGACTCTATGAATTCCTGGTCATGCCCTTTGGCCTATGTAATGCCCCTGCAACATTCGAGCGCATGATGGACAAGATATTGAAAGGCCTGAAATGGACGATGGCCCTCTGTTATTTGGACGACATCGTTGTGTATTCCAAATCGTTCAACGAACATTTACACCGGCTTGAAATTATACTACAATGTCTCGATAAAGCCGAGCTACGCCTCAATCCCAAAAAGTGCCTTTTCGGAACCAAACGAATAAGAGTGTTTGGACACCTCGTCGATAGTAAAGGTATTTATCCCGATCCAGAAAAGATTGAAGCTATCGCCAGGTTTCCGACCCCAAGATCTATAACAGATGTGAGAAGCTTCATTGGCCTAGTTCCTATTATTGTAGATTTATCGAAAATTTTGCTGAGAAAGCTGCTCCTTTACACGAAGTCCTAAAAATATATAATAAATTCATGTGGAACTCTGACCAACAGGATGCTTTTGATTCCTTGAAAGAAGCATTGATGTCTGAACCTGTTCTTGCCTATTTCGAAGAACAACTGCCAACCGAGCTTCATACTGACGCCAGCGGTTATGGAATTGGAGCTGTCCTCGTACAGATCAACGATGGGAAAGAGCGGCCAGTTGGTTATGCTTCAAGAACTTTATCTAAGGCGGAGAAGAATTACTCAACAACGGAAAGAGAATGCTTGGCCGCAATATGGGCCATCAACAAATTTCGACCGTACCTTTTTGGTCGTGAGTTTGTCATCGTCACTGACCACCACGCTCTTTGCTGGTTATCTAATCTGAAGGACCCGACAGGAAGACTAGCAAGATGGGCTTTAAAACTCCAAGAATACAATGTAACGGATGTTTATAAAAGTGGAGGCAAACACCAAGATGCCGACTGTATTTCTCGAAATCCTCTCCAACTTGAATCGGAAGAAGCATACAATGATGAGGATGATGATATACCCTCAATAACTGCTCTGACGTGCTTCGAGGCTGAACAAAGAAAAGACCCTAAAATTTGTACAGTGATAGAGGAAACAGAAAGATTTGGTGCCGAATCGAAAGGATATGAAATGTTAAAAGGAACCTTATACAAAAAGAATTTCGACCCCCTGGGAAACCAACACCTTTTAGTTGTTCCCAGGCACTTACGCTTAGAACTAATGAAAAGTTTACACGACGCTCCCACAGCAGGTCATCTTGGATTTTCGAAGACATATGAGAGAGTTAAAAATAAATATTTCTGGCCAGGACTTCTCCGGGATATACGGAAGTATGTCGCTCATTGTAAAGAGTGCCAAAGAAAGAAACAATCAACTCAAAAGCCACCCGGACTACTTAAGGCCATACCTCCTGCAACCTCCCCTTTTCAGAGAGTTGGAATGGACCTCCTTGGAAGATTTCCCAAGTCTTATAATGGTAATAAATGGATCATAGTCTGTACCGACTATCTTACTCGATTTGCCGTTACTAAAGCCTTAACCACAGGTGAAGCAAAAGAAGCAGCCAAGTTCTTAATGAAAGATGTTGTTCTCAAGCACGGAGCCCCCAGAGAAATCATCACGGACCGAGGACGAGTATTTCAATCCAAGTTGATTGCGGAACTCACCAATCAATGCTCGTCGATACATCGGTTCACGACAGCGTATCATCCCCAGACGAATGGACTTACGGAGAGATTAAACAAAACCTTAGCCAACATGATCGCTATGTATGTAAGTGTTGAACAGAAGGACTGGGACGTAATCCTGCCCTACGTTACGTTCGCCTACAACACGGCAAGACAAGATACGACAGGTTTTACCCCTTTTGAACATATTCATGGACGCGAAGCCGAGACAACTGTAGACACTCTTTTCCCAAATACGCATGAAGATCTCCAAGAGGATTACAGTCAGAGGATTGCCTCGCGAGTCGAAGAGACTAGGCAGCTAGCAAGATTAGAAACCTTGAAAGCCCAAGAAAAGGACAAGGCCAGATATGACTCAAAGCACGAAGCAATGGATTACAACGTTGGTGACCTGGTATGGATTTTCATCCCGATAAGAAAGGTGGGACTCTCAGAAAAACTGATGAAAAGGTACTTCGGGCCATACAGGGTTACTCGTAAGCTCTCTGACGTGACCTTCGAAGTTGAACCTGTGGACCAACCAACCAGGAGACGCCAAACAAGACACCTGGTCCATGTACTGAGAATGAAACCCTACCATGACCCTGAGGACCAAGATGATCTGTTCAAGTGATAATTACAGCGGGACGCTGTTCATCTAGGAAGGGGGCAATGTCACTGAATAATTATTTTAAATATTCTGTGGTATATCATCATTAATATTTGCATAGTCACTCATTACGATTCTTATATATTTTACTTGTAAATAAATTTTTAGATATAGTTTTGCATTTTCTAAATAAACTATTTTTACTTAAACTTTTGTAGTGCTCGTTATCTCTACCGTGACAATATGAACGTTTCTTTTACACACATAGAAAAAAACTTCAACTATTCTTACTGCGATGAAAAAATATCATGAGGGTTTTTACTCATCAGTGGTGAACTCTCCCAGCGGTTTTGCCAATTTAATCCACCAGACTCGCTTTTTAGAGCTAAAAAACTGTTTTAGACCATTCTGCTTATATATGCTACATTGAAGGGTGGAATCTTAGAAATGGTATTCAAGTAAACTATGAACATAAGCTTTTAGGATAGTAGAAATACAGATATATTATATAGAGATACCATGATATAGTTTTCTATTTTCTGAGATTACTATTATTAGCATTTCTTATGTGAAAGGGGAACCCAATATAAATATAACAGCTATAATATAAGGCTGTGGGTCAATATGTGAATCCAATAATAGTCCTTGGTTTTGTCAAAATTCGTGTTCTTCCATTAGGGAATTGACTCGCCATTTTCTGATACGAATACCGTCGTTAAATCGCTATTGACTTCACATCCTGAAAATCATCTATTTATAAAAATATATTTTGAGGAATCATATTTGTCTATCTCTTGTATTTGTCAATCAATCTTGTAGTGTTCTGCCAGAATGATAAATCGATTATTAGATAGCGTAATGGCTGAATTTATAGGGTCTTCTGAATATTCCAATATCGACACTTGGGAATTGTTTTCTGGACGAACCTATAACTGAATGTTCTGTAGGAATTTGAAAGTTTTCCTTTCTTTCAGAGAAAATATAGAATCACTCTCAAAAAAGGGCTAAAAGAACTATAAAATGACACACGCACAAACTTAAATTTAGAAAACAAAGAAATATGTAAATTAGCATTCATTTTTATATTCCAATTATTATTTTTTTTTTATAAAAGTACACGAACAAGTACGACTTTTTAACAAAATGTACCAAATTTTCAGAAAATGCTTATATAATGTTCCCTTTTGATTTCTATAACGGCAATGCTTCAGAGGCCTAACAATAATATGGGCATTTGAGACATTTTAATAGAACTGACTACCAAAAAAAAATTGCATCACAATTTTTCATGAATTGTTCATTTCTAATAAGAACATTAAGGCGTGTAAATGATAAATTGTATGAAATCGTAACTAGAATAAAAATGTATAATAATCGCCTTGTTTATTCATTTAGAATTGTATTCAAATAACATCCTTGTTTAGTTTTGAAATTATCTTGTTTCTTTATTTTCTTAAGATCACATCTTTAATCTGTATAATGTAAATGCTAAAAAAGAGCGTCATATAAGCAAATTTATCATTTTACAAGAGGCAGAATAATAGGCCTCAGAGAAGGTGGAATTTAGACTAGAAAAAATTATTTATGAGTAAGCTGCAAACAAATTACTGTTGTAGGAATTTGGTTTCGTTGGTCAGAGGAAGGGAAAGGTTCAAGAAAACCCTTGCTCAGGTGGCTCTAGAATAAAAACAAAAAGAAAATAGGAAGATTCGAAGGATGGTTGTAGCAGACAGGACAACAACTGTACCAATGATTCAACCAGTTATAGATGTGTAGAATGAATCTGAACTATCTCTGAACACCATTAATAACCGTCTTATAGAGGTAGAACTCAGTAGTCGCCGGTCTTTATTAATAATCCTACTCTCTGTCAGACACAGAAACGACAAGATCAGATGTTGTGAAGAGAGACGTCTTTGAGCTCATAAATGGCATTGTCAATCTTTCTGATGAATCCATATTCAATGTGGGGTTCATGACGTCGGTCTACATGTTAGACGTACGCGTCATTAAAAGATCCCTTCAGGACTGTAATGTGGAAAGGCATAGAGCAAGAATGATGGTTTCATGGTGTGGAGTAACATAAGCTATGAAAGTAGGACCTCTTTAGTCTTTATTCAAGACAAAATTACTGCTAAGCTATACATTGTAAATATTTTGTCTTCTGTGTTACCATTCCTTGAGAAAAATAATGATACCATTTCTCTAACAAGATAATACCCGACCACATACAGCCAACATCTCACGAGCCTTCCATCAAAATGTTGACATCCTTCCCTGGCCCGCATGTTCCCCAGATCTCTCCTCAATTGAGTATGTAAGGGACATAGTAGGGAGAAAAATTTGATAATCCCAAAGCTAAGTAAATATACAACAGCCTTGGCGAAAAGTAGAAATGGCTTGGTATAGCATCCCACAAAATGCCATGAAATTGCTGTATGACAGTATACCTCACCGTATAGTTGCTGACATGCGTGCCAAAGAAGGACACACTAAATATTGATAAAAACTGTGTATCTCAATACATTTCAATATGGTTTAAAGAATTCCAATCAAATATTTTTACACATTACCATTAAACAGCTCGCCAATTTCTAAAAAGATTTCCTAAATATTTCTAGGTGATGAATTTTTTTGTGTAGCCAATGTATATAATTAGCATATTGAATATGCATGCTAATTTGAATATTTTATAGAAATTTTATCGAAATTTAAGTTTACAATCGTCTTTTTATAAATGAAGTATCTCATATTTTAAAACACACCTTTTAGAAGTTTTATTGAAAATGAAGGAAACATGCTTATCATTAGAGAACTTTATTGTTATCCTGAACAAATTTTCGAAGTTTTGACAAAGAAATCTTGGACATAGGATGTAAGAGGAGTATCTCTGAACTTCAAGATCTAACAAGGTTGATAAAAAGAGGAGAATCAGGGTGGAGACCTCAATTTGCAGTCGCAACGGCGGAGTGGCGTGATGGACGAGTCCTCGGAGTCTCCCGGGACAATTATGTAAATCAATGAAGTCCAATTATAACCTTTGCCGCAGGATAATCGCTGAATTATTTAGACGGGATCAATTTTAATGTTTCTTTTAATAGGACCGTCAACACGAGCTCTCCGTTAAATATCCCATTGTCCCGAGCTTCGTTCCAACGACAGTATCATCCTAAAATATATCCCAATCATCCTGTGGATAGTTCAATCGTATAAAACGAGCACTCTGTTAAATATGCCGTTGACCTGAGCTCCGTCCTATCATCCTAAAATATATCCAAACAATTTTGTGGATTTTTCAATCATATAGTACGAGCTATCCGTTAAATATCCTGTTGTACCGAGCTCCGTCCCAACGACAGTATCATCCTAAAATATATCCAAACAATTTTGTGGATTTTTCAATCATATAGTACGAGCTATCCGTTAAATATCCCGTTGTCCCGAGCTCCGTCCCAACGACAGTATCATCCTAAAATATATCCCAACCATTCTGTTGTTAGTTCAATCATATAACACGAGTACCATCCTCGAATATTGCAAAAAAAACCTCTTACCGTATTGTCGTACCGTTCAATATCCTTACACGGGCTTTCGTTAATCATACCATTTGCCTGTATAACATCCCAATGGCAGTCCAATCCTCGAATATAACACAAATATCCCTGCATACCCACCTAAAATATATATTATATTTAGGATATATTGGAAATTTAGAAAATAAATCATCATAAAGTGAATATTTATTAAATTTAAAATAGGTTGATCATATCTCTACAAACCAGACAAGAGTAATTTTTTTAATTTTGTTTTATATCGACTTTGCTGTCTTTTTCTCCCTGAACAAGAGGTTCTTTATAAAGAAGCTTTTCTCTCCGACCTGCGTTTCTTATTCTATAGCGAATAGGGAGATTATCTCTGTCTTTATAGATGTGTGAATAGGCTGTAAAAACAAATCCAATTTTCCTCTTCTTTCTTATCTCCACTCAATCATATTAGGTTATCTAGCTTGTAAATCTTGAGACTTTTGATGGTGTCTGCTTGACAACGATCATGAATGGGTGAAGTAGAATGCGTCTGTCTTCGTCATTAAGACTGGGAGCTCCAAAAGAAATGGCCGCCTCTGACATGAGTAACAGACGCTATGTGCAGCCGCTCCTAACATGGAGTACAAACGCTGCTCATCCTGTATCCCTGGATTAGGAGCCCTACAGGGTACTATAAGCCGGGCCAGCTGAGCCCAGGTTTTTTAGTGAGTTTGTTACTGCTTTTCCTCCTACTTTTTCATCCGGGCTTGGGACCGGCAAAGGCGGAGTTAAATTTTCCTAATGTACGGGAATATTGGAAGCGGACTCTGATGACACATTGCCATCAATCGGTGAAAAAATCAAAGGGGAGAGTATATAGTCATTATTGCCTCTCATTGACATTTGGACACACTTCTAGAGTTTTTGCACAATTGAATAACTATATAGCAGTCAATATATTAGCGACTATTAGATATATAATTGGAATACAATTTTACTGCGCATTGAATTTTAAGAGATCATCTATAATATACAATTATAACTGTTAATAGCGCAAATTAAGAAGCTGATGAATTCTTTAGAATTTACCTTATATAGAGTTTGGTTTTAAATTTCTTTCTTTGAAAGAACCGAAGCATATTTTTGGTTTGAAGAGATTTTATACAACCAACAATAATGTATTGTGAAAAAAATATTTGTGAAAAAATAAACAATAAATTAAACTTTGTAATAAAATCATAATTAAACATTTAGAAATCACTTAATAGAAATATGTGCATTAAGCATGATACATTCAAAGTTCACTTTAAAAGTGTTAGACATATTCCCCAACTTCAAAGACATCTTCCATTGTAAATTGAAACAGGTTGATGTGAGCCACTGTGGGGCACAATAATTTGGCCAGACGTTTTACAAGCGAAAATGACGTCATAAAAGGTTAGGGCTATTTTCTCGTTAACTCTAGTTCGTCTGGCATGTAATATACTTCCGGCACATAACGAGGGCCTGGAATTTTCCCATTGTGGTCGCCAGAATTTCTTCAATTTAAAATATTCTTTCTTCAGTCCTAGATATCTTCAGAAATATCTTTTGTATATAATACGAATAACTTTTTAAAACTGTTGTAGAATTGATTATACACTCAAAACATATATACTCATTAAAATAATACACCTATCCCCCGATTTACACGGTACTTGTTTTACACGTTTTCGCTTTTACAAGGTTTTCCAAATAAGTTTTTTTTTTTATCGCATTATACTAAATGCTACTGTGTTTGAACACATGCGCTGTGTAAACATCTCACGAGCAATCCCGAGCTTATGTGATGACTACATATTTTAACCTGTCAATGCATTTTATTTTTATTTCTGTGTACACCTATCCCCCGATTTACACGTTTTGCTCAGGAACGTATCTACCGTGTAAATCGGGGTAAGGTGTATTATAATTAAAAAAGGAAAAATATATCTACATAAACCAATAATGTATTTAATTTTAGACCTTTTAATGACTCTCTGTTATTCTCCGCAGAGAGAGTGACAGGGAATAACTGAAACAACGAGAATTAAATACATTATTGGTTGATGTAGATATTATTGCGTTTTTGGTTAACAAAGAATAACTTCCGTAGAAACAAAGGATCTTTATGACTTTATTCAAGCCTAGTCGATAAAATATTTACAGAAGAGTGCAAAAATAAAACAACAACAAAGAAAACAGCAGTTAAAAACTCACCAACTACAGCACAGTGAAGGAAAGCAGGCGCAGAACTGAAGAGGACATTGAAAGGCTTCTTAAAGTACAGCGATTCGAGTGACGATAAATCATGATAGAAAAATCACTAAAGTTTCTCGAAGATTCGAAAGAAGAGACGAATATAAAATATGTTACGAGAATTAGAAAGCGAGAAAACATAGGTGAATATTCTAAGTCGAATAATCAACTGGAATACCATCAAAATAAGAACAAATCTATGAGGTGGAGTTTCTTATACATGCTTTCGATCATATCTGCCCTCTTTTTCAACAGCAATAACAAATAAGAATGTGTAAGAGATTTAAATCACTTCTCATATCACAGATGATATCGTAAATACTAGAATCTGACCAACACACTATTTCTAAATTATGACCGAAAACACTATCTAGATATTTTGAATATTTAGAATTATGGCCAATATATATTTAGATGACATAGTGAATTATGAATTAGGACAATCTATCTATAGATAATATTGTAAAGATTTAGAAGTAGGCTAACATGCAAAAATTTACAATTTTAGGACAACACTATTATCTAGAGCAGGGGTCGGGAAACTTTTGAGTCGGAAGGATCAAAAATAACAATTTACAAAATTTCAAAATCTTTGAAAAGTAAAAAAAAAAAAAAATTGCCAACAATAAATAGTGCTCGCAAAAATAATATTTACTTATGGAACTATTATATATAAAGAGCCACAGCTTTAATTCCAAAGAGCCGCATGTGACTAGCGAGCCGCAGTTTGCCGACCTTTGACATAGATTGTTGATGGTATTTATTTAAAATATCAATTTTCATTCTATGATCGAATTAATCTGTGAATTAATTTACTCTGTGGTGTTGAGTGTATATATATACATGTATTTCTTTGAGAGATAGGTGTTTTTTTTTTTTTTTAGTCGGCATACATGAATCCTGCCAAGAAGAAAAAGAATGCCTACAAGCCCATCGTGAACGTCGCCGACCTGGAGAGGTAAGATGAGATGGTGAACTCACGCAACTGCAGTATCCTGAGCTCCATTGGCCATCCTGCCCTGAAATCCCTGCATGAGGACCTGATCCGCTACATCGCCTCGCGGACTGAAATGATCAAGGCCCTCGCTACCAAAGTAGAGACCCTCACTGACACCCTCGAATCCTTCGCAGAGTTGGACGAAATTGAGGAGGCCAACAAGCTCAAGACTGCTTGCCGCGGTACTCAAACCTGCCCTGCTCCTTCCTGCAAGGAAATAAGCTCCCAGACTGACCCAATCAAGCCCGCCACTCCTGCTCCTGCTGCTCTCCCTGCCAAGAAGCCTGCCTCCACCTTGCCTGCTCCTGCTCCAACCAAAAGGAAGCAGTCTGAGGCTCCCAACCCGCCTGCAAAGAGGACAAACCTGAATGGTCCTTCAAAACCTGCGCCTTCCCGCCTATCCAAGCCTGCGGCCGCCCAAGTGATTCTCCATGGAGAAAAATCGGCGGCCCACACAGTGGTCATCTCTGATGACCCACAGGCTGACCCAAGGGAGATGCTAAAATCTGTCCGCGCTGCCCACACTCTCCCCCAAGGCGTTTGGGCCTCCCTGCACACCAAGGGGAAGCTGGTCCTCCACTCCAGTAATCCTGACACCATCCCTGAGGTGACAACCTCCCTGGCCAGCAAGTTGAATGGAATGAAGGTCCGCCAGCAGAAGGAGATCCTGCCACGGATCTGCCTCTTCAAAGTGGATGAGGAGACATCCAACTGCACAATTGAGGAGACCTTCCTGGAAACCGCTGCTGTTAGAAAACTTCCTGGGGACAAGGTGGTGCGCGTGGCGCACCGTTCTTCACCCAGAAGCGGGACCTGCACCGCCTTCATCGAGGTGGACCTCAAGACCTTTAGAGCCCTGGGCGTTCGCGGGAGAATCGTGGTTGATGGAGTAATCCTCAACTTCGAGGAGTCCATCCGCGCCCGCGTCTGCTTCCGCTGTTGTGGCTTCGGCCACAACTATGCCCAATGCTCCAGAGCTCCTAAGTGCTTCCACTGCGGTCAAGACGGCCATGAAGGCCGCGCCTGCCCATCCATTGCTGACCAGCGCACCTCCAAATGTGCCAACTGCTGCTCCAAGGGCCTTCCTGACAAGCACGAGGCGAGAGCCTCAAGCTGCCCCATCCTGAAGTCTAGGGCCCTCAAGTTCTAGGCTTAAAGGACCTTCTGCCTCCAATTCCATCTGCCACTTCTACTGGATCCTGGCCAATTCAATGCTCCTGCCTCACTGCACCTTGGCGCTGTTCCCCTGCGTGCCCAACGTTTCCACCACCCCTGCGACACATCTCCTGCCGCCAGATCCTAGGGTCCCTTGCCACCTGACATCGCGCTTGGGCTCAAAAATCATAACCTTTGGTTAGTAACCCGTAAAACCATATTTTCTCTTGAGAGATAGGTGTGAGAGAGTGTATGTGGAGAGGTTTAGACATGTGAGCTTATAGATTTATTATAGAAATTTATATTTATTATTTTTGTACCTTCAATAAAGAAGATTTATGTTTTAATAGATAGTAATTATTACGATCCACCCAACAAATGGTAGCAGAGGGCGGTTGCTTAAAATTTATGCAAATCAAGATTGATTGAATAGGTTTTAAGAAAAGCGAAGATGCAAAATTTTATTAATTTATCTCAAATAGAAAAGTTGTCAGATAATAACTATCTAATTTGGGCTAACAGAATTGAAAGTCAATTAAGAGGATTGAAATTATGGAGACGAATTATAGAAGAAAAAGAAATAGAAAAGCCTCAAGAAACCAAAGATGAAAATTTCGAACAAAAGTTGAAAATCTGGGAAGATTGGGATGACGACAATGCAATTGCTAGAAATATGATGAACCGAACAATGAATGACACTCAAGCTCTAAAATACTCGAGCGAAAGAAGTGCTAAACGATTATGGTATAGCATTAAGGAAGAAATGGCATCTAAGAATGAATACTTGCAAATGAAAAATAGAATAAAATTATCTCAATTGAAGATGAAACAAGATGAAACAGTTGATGATTACTTGAATAGAGCAGTGATTATAAAGAGCAGAAGCATTCAAGCAAGAGATGAAATAAAAATAGAGAATTGATCTGTTTTGCTTTAGAAGGTTTAAGAATAGAATTTAATTTTAACGTAAAAATTATCAAATCTGATAAAGAAAAGAATATGAACACTATAAGACAAATCCTGAAGGAAACTGAAGAAAATTTTAAATATAGGAAAGAAGAAAAACGGCAAATAGAAATTGCATCAAAAGCTAGAGAAGGCTGGAAGGAAAGAAGAAATCCTAATATTGAGTGCTATAACTGTGAAAAGATGGGTCATATTTCTAAGGAATGTAGAAACAAGATAAAATGTTTTAGTTGTGGAAGATTCGGGCATAAATCGGCAATATGTAAAAAGAATAGAAGTGAAGAGCTTGCAAGATATAATAATAATTGGCCTAAAAATAAATAAACAAGAAAAATTATAGTGAAGCTACAAATAGTGTGATAGAAACAAATGAAGACAATTATGAAGAGGAAGATCAAAAGGAAGACAAAATTAGATGGACTATTTTTTCAGGAGCCTCTAGCCATATGCTTAGTAAAAAAGAACTATTTATAGAGTATGGAGAAAATGAAAGAATTATTGCGGCAGCTGAAAAGGATGCGACAATAAAATCTACAGGAATTGGATCAATAAGAATGAAGTCGAATGTAAATGAAATATTCTTAAAAGTTGAAAATGTTTTACAAGTGCCAAATTTAAGAGAAAATGTGTTATCAGTTTCAAAAATTTTAGATCATGATTTAAATGTATTATTTAGTAAAAATAAAGCTGAAGTAATAGACAACAATGGTGAGATTTCATATTAAGCAAAAAGATTAGGAGATAAATTTGAAGTTGAAGGAATCCTAATTATGGAAATTGTAAGAAAAGCAGATGTAGATGATATGCTATGGCATCAAAGACTTGCTCATATTAATTTTCAGAAATTGAAAGAAATGTATGATAATTCAACGGTATTAGGATTGAAAAATATACATAATATCAAAGGGAATTGTGAATCTTGTGTGTGTGTGTACATTAGGAAAAATACATAGAAATTCTTACAAAAGTATTCAATATAAACAATCTGAAAATATTTTAGATCTATGGCATACCGACATAGTTGGACCTTTGGATAATTCTTTTGGATATTAATATTTAATTACTATTGTTGACGATTATAGTAATTTTACTTTCGTTATACCAATTACAAACGAATCTCAAACTGCAGATTCCATAATAAATTTGATTAAACAAGAAGAAAGACAGACTGGAAAGAAATTAAAGAGAATTCGAAATGATAATGGAGGAGAGTATGTTTCAAATTATTTGAAGCGATGGTTATCTAGTAAAGGTATCAAACAAGAATTCACCACAGCCTATACTCCTGAAAGTAATGGAAAAGCCGAAAGATTTAATAGAACCATAGTTGAGTCAGCAAGAACCATGCTAATTGATTCTAAATTACTTATAAAATTTTGGAGTGAAAGTGTTAAAGTAGCTGTTCATATAAATAACAGAATTAAAATTAAAGGAATGAATACAACTACTTTCGAGATATACAAGGGATGGAAACCAAACATTGTTTACTTAAAAAGGTTCGGAAGCGAAGCTTATGTTCATATAAGGAAAGAAAAGAGAAAGAAGATGGAACCAAAAGCTCATAAAGGGATTATGATGGGATACAGTATGATAAGAAAAGGTTATAGAATATATTAACCAGAAATAGATGAAATTCATGAAGTATCAGATGTAAATTTTGATGAATCTAAACTAGGATATTATTTAATGAATAATAGTGGAAGAAATATCGATGAAAATGAACTTTTCCTTTTTAGTAGAGAAGACCCAAATTTGATTTCTCACGGGAATGAAGACTCTGGTGGTGATGTTTATAATAGAGAAGACCAAGTAGAAAACTTTAACATCGATGATGGACATATTCCTCAAGATGATAATGATGTAGATTTGAATGAAATAGAAGAAATACCTCCTGATGAAATAATTACTCCACGTAGAAGAGGACCAGAACCAGGAATGACGAGAGAGAAATGAGAAAAGAACGAGATCTTCGTTTGAGAGAAACCGAGAAAGAAGAACTTATAAAAAGGGGAGTGAGGAGATCTGAAAGATTACGACTAATGAAGAATAAGGAAAATGTTTCTGAAAGAACATATGAAATTAAATGTCCGAAAGATTCCCAAGAAGCACTGAATTCAGATGATAGAGAACATTGGATTAAAGCCATGGAAGATGAGATGCAAAGGATTACTAAGTTAAAAGTTTGAAAATTAATAGATAAGCCTAAAGATAGAAAATTAATCAAAAGTAAATGGATTTTTTCAATTAAGAAAAATAGTGATGGATCAATTAAAAACTTCAAAGCGAGGCTATTAGCTACAGGATATGATCAAAAACAAGGTAGTGATTACCAAGAAATTTATTCTTCAACTATAAGACCTGAGACCATAAGAATTCTAATAAAAATAGCAGCAATTAAAAATGTTATTCCTCAACAAAAGGACGTTCAAACAGCTTTTTTATATGGTGATTTAGAAGAAGAAATATTTATGCTACAACCTCCAGGATTTGAAAAAGAAAACAATAAGATTTGTTATCTGATGAAGAGTATTTAAGGCCTAAAACAAGCAAGTAGAATGTGGAATAAGAAACTATAAGAATTAATACCCAATGCTGAAATGAAACAATCTGCGAATGATCCATGTTTATATTATAGCAATTTTGAAAGTCATTTCTTAAATCTGGGAATTCATGTGGATGATATACTTAGTGTAGGATCTGGTGATGATTGTGAGGAAAATATATGGAAAAAATAAAAAGAGAGATTGATATCACGGATTTAGGAGCTGCAAAAAACTTTCTTGGAATGGAATTTGAATATAGGGATGATAGCATTTTTATAAATCAAAAGAAATATATAGAAGAAATATTGGAAGCCTATAATTTGCATGATTGTAATCCTTCGAAAACTCCGTTATGCATTTCTACAAATTTTGATTTATTTGAAAATAGTAAATTGATTGATCAAAATTACTATCAAGAAATTGTTGGAAAGTTGATTTACATAGCAACTAGAACAAGACCGGACATATGTTATGCAATAAGCAATATGAGTAGATTTTTAATAAAGATCCTAGAGAGGTTCACATGAATGCATTGAAGAAAATATTAAGATATTTAAAGGGAACTATGAACTATGAATTGATTTACTCTAGGGGAGATTAAAGTATTGTGACTTATACTGATGCGAGTTGGCACAGAACAGCTGATGCAAGATCGTATTCTAGTTTATTATAGAAATGGGAAACAATTTACTTAATTGGAAGAGTAATAAACAAAGATCTGTTGCCTTGTCGAATGCAGAGAGTGAATTAGAAGCCTTATCTGAAGGAATTAAAGAATTAATTTGGACCCGTAATATCATTAGAGAAATGAAGATTAATTTGAAAGATCAGATTACTGTTTATTGTGACAGCCAGAATGCCATTTCAATGATTAAGTCAAAAAATATGAAAGCAAGTACGAAGTACTTGAATAGAAAGTGCCACTTCATTAGACAAATTGTGGAAGATGAAGAAATTGAAGTTTTGCATATACCCTCAGAAGAAATGAAAGCGGACCATCTCACCAAGACTGGATGCTGTCAAGTTTAAGAACTGCATAAGTGGTGGAGTTATTTTCGAAAAATGAAAATTGAAAATTTGAAGGAGAGATTTGTTGATCTTATTTATTTAAAATATCAATTTTCATTCTATGATTGAATTAATCTGTGACTTAATTTACTCTGTGGTGTTGAGTGTATATATATACATGTATTTCTTTGAGAGAGAGGTGTGAAAGAGTGTATGTGGAGAGGTTTAGACATGTGAGCTTATAGATTTATTATAGAAATTTATATTCATTATTTTTGTACCTTCAATAAAGAATATTTATGTTTTAATAGATAGTAATTATTACGATCCACCCAACATAGATGATATTATAATAGTTAGGATTAAATTTAAAATAGAGGTTGTCTGGCCGGCATTCATATTTCTTTATAAATTAGACACTTCGGCCAGTTTAAGTTTTATTTTCTCAACGTTTCAACAAAAATATGTTGTCTTCGTTAGGAGAAATAAATAAAAATAAAACATTTGGCATGACGATAAAAATTGTATTTAGATTATATCAACAATCTATTCAGATGTGATATTCTAAAATTTAAAATTATTTTAACTTATAACAAAGTGGTATAGTTGAATATGAAGAACTAAGCCAACACTAATCTAGAATATATTTTAGAATAGGATCAGTGGATGAATACCATCAATCTAAATGACTTTTAATTACAAATGCTCACAACACAAAAAGAACGTTTAATTTTCTAAAATTATGCTAATCTACTTTTGAATAATTATTGTTGTAGTTCACAGAGTAAATAATCTAAAATTTATATTTTGAAAAAAAAATATTATTTTAATCTTCTTATCCAAAATGAGATATAAAATGAAATATATTTTCACAATATTATAAAAATAAATATCAGAATAATAAAACTCAATATTTCCCAATATATTTTCAATTTTATCATCATAAAATTAGGTTTTGAAAAAGAAAATTTGCATAGCTTAGATAAATGTCTGGACCCTTCGAAAATATTTTCCATTCTAGGAATCAAAACAAACAACACCACAGTGGCTTAAAACAAAATATTTTGAAAGAATATAAATGGCAAAGTCTTATCCAAATAGAATATTTCAGAAAGATATATGTGCAGTCTTTTATTTGTGAATCTGAAAACTTATTTTTTAAACAGAAGATAAGTTGAAAAGTATGTTTTATGCGTGACTTATATGGAAATATATATAGTGAATTATTTGTTCGCTCTATATCTAAAAGAAATAATGCAGATTTTTATCTCACATTTCATATCTAGTTTACACACATATTCTTCGCTCAAGGATCTCATATATCATCTCAATAATATATAGTCGGAATATATTGCTTGTGTGCGTCACATTTGAAGAAGATAATATATATGACATTATAAATTTGAATTAGAAAATATACATGGCAAAATATATTCACTATTGTTAGCTTATTTATAAATTGTTTTTCATAGATTAATATATTTGTATTTTTGACCAGATGACCGGGTTACTTTGCATGCATATATTTGGTTTTAAAAATTATATAAGGTAGTCAGTAATGAAAGGAAATTAAAAGTATTAATTTCTTTGAGGTGTTGGTGATTACTCTGCTCGATGTTAGAATAGGAAAGTCTTAGCTCCCAACAACTATATAAAAAGGAAAACGATGCAACAAGAAGGAGTAGTCCGATTGGGACAGAATGTATGTGAAGAACATGATGTATAGGGAGAAAAACGATTAAAATTTCAGAACAATTTATCGTCACAAATCAAGAAAGTCAATATGTCGTTGGACCCCACTGGCCTGGATTCAGGCTACCCCCCGGCGTGTCATGGACTGATAGATTCCGGATGGTGTGCTTCGGGATATCTTGCCAAATTGTCTCCAACCGTCAGGCGCGCTAGTCAACATTACGAGATAGTTGCAATCTCCTTAATGTCACATCCCAGATGTGATCTATGGGTTAGAGATTAGGCGAGCTTACTGATCATAGAAGAGTTCGGAAAGATTGAATACAATCCATTGTAAAAAAAACACGTACCGTGTGTGGCTGTTGAAAAGTAAGCCCGGGGTTATTTGAAAATGGAAACAAGCCATAGAATGTCAACTACGTACCACTGTTCTGTCAGGGTCCCAGGAATGGCTACCTATTACCAATCTGCATTCAGTGCAATAATTAACTATAAAAGGATAAAGAAACTTACAAATATACAATAAAAAATGATGATTTTTCTACTGCTATTTATATATATAACTAGACGGGTGACCCGGGCTTCGCCCCGGGATTGACCCGTGTGCATATCTACCCGAGTGATATATATTTAGATAAGATTTTTTTTTATAATTGTTTGTTATTATCATTATCTATATATTTGCATCAGCATAATTTAATCTAATCTTTGATAGAGGGCGCTGTTCGTGAGCTAAGTAGAATAATTTGAATATATAGTTTTAATAATTGATTTATATATTTCTTAAAATAGCCTATCGTCTTCCCCGTATTTTTTACCTATGTATGGAAATTTCGGTTTGAATTAGTGAACTACTGCGAATTTGTATACCGGACATACAAACAAACAAACATACAAACAAACAAACATACAAACATTGATTTATATATATATATATATATATATATATATATATCGAAATGTTTTTAAAATTATTTCACTACTCAGTACAAATTAAATTATTACAATATATATATATCGAATAATTTTCATATTTTCGAGTCATAAAATGTTTGGTGATCGAAATAAATTATTAAAATTCACCAAACGAGAGTGTTATATAGCTTTCTGGAGTTCATACTTCGTTGTAAGTTATCTTCTATTTTAAAGGGATCATGAGAGTTTGATGATCTTGGTAAATGACTGATAACTTCAATGATTAATTGAGAATTCGGCGAGCTAGATTAGATGTATAGGAGACCTTTTATTCAAATAAATATTTCGCAAAAGCATTGTCTTGTGTTATCAACATAAAAACTATATAATTCAATAGATAATAATTATAATTAATGATAATTAAAAAAATAATAAACTCGTTTCCATGTTTTCTTGTCTGTCCTTCTTCAACTGAGGTTGCAAGGGCAGAACAATTTTTAACACCTAGCCAAATGTTTTATTTTATTTACTACTCCTGACGAAGACAAAAGATATTTTTCGAAACGTTGAGAAAATAAAAAAACTCCAACTGCCCGAAGTGTCTATTTTTCAAATAAATATGAATGCCGGCCAGGCAGCCTCTATCTTTACGATAATATTAGGGTATCATATTTATATATTTATGCAACCTTATAAACCGTCGCTTTTACTATGATTTTTTAAATGTTGAGACTCTATCAATACATATAACCGACAATAAGATTGTCTAGTCTAATAATTGGAGACGAGTGGACTTCAGGAATTGGTTTAACCATGGAGATAAACACCACCACCACCCCAATTATCTGGTACAAGCACAAGGTATTAAATGTTTATATTCTTTAATCCAAATTATATAATTATATCCAAATACGCAAAGACTCTGTTACTTCCGGTGCTACATTCGTTATTAAATAAATGTATTCAGATGGGATATTTTCCAAGGGAATGGAAAACGACAGTATTAAAAATTCTAATGAAACCAAACAAATCTAACGTCGAATCAATAAAAAGCTATCGACCTATTTCGTTAACATTTAATCTGTCTAAGATCTACGAAAAAGTTATTAAAAAGAAAATTTATGAATATTATATGCAAAACAATTTTTTGAGTCCCAAACAGCATGGATTCATCAAGTCAAAATCTACTATTACAGCCTTGAATAATATAACCGAAATAATAATGGAACACAAAACCAAAGAACTGACAGCTCTGGTCACAATAGATATTGCGGGAGCCTTTGATAACGCATGGTGGCCTGCGAATTTAAAAATAATAGATGAAGATAATTTGCCGGAAAGTTTAATAAGGACTATTCAATCATATTTCAAATCTAGGAAAACGAAATTTACATATGAGAACTTAACAATAAATAAACAAATTACAAAGGGATGTCCGCAGGGTGACCCGCTATCTCCAATACTATGGATAATATTACTAAACGATCTTTTGATCAAATATCAAGTTCCTAATAGTGAAGTGGTATGTTATGCGGATGATTTATCAATTATATGCTGGCACAACAATAACAAAGACCTGAAATTAGTTATAGAAAAGGCATTAAATACGATTGAAGTATGGTGTAAGAGTAATAAACTTGAAATAAGTCTAGAAAAAAACTAATATACTTTATTTACATAACAAAGAAAATATCCCAATCAAATTTAATAATGAAATAATCATACCAACCCTGAAGACCAAAATTTTAGGAATAATAATTGCAAATCACAGAAGAAAAAACAAAATAAATTTTACATACTACATAGAAGAAAGAGTAAATCGTACAAAACGTTTTAAAAATTATCTCTTCTCAATTTGCGGAAAATCTTGGGGTCTAAGCACCCAGAAAAGGCTAACTTTATATAAATCCATTTTCAGACCAATACTTACATATGGAGCCGAAATTTGGTTCAAATATTCAAATAAAAAGTGTTTACAAAAATTAAATTCAACCCAATATCAAATACTAACATGGTGTATACAAGCCTATAGATCCACATCATATAGCTGTGTTCATAGTTCGGCCAACATTCCTCTGATCTCAGACTTTATCGAATCCAGAATCCTGATATCTGTGATCTGAGAAACTTATCCACAGATGATCAACAAATTTATGACCCATTTATTCCAGGAATTATAGATACCTTTCTCAAATCAAGAATGAATATTCTGAAAAACGAAGCAAATAATACTTTCTTAAGCTTTTTTCCCCAAGAAATCCCTAAATACTTTCGTCCAAATTTTTATAATACTCAATTTGTTACAAACCACGGAAATTTCAAAAGTTTTCTAAATAGAATAAAGGCAGTGGAGGATCCAGGTTGCTTTTGTGGTATGGAGGAACAAGCCTCAAGACATCTACTAATCGATTGCCCAGCATTTCAAGACTATAGAATGAAGAATGAACTAGTTGTTTGTGAACTTAACGATTTGATTTCCGATAAAAAATCGTATTTAAAGTTCAATTCTTTTTGTAAATACATTCTAAAATTTCTACAAAATCTGGATCTCTAATGTTTTCATGCGTTGAATAATGTAAATAACTTGTGTAAATAAACGTTTCTCCTTGTTTGGAGCAAGTATCCCTTGCGGGATATAGCGCTTTGGAAATAAAATAATTGTAATTGTAATCAATAGTCTGGTATATTAAACTGCTAGGTGGGTATATCGCTTATGTTTTCAGACTCGCCCATACATAGTTCTTTTTCAGTTATGTAAATAAGGTAGAAAAATGTAAATAATCAGCCAAATATTGTCACCCTTAATAGATATAAGGTATATTTAGTGAATTTATGGAAATTTGATAAATAAAATACAAGATTAAAATAAAATTTATTTAGTGGTCTTCAAAATAATCCTTTTCTCAATTAAGCACCTAGGCCTTCTCATTTTTTCAATTCTCGTAGCATTTTTATAGTCGTCTTCTTTCAAGCCTCTAACTTCTGCGAATTTTCTATTATAACTTCTCGTGATTCGATTCGCTGCCCTTTTAAAGACATTTTCAATTTACTGTTTAGGAAAAGGGCATTTGGGGCAAGTTTCAATAAATATAGGGCCTGAGAAAGTATAATAATTTTGTCTTTGGCCAAGGAATTCACATATGCAAACAACCTGTAAACCTGGCGTTGTCGTGGTAAATAATCCAATCCTGAGAATCCCAATATTTGGTCGTTTCCTCCTTGTAGCCGCCATAAAACATTGATATAAATATCCTGATTTATGGTTTGTCCTTTCTGAACAAGATAATGGTAGACTAGTCCATTATGATTACAAAATATGTTGCGAGTAGATTCTTGAGTTTTGAGTTTGAGAAGCGAGATTCATTTAGTTGATTGAGGTCTGGTTTACGGGTCATAACCATAAACTCACGTCTTATCCCACGTTTTCGAACTATTTTGAACCATTCATTATCATCTGCGACCATTTCAAGCATAATCTCATATGATTTTAAGCGTCTTTCTTTCTGATCGAGTGCGAGATATCAAGGGACAAATTTGGAGAACTTCTTTACTATTTGCAGATTATCGTGAATAAAATAATGAACAAATCCTATCAAAATATTCTTTATTCCCGAAAGTTTCTGTATGCCAATTTTTCAATTTTCGGATTTTTTTCTGCAATTCAGTTCCTTTTTTTTCTGTTTTCTCTCTACAGTTTTTCCGACTCTTGAATCATCTTGGATCGAGCTTCATCCACTTTTAATGCAGTTGTACTATTAATAAAATACGATTTTCTTTAGGAATATCTCGACAACCATTTCGAAATTTAGAAACGTTTCGGTAACTTTAATTTCATTTTTTTACACAGAAACGAATGCATATTCCTTGCTAATGAATTTTCGTCATCAGAAATTCGCTGACAAAAGCTGATGGAAGAGAAATAATATATTTTGAGAACGTAAGAAATTTCCTGAAAAGAATGCCTGTGGTTTATAAAGAATAGTGTTCACGAATTGTAAGCACGAACTCTCTTTTATGTCCACGGTCATATTTAAAAAAATAATCCAGGAATTAATGAAAGTACCTTATAAATGGCTCTTTAGCGCGCGTCACAATTTATGCACCTTTTTGTTTCTTCACAAAAAAAGGATAAATTATTCTCATTTAATTCCAAATTTGTTGTCTGGTAATTAGATATTGCCAAAGAACTGACCGAAATTTGTCTTCCAGCAAAAACGACCTAATCCAGTGTGTGCAATACGAAATGTTTAAACATAAATTAGGATTGCGCGAGACAGAAGTCTTAAAAACTTCAATTAGAAGTTTCTAATGGCCCGGAGAAATAAATCACCAGAGAAATATTAAAAGGATTTTATTGAGGACGTGACTTGGGTTTCATCGAACAGAACCTTATTACAGCGGTGTCTGCAGAAGATTAAATATCCCTTCCTCATTTATCTTGTGAGACAATATTCTTCCTTTATAGTGCATTCTCATATTTGAATTGTTTCCCTTTCTAGGTGACCTTTACACAAATCATTATATTGTATTATAAATTACTTTATATAATATTTACAAAAGGAAAAATATGTTTAGGGTAACCTAGTGGACATGGTATCTGCCCGGTAAGCGGAACACTGTGGGTTCGATTCCCATCCTTGGACACTTTTATTTTTCCGTTTATCATTACTCTTCACAATTAATCCTTTCATACTTCATCACTAAGTTTAAAAATAATCGTTATTTCTCCTTAAAATAAATTGCGATTTTTCGTTCAAAAGAAACACATGCGGTATATTTTCAAATGTCGTTCTACAAATAATTATCCTGAAGATAAAGGTTGCCTGGCCGGCATTCAAATTTCTGTGAAAAATGACACTTCAGCCAGTTGAAGTTTAATTTTCTCAATGTATCAACAAAAGTCCTGTCGA
>CP092871.1:37444600-37498906 GCA_030710605.1 Cordylochernes scorpioides
GATCGATAAGATAAAGGGTTGGTGCAGTCGTGAAAAAAAAAGATAATTATTTACCGTCAAAAGTTAGCTTTTATTTTCAATTATTTGAGGAAAGATTGCACATTAGTTATTTTCATATTATATAGAATTTATAAAGTTAATCCTATATTAAAAGGATATACAACAAAACTGAACAAAAGGATATACAACTATACAACAAAACTGAAAGTCTTTCTAAAACGATGATAACAAAAGTAAAATTATCAATGAATAAAATAAAAAATATATTTTTCAAAATATAGAAATATATTCTCGAATTTTTAGATTATATAATATATATATCAACACCTCCTGACAACATTTCTATATATTTCTTATTTTTCACATTCAAGACAATATATAAGAAATATAAATAATTCATATTAGAATTAGAAACATAAGGAATATCAGAGAAGTAGACAAAAACTATGCGGAATGTAGAAAAGAAGTAGACATGAAATATACGAAGAATAAAAAGTCGATAGGAAGTATAAAGGTGGAAGATAAGAATACAGAGAGTAAAAACATTTTTACCATATCTTATACAAATTTAATACGTTGTGTAAATTGAAATACCCGGTAGCTCGGGGGGTCCACTTTTGTTGATGTTGATTTGAACGAAACTATAAATACACTGGTGTCCAAAAAATAAGAAACTTTTGTTTTTTAATGATATGTTTTAAAATATACAACGCTGAAAGCTAAAAAGTAATTTAAATATATATTTTAAGTCGTAGAATTTATTTATCGCAACCATTCGATTCGGTAAAATTGAAAATATGCAAATTTTTGCTTGTCTTTATAAGTGTGCTATTTGGCGTGTCGTTTACCCCATCTAAGAATTGCCAATTATAATTTTATTTAATCCTTAGTTAATTATGAGTTCACGAAAAATTTTAGCAGATTAATTAAAAATGGAGAGCTGTTGGAAGAATGGAGGCAGGGCAATCACAAGTTGAAGTAGCAAAATGGCTAAATGTGAATAAATCTGTGGTCAGCAAAATATGGAAACAGTTCATTGAGACAGGAACCATCAAAAGAAAAGAAGGTTCTGGTAAAAAAAAGAAAAACAGTTATCTCTGAAGACCGTTATCTGGTCGTAATTGCCAAGCGCCATAGGGAGATGACAGCTATTCAACTCTCTAATGAACTCTCAAGTGCTACTGGAACGAGAATTTCAAGACAAACTGTTTACCGAAGGCTTCATGAAGGTTCCCTTTATGCAAGACGACCAATGGTCTGTGTTCGTGGCTTGAATGTTCAGTAAAAGATACTAAGAAGCACTTTGCCACTTGTCTTGAATTATTTTATTGTCTTTGGTTTTAGAGTTATGAGTAGCTACCACATGAATTTAGAGTACATGAATTTGACTTAGATTTTGATACTAGTGGTAGAGAGAGAGAGAAAATAAAAAAACTATTAATTAACTAAACTGGAAATTTACATACATGTTGATTGCTTTAAAATTTACATATTAAAGATTTATAATGTACAATTGAATTTAGAATATTTTGGCTTAATTTTCATATATAAAATTGAATTTAAGGAAATTATTAACTATAGGATCCAACATACTCCCCCGGCTGGGAAGAGATGACCAGAAAATAAAAAATAAAAAAATAAATAAAAAAAAAGAGTTCCAATAGTATAGATGCTGGACTAATTGATTCCGACTATGTAGCTAAGATTACAATTCTCATTGTTTGAAAGGTAATGGAATCAGCTTCCATCTTTGAGTATCCGATTGAGGTGAATCTTGGATGAGATTTTCAGATTCGTTGGCCAGTTCTCTTTCGGGAACTGCTGGATTATCAGACTCTGCGGCTGCTAAGTCGGATTCAATAGAATCTTCCCAAGTTTTTGATTCAGCTTTTATGCATGAGCCTTGTTCGGTCGATTCCTCTAAATGTTCTTTGGAGAGTTGTCGACTTTCTGCCGCCTTCTCAAAATCTTCCAGATTGACTGCCTTTTCTAAAGCTTCGGGTCTTAAGACTTCTTTTTTCAAGATTTCTGGCCATTCTATATATGCCGATGAACTGTAATTTTCATCGTCGTCTTCAGATTCCTTGACGTCTTCTAAGCATAGAGAATCGATGGGTTTCCAGCGGGATAATTTTGCCTTTCACCGCTCTGTAGATAATCCTTTGTTGATGTATCCACAATTTCAACAGGTACAACTTTCTCTTTGCTTGACGATTCATTAGCTTCTGTATAAACATTGATTATGCCACTGGTAGCCTCTTTAGGTCGATTAAGATCAGCTTCAACTACATTGAGGTGAGCTGAGTCATCATGGCACAGTTCTTTCTTATCCAGAGCTTCTGCACTGACCACTGGTTCTTTCGAATATTTGCCTTCCGATTTATAAATAACCGAAACTTCGGAGATTTCAATCTTTGGAGTCCCGATATCTTTGTTAGACTCTTCGTCTTCAATGACAAAAGTGGTTTCTAAAATTGAAGAATCTTCTTGATTCTCATCAATAGCCTCAGGAATGTCGGCATTCTCAGTTAAGAGATTTTTGATAAGTGATTCCTGGCGTGGGGATTTTGGTTGTAAGAGAGGGAATTTTTGATTTTCATTTAAATAGGAATACTTGAGTCTACCTCCAACTCTTAGAAGTCCTTGAGTGTCTAAGAAGGGATTTAGAGAAGTTAGCTTGTTGGACAGAGGTAGTTGCTTGTTTGACTTCAGTAATTTTATTTCCGTGCAGAATTCAACTTGCTGAATTGATTTGACCAAGACTTGAATTGCCTTTGTTAATTCTTTTGTTGTCAAAGGTCCTTTCTGACGAATTGGATCAAAGAGGAGGCAATTGTAGTAGAATCTCCAACACCAAGCTGTTATTCGGATCAATTTGGTCATTGTGGAATACCTTTCAATGAATTCTAGATTTAACATAGTTTCTGAATTTTGAATTAAGGTTGTTTGATCCAACACTTGACCCTCACGGACTTCTTCTTGAATGATATTGAGATTTACTTGGGTTGGTGAAGAAGGAATATATCGAACATTATTTTCTTGAAGCCAAATAGGACCCCGCCACCAAATTCTATGATTGACCAAGTCTTGAGGCATGATTCCTCTTGATGCGCAATCAGCTGGATTATCTTGACTGGATACATGGAACCAATCAGTGATTTGAGTCAAATTTTGAATTGACGACACTCTGTTCGAAACAAATGCTTTCCATCTGCTGGCATCTGATCTTATCCAATCTATGCAGATTTGTGAATCAGTCCACAAAAAGGTTTTGTCAGGTTGAAAAGGAAATGATTCAAGAATGACTTGATTCAGTTGAGCCAAAAGCAATGCTGCACTTAGTTCAAGTCTTGGAATTGTAATGGTCTTTAATGGTGCAACCTTAGTTTTTGAGGTTATCAGATTGATTTTGATCTTTTGATTTTTGAATCTAGTTTTCAAGTAAAAAACTGCTGAATAAGCATTAAGGGATGCATCACAAAATCCATGTAGTTGTAATTCTTCTATTTCAGAAGATGAACTGTTCAGGTATCTTGGTATTTTGATTTCCTTTAGGCACGATAGTTGAGTTTGGAATTTATTCCAATTTGACTTTATATCTGATTCAATTGGTTCATCCCATGAAGTTCTCTCAGCAGGAAGTTGACATTTTCGCCTATAATAGGGTGGTGGCTTTATCTTAGGAATAATCGAGGTTTCTTTCTTAGATGAGAGTGGTTCACTTGACTGAGAAGCGAGAGGTTGTTCTGGAGTGGATGGTTGACTTGATTCAGAAGGAAGTAATTGGTTTTGTTTAGAAGTAATTTGTGGAGTTAACTTAGAGATACGTGACTTTTTAGATTTACTTGGAATTTCTTCAGATTTACTTGGATTATCTTCGGATCTACTTAGATTTTCTTCAGATTTACTTGAATTATCTTCAGATTTACTTGGATTTTCCTGTAGCCCTTTTTCCAATGCTTGAGATCTTAATTCACCTAAATTGGGTGTTGATTTAAAAGGGAGATTGACTGAATATCTGCCCTCAATGTCTCTTTGGAGGTTTGACTTGAATAATATCTCACAGGCCTTCTTTGTACCCAACTGGGCCTTAGAAATTGGGACATCTTCAAGTTCGCAGAATTTTCTTATGCTGGAATCAAGTTCAGTGGTACAGTGATTGATTACCGAAGTATTCGACTTAATATTTGAATGGATTCTCCCAGAAACAAGCCAACCTAACTTGGTATTAAGTGCTATAGGATGGTGCTTTAAATCTGTTTTATGACCTAGAATGAATTCTACAAAGGTATCTGCACCCAAAATTAGGTCTATGGGCTTGGTGACATAGAATTCTGGGTCTGCCAAGAGCAAATTTTCTAAATGAGGAAAGTCTGCTGACTGAATTTGGAAGTTTGGAAGGTCTGCAGTTACCCTCCCAACCACAAATGCTCTGGCAGAAAATAATTGATCATTATGATGATGTGGGGTGAACTCTATTTCAACCTGCGATGTTGTCCTGTTGACAACAATGTCACCTACACCTTTTAGTGTATAAGAATTTTTCCTTTTTTCAAGTCCCAACTTGTGGCAACATTGTTCTGAAATTAGGCTTATTTGGGACCCATTGTCCACTAATGCTCTACATAGCACAAATGAGCCATCCTTCGCCTTGACTTTAATAAGGGCTGTTGACAGTAGAATATTTGTTTCCGTTTCCAAAGGCATCACATTACAGATGGTATTTGTTGAAATCAACATCTCTTGAGAGGTTGTTGGTTGTGGAATGGATGGTTCAGAGTTGTATTCATGCAGAAGAGTATGATGGTTCTGCTTGCAGTTTTTACATCTTGATGTGATGAGACATTTGGATATCTCATGATTTGCTCTAAGGCAATTTTGACAAAGTTTATGTTTTTTAACTAATTCCCATTTTTTAGGCAAGGGAAGATTTATGAATCTCTGGCAGTCATTTAGTTTATGAATTTGATTAAATAAAATACAATTTTGACCTTTGTTGACATAAAGGCCGTGAGCCATCATATTTTTGCTAGAAGTTTTTTGTTCCTGGAACAAAGGAATTCTCATACCTTGCAGGCTTCTAGCATGTTTTTCTAAAAAATTCACAAAGTTTTCAAATGTTGGATATTCTTCATTTTGAAGGGTTAATTCCCATTCTTTCCTGAGGGCTTCACCGATTCTTTTTTCAAAAAAATTGATCAGGATTAGATCTGTTAATGTGTTTTTCTCAAGTCCTAGCACTGAGAGATTTCTAATGCCTTCATTGCAAACATCAAGGATTTCATAGAGAGAACCAGCCGAAATAGATTTTAATGGCCTTATGGAGAATATTTTGTTGATTTGTGAAAAAGCCAATTCTCTTCTGTTATTAAATCTATTGCATAAGGTATCCCATGCTTGCTGGTAGTTTTTGTCAGAAATGGGAAAACCCCGAATCAACTTTTCCGCAGGACCCTTAACAGATGCATTTAGATATTGAATTTTTTGTATTTCCGTTAGTGTTTGATTTGAATTAATGGTGGAGTTAAATATTTCTCTAAAACTAAGCCAATTGGCTGAATCACCATTGAAAATGGGTAAATTTATCTTAGGTAAATTAACATTGGATTCGGGCAGTTGTTTATCACTATGAGTATTTTCTTTGGTTTCAATCAAAGATAAGGCTTCTTCAATAGACACCAACATATTAAAAATATCATCTTTGGCTTTTGAATAATCGTCATATTGTGTATCATCTAACTCTGATTCTAATAATGTGTTGATAACTTGATTTAGGCTAATTTTCCTTTCATTAACTTCTTGTTGGAATAGCTTTAATCTATGTATGTTTTTGGATTCTACAATAGCCTTATTCTTTGATTCCAGATCCTTTATTTCCTGAATAATAAAGTTGAATTTGTGCCGAATTTTAACTTCTGATTTGGGCATGACTTTATTTAAAGAATTTTAAGTTTTCAAATGGCTTACCTTAATTTTTTAAAGTATCCGGCTCGAGGGACCATACTGTTCGTGGCTTGAATGTTCAGTAAAAGATACTAAGAAGCACTTTGCCACTTGTCTTGAATTATTTTATTGTCTTTGGTTTTAGAGTTATGAGTAGCTACCACATGAATTTAGAGTACATGAATTTGACTTAGATTTTGATACTAGTGGTAGAGAGAGAGAGAAAATAAAAAAACTATTAATTAACTAAACTGGAAATTTACATACATGTTGATTGCTTTAAAATTTACATATTAAAGATTTATAATGTACAATTGAATTTAGAATATTTTGGCTTAATTTTCATATATAAAATTGAATTTAAGGAAATTATTAACTATAGGATCCAACAGTCTGTATCCCTTCAACCTCCGCTCACAAGAGAGCCCGCTTGAATTGGTGCTTGGAACATCACGCCTGGACTCATGATTAGTGGGCCAATGTTCTCTTCAGTGACGAGTCAAGATTTAGTTTAAACACAGATTCTCGACGAGGTTTCATCTGGAGGGAGCCTGGATCCCGCTATCATCCCAGTAATATCAGGGAAATAGACAGTTTTAGAGGGGGCAGTCTCTTATTCTGGGCTGGGATCAGTTCTAGCAGACGTACACCCCTCCACATTTTTTCTGGGGGCACTTTAACTGCCCAAAGGTACAGGGACGAGATCCTTGAGCCCTATCTAAGACCTTATAGAGATCAAATTGGTCACAATTTAATTTTTATGGACGATAATGCTCTTCCGCATAGGGGGCTAGGCTAGTCAATGAATATCTCCAGAGTGAGAATATTCGAAGGATGGATTGGCCATCAAGATCTCCGGACCTGAATCCAATAGAGCATGTGTGGGATGCTCTAGGGAGGCGTATTGACGCTCGTCACCCCTCTCCCAGACCCTCGTTGAGTTAAGAACTGCTCTATTGGAGGAGTGGGGTTTACTACCCCTGGACCTCCTCCAAAGCCTGGTAAACAGTATGAGGGCTCGCTGTGAGACCTTGATAGCTGTTAGAGGTGATCATACTCCCTATTGATATTTTATTTCTCTAAGATCTGGAACCTTAGCTTTGGGTATGTTGGTGATAATTTGCATATTTCATAATTTCAAATATATTTTTTTTATTTTCATATAGCTTGTCAAATTCTCCATAGTTTAAACTATTTGTATACTAAATTTTATATTTGTTAATAAATTAGCTTTTGAGAAATTTCAATATTGGTTAAGTTTCTCATTTTTTGGACACCAGTGTATTAAAATAATTATAGGGATTTGATTTGAGTGAAGTGAATTTTTATTTCAACAAATTTGCACTCATTCAGATCTTTCAAAAAAAAATGGTTCTTGTTGCGAATTCGTTTATGCAGAACTATAAATATCCAAATTCATACGCAAAGCATTTGAATTCCTCTACATTTAATAAATAAAATTCTAAAGTTGAAAATAGTGCGTGTGTTATGACAATATTTGTGAAAATTTCACCTTTATACGAACTCTTCTCCATAACCTCAATGGATCAAAATTACTTTTTCTTCATTTTTTTATTATAGTTTTCAACTTTTAATTAGATATCTTAAATGTATATTTAGAAATTTTAAAATTATTTACTTTTAAATGTTAATAAATACATATAGACTAATTTTACAGTGATATATTATTATATATTCACGAACACTTAAAAAATATCCGACAACAAAATTATTTATAAAAAAAAATCTTATCGTAATATTCATACTATAATTTATTTTTAAATAATCAAAGTACCTATATCATACAATTTTAAAAACATTTCAAAACACCTTAATCCAACTAATATGATTGGTATATGTAAATATTTTAGTAATGAGATCATTAGAAATAACGATTTATTTAATAGGAATATGCAAAGTGATCCAGTTCGTCCCTAAAGAGGGTCCCATAAGGATTACTCTCAGCATTTTACAAAAAAAAAACATTAAATATACAAATAATTCTTTTAAACATGTTTCTTAATTATTTTATAAAAACTCTAGAGAAAAAACAGACACTAAGGTAGTGGGTTGATTCACATTGGATTGAACGTTGTGACCAGGGGCATGTCAAGCCAGAACTTCCTCGACAACCTCCTCAACCGCATGGAGCAGTACGCCAACAACCTGGAGACCCTGGTGGCCGAGAAGACAGAGGATCTACTCGAGGAGAAACTCAAGACCGACAGACTTCTGTTCCAGCTCCTGCCGAGGTTGGAATCTTCGGGGAGATGTCCCTGGGTGATCTCGCTGAGTAGCTAATTCTCCGCTCTCGGTGCTCTAGCTAAGTATTAGCTGAAGGACCCTCAGTGCCTTAGCCGAATATAACGAGTAGTTGAGATGCCCTTGGCTCACTATCCTAGTATTAGTTGAATGACCCTCGGTGCCTTAGCCGCCTATTAGTTGAGACGCCCACTGTGCTCTTGCCGAGTATTAAGTTAAAGCTTTTCGGTGTCTTCATTGTGTAATAGTTGAAAGCCATTCAATGTCCTCATTGAGTAGAAGGCTGAAACCCTTCGGTGTCCTTATTGAGTATTAGACTGAAGCCCTTTGGTGTCTTCATTGTGTAATAGTTGAAAGCCATTCAATGTCCTCATTGAGTATTAGACTGAAGTCCTTTGGTGTCTTCATTGTGTAATAGTTGAAAGCCATTCAGTGTCCTCATTGATAAGAAGGCTGAAGCCCTTCGGTGTCCTCATTGAGTATTAAACTGAAGCCCTTCGGTGTCCTCATTGAGTATTAAACTGAAGCCCTTCGGTGTCCTCATTGAGTATTAAACTGAAGCCCTTCGGCGTCCTCATTGAGTATTAGACTGAAGCCCTTCGGTGTCTTCATTGTGTAATAGTTGAAAGCCATTTAGTGTCCTCATTGAGAAGAAGGCTAAAGCCCTTTGGTGTCTTTATTGCGTAATATTTGAAATGCCTTCAATGTTTTCACCCAGCAAGAGTTGAAACATTTTCAGTGTTCTCATTGGATGATAGTTGAAAGGACCTTCGGTTCTTTATTGTATTATGATTAAAAGGCCTTGGTCAACAGTATTTTTTATCAAAACACAGATTTTTGAGAAAAGAACTTTCCATTAGTTTCCAATTGTTCAATATTTGTATAGAGAATATCAACAGGATTATAAGGCAACCGGCAATTATAAATATGAATTCACTTCGAAAAGATTCTGTGAACCATATGGAGTAATAGAAAATTAGTTAGCGCTAGATTTCCTACTGTCCTTACTGCTATAAACAAAATATTAGGGACGCCTGACTCATCAGTTGCGTGAACCTTTCTAGCCGTTTTGCCAGTTAAATCTACCCGGCCATTCTACTATTGTAATGTGATATTCCTCTGTCTGTAACATTGTCGTATATATAAAATAGAAAAGTATTTAAGTAATTTATTGACCTAGCTTTGGGAAAGAAACAGTAAAAATATATAAAAACTCATAGACAAAACTTAAGTAAGTGGAAAATCTTTGTTTTCGCCAGTCGTCTATCTTTTTAAGAAGACAGAGGAATTTCAGTATACACTTGGTTGTCTGGTGCCTTCAATAAAGGTAACTGTGTATCAAATATCTTTCAGAGTTATTGTCTGAATCCCAAAAGGTACAACTTCCTTATTATTTGTCTATGAGTGTATATTTGGGATATAACAATTACTTCCCCGCAATATGTTTTTGAAATGAATTTTTTCGTGGTGAGGATTCTTCTTCTAACCATTAAAATTTATAAACAACTGCGAACTAATATTTTCTTCAGAAAAATGGTCAGAATAAAAGAAACCTCTCACCTCCAGTAATCATTATATAAAGGAACATATTGCAGAAAAGACTACTTGTTATTTGTCTCTCATAAATATCTAAAAATTAACTTAATTTCTTGAAAATATATTTAATGAATTGATATTTATGAGATATATATATAAAAATCATGTGTGTGTGTGTGTGTTGTGTGTGATAAAAATAATTTATAAACTTACCTCAAAGCAATTTTAAAATATGTTATATTTGGGAGCTCTTTTAGGTATTGCCCTTTATTAAACTGTTATTTAAAATGAGAAAAAAAAAAAAACGATGACGCTTGAAACATAAAAATAAAAAGGATATACACGCATGGACAAAAACTTAAGGAAGTTTTACCTTTTAGCATTTATGTCGAGATTCAGACAATAACTCTGAAAGATATTTGATACACATTAACCTTTATTGAAGACACACGAGATAACCAAGTGTGAACAAAATTTTCTCTGTCTCCTTCGGAAAAAAAAACCCAATATATACGACCGGCGGCATTAAAGACGTTCCACTTTCTTAAGTTTTGTCCTGGAATGTAATTTGTCTAATAAAAATCAAATGAAATAATAAGAAAATGAAATGGTAAACATATGCAATTAATAGAAGATAGCATTCCAAATTTATGCTTGAGGCAAATGAAAAATTAAACCAAAATAGGAAGTGAGGCTGGACACAAGAATGGTGACGGAGACACAATATAAAATCCTAATACTATTGTCGGGAAGGGAGATCTTTATTATATACATTTATTTCCCTAAAATAATTTAAATATTATTTTTATCCATCAAACTTTTCAAACAAATATTTATGAAACTCTGTATAATTCAGGCCTACCTATTTTAGGAAATCATTTTGATTGAAATTTAATAATTATTATTCAAATTATTTTGTTAAAGCAAAAAAATTTTAAAAATATTTCTTCTGTAAAATAAAAAAAAGCTCCCCACGTGACAGGCGGGAATACTAACCACTATACTACCGAGGAATTAAAACAAGGTAATCGATATCTACCTTTAAATTCCATAAATCTATGTCATATTGCATAAAATATGTATTTTGGTGCTGTGATTAGCGCCATCTTATTAAATTTGTTTGTAGAAAATATTGGGCGTGAGCCCTCTTGTTCAATAATAGATATATGAAGAAAGTTTTCTCTAATTTGCAAAGGTATTCACAGGTGACCTTCACAAAGGTTAACGTTATTTTACTTTGCGCTTGTTTAAAGAAGAATTTAGTGAGATGGTGCTCCAGCACGGTGATACCTTGGCATTTCAGTAGAATACTAATATTCCATCTTATGTTTGACCCAAGAGTAATTGCTCGCCAACTACACTCTACTAACCGTTAAAATTGCTATACCAAAAAGGTGACACGCTACAGACATGAAATTTACACGGTACGATAGGAAATAATTATTGTGATGAGCGAATAGTTAGATTATTGACGCATTTGTGCAAAATAGGCGCGGATAGTAATAACTGCAATGCGCTGTAAAGAAGAGATGGTGCAGCAGGTTTCTCATACAGAAATTGAATTTTAAACTTTGATTCGTTTTGAATGGTTGTCGGGATACCTCGTGTAAGAAGAATAAATGTTTACTATATAACGCTTCTGAATTTATAGAAGAATAATTATAGCCTACCGGGATATCGGTTTACCATACCGCAGTATTCATGCTAGCTTAATTCGAGATATCATGGCTGTTAGCAAAATATGTAATCGATGGCTCAGGACGGTCATATGGAACGACGTACTGGATTTCAGCGGCTCTCTATCACTAACAGACTAGAAGACCGACATGTTACTTGAATGGCCATAAGCCATACCAAAATCCCTGATTCAAGAATTTGGGTTATTTAAGAGTCAAAAGGTGTCTGCACAAACAGTTCGAAGCATCATGAGCTGTCAGTTCGGCGACCATGGTTTCCATTAACCATGAGGATATTTCACAGACGGGAGATTCTTAAATGTTGTGATCAACGGCGGATATCTGAGCTGGAATAACGTGACTTCGTATTTTCAGACGAATCCATGTTCTATTTGCAGCACCACAATGGCCGCATCCATGTTTGGCGCCATTGTGAAGAAAGCACATTGCCGGCGTGCATTCGACATCACATACAGGATCATTACCTAGAGTTTAGTTACACGTCTCGGTCTCCTCTTGTTCACATTGCCGGCTCTTTAAACAGTCCTTGTTACATTCCTGATGTATTAAGACCCTTTAAAGTAACCTTTATTCAATGCCTGGGAAACACTACGTTTCATCAGGATAATGCACGACGGCAATTTGTTAGCATTGTACCTTCCTACATACAGAAAATATTTGTCTGCTACCCTGGCCAACACGTTCTCCTGAACTATCACCATTATTAATTGTCAAGTCAATGCATGCCGAGTCATTGGCTCGTCACCAAACGTCAGTCTCTACTGATGTCGAACTGTGGCTTCGTGTTGAAGGTGCATGCAAAGCTATACTTGTACATGGCATCAATCTCTGACTCAATTCCCAGGCGTATAAGTGCTTATATTGCTGACAGAGGTGGTTCTCATAGGTACTGATTTCTAAGTATCAATACCTCTAAATTTCTTTAATATTGAATTGCTTATTATTCCCTTACAATGATATAATTGTCCAATAAATCTAATTTTGTAATATGCATTTATTACAGTGTAGTAATTTTAGTAACCAATAGTGTATTAGTATAACATAGCTCATTGTCGTGTTCATAAATAAATAACGAATATACTTTACAATTCTTTCTTTTTTATTACTTTTATTAACAATTTTGTAAATGTCTTTGGATTAAGAATATATAATTAATTGGGTTAACAGAACCATCTTTGAAGCCGGTTATGACAATTAGTAAACAATAATGCTATTTTGAAGTCTTCCATAAGATAGAATTTGTTCATAAATGTCTATCTTATATCTAAATATACACAATCCGTCACAATTAAATATTGAGACTGAGTTCATTATTTAGAAAATAAAAATCCTCCTAGAATAATTGCACTGTTTTATTCAAAGCAAAACACCATTTTACATTGTTACACTGTGAGTGTTACGTACAGCAAAGAGTCAAAAGATGTCTTTAACCACTCTTGTAGTTGGTCCGAAGAGTCGATATTACAGAATTTTGAAGGTCTTTAATATCCTCAAACATAAGTCCTTTCATTGGGATATTAAGTTTGAGAACAGAAAATAATCTCAGAACTCCAATCTGGGGAATAAGGTGGATGATTGAGCATACACACACTTGTTTATTGGTTAAAAGTTCTTGAACAGATGCTGCTCTATGAGAGGAAGCATTGTCATGAAAAAGGGAACAACTGTCTGTTTTTGAATAAACAGGTCGTACTCGAAGAATTATTTTCATAAGATACTCAAGTATTTATATATAATCGTCAATTTCAACAGCAGCATCTGTTATAATTGTCCTTTGGGGAAAAGATCTCTTCTTCTTCTTTCTTATCTCCACTCAATCATATTAGGGTATCAAGCTGTGACCCTAGATGGTGTCTGTTTGACAACCATAATGACTGGGTGAAGTAGAATGCGTCTACCTTTGTCATTAAGACTGGGAGCACTACTCAGTGTCAGGCCGACTTAGCTCCAAAAGAAATGGCCGCCTCTGACATGAGGAACAGACGCCATGTGCAGCGGCTCCTAACAAGGAGTTCATGGTTGATAATTCCCTAGCTATCGTAGAAACACACCAGCATTGTATTTACTTTTGACTTTTGAAGACGAACCTTCTTTTGCCTTTTTTGGTGATGATGGTGATTTCCATTCAGAACGTTCTCATCTATTAGTAGGATCATAGAGAAAACACACAATGTTTCATAACACCTGTCGCAATTTAAAATAATGCATTTTGTTTCTACTAGATGTTTTAAGAATATCTTCAGCATACTAAACCCGTTCATGTTTTTGGTCATCAGACAGAATACAAGTACTTGTATAGGGTAAAAATCGGGCAGAATATACAACAAAAAAGCATTTTCTTTCCCAAATTTTCAAATAAAAAGAGCGAATTGTCTTCCAATTAAGAAATTTTATAAAGCTAGTAACAATAAGTCCTAAGGGTTGTCATTTATTTTTCACCTATATATAAGTCAAATTGAGTTTAAGTTTATTCTGTTACAATAGTTGTACATACTTTTCAAATAAATCCCATTTTATTATTGTATTACCTATAATAGGATTTATACACAGAAATGGTTCAAATTATGTTTAATAAATTTTCAAATCTTTATTGATTGTACGTTCCAATATACATATATAACTCAACTATTTACTTAAGTTCAAGAAACCAATACAAAAAAATAAAAAATATATATATTTTTATTGATATAATTTTCAACCTTTTCTGTAAAAATTTTATTCAGCTTAATACGATTATCAAACAGGATTTCTTTAGAGAGTATGAAAATACAATTTTAAAATATGGAAAAAGTGTTTATTTTTATAAAATACACACACATATTGAAGGTATGGTATTATATACTAAAAAAAAAAAAAATACGGAAAATAATCTGAATATGTATTCATATCTGTATAAGTATTAATTAAATTAATTCTTAATTTGAAACAATTTGGAGGCTAAGAAAGGAATTAAACATAGCGTGAGGGAATCACTATTCCAGCAACCACCAATAGAGGCGCTGTGGTGTGCGTGCGTGCGACAGCTAATTGGCTGAGTGACTCTGTGGGTGCAAATATAATATTTGCTCTGGTAACACTGCCGGTATTCTTCTTTCTTTTCTACCGGGATTTACGTCCTACTAACATACTGCTGGCGTTGTTCTTTTTTTTTTCTACCGGGATTTATATCCTGTAAACACACTGCCTCCTGTTTTTTCTTTCTTTCTTTGTTTACTGGATTTTGTGTCCTGTTAACACACTGGCCCTGTTTTTTTTTTCTTTCTTTGTCTACCGCGTTTTGTGTCCTGCTAAAAAAACTGTCCTATGTTTTTTTCTTTCTTTGTCTACCGCGTTTTGTGTCCGGCTAACACACCACCAGCATTGCTATTTTTTGTCTACCAGGGATTTACATACTGCTAACATACTGCCCCCTGATTTTTCTTTTTTGACTACCTCGTTTTGTGTCCTGCTAACACACTGCCTCTAGTTTTTTTTCTTTCTTTTTCTACCGTGTTTTGTGTCCTTTTAACACACTGCGTCTCTTTTTGTCTACCGGGATTTATATCCTTCTGACACACTGCCTCCTGTTTTTTTCTTTCTTTCTTTGTCTACTGGATTTTGTGTCCTGTTAACACACTGGCCCTTTTTTTTACTACCTCGTTTTGTGTCCTTCTAACACACTGCCTCCTTTTTTTCTTTCTTTGTCTACCGCGTTTTGTATCCTGCTATCAAACTGCCCCCTGTTGTTTTTTCTTTCTTTGTCTACCGCGTTTTGTGTCCTGCTAAAAAAACTGTCCTATGTTTTTTTCTTTCTTTGTCTACCGCGTTTTGTGTCCGGCTAACACACCACCAGCATTGCTATTTTTTGTCTACCAGGGATTTACATACTGCTAACATACTGCCCCCTGATTTTTCTTTTTTGACTACCTCGTTTTGTGTCCTGCTAACACACTGCCTCTAGTTTTTTTCTTTCTTTTTCTACCGTGTTTTGTGTCCTTTTAACACACTGCCTCTTTTTTTGTCTACCGGGATTTATATCCTTCTGACACACTGCCTCCTGTTTTTTTCTTTCTTTCTTTGTCTACTGGATTTTGTGTCCTGTTAACACACTGGCCCTTTTTTTTACTACCTCGTTTTGTGTCCTTCTAACACACTGCCTCCTTTTTTTCTTTCTTTGTCTACCGCGTTTTGTATCCTGCTATCAAACTGCCCCCTGTTGTTTTTTCTTTCTTTGTCTACCGCGTTTTGTGTCCTGCTAAAAAAACTGTCCTATGTTTTTTTCTTTCTTTGTCTACCGCGTTTTGTGTCCGGCTAACACACCACCAGCATTGCTATTTTTTGTCTACCAGGGATTTACATACTGCTAACATACTGCCCCCTGATTTTTCTTTTTTGACTACCTCGTTTTGTGTCCTGCTAACACACTGCCTCTAGTTTTTTTCTTTCTTTTTCTACCGTGTTTTGTGTCCTTTTAACACACTGCCTCTTTTTTTGTCTACCGGGATTTATATCCTTCTGACACACTGCCTCCTGTTTTTTTCTTTCTTTCTTTGTCTACTGGATTTTGTGTCCTGTTAACACACTGGCTCTTTTTTTTTGACTACCTCGTTTTGTGTCCTTCTAACACACTGCCTCCTTTTTTTCTTTCTTTGTCTACCGCGTTTTGTGTCCTGCTATCAAACTGCCCCCTGTTGTTTTTTCTTTCTTTGTCTACCGCGTTTTGTGTCCTGCTAGCAAACTGCCCCCTGTTGTTTTTTCTTTCTTTGGCTACCGCGTTTTGTATCCTGCTAGCAAACTGCCCCCTGTTGTTTTTTCTTTCTTTGGCTACCGCGTTTTGTGTCCTGCTAGCAAACTGCCCCCTGTTGTTTTTTCTTTCTTTGTCTACCGCGTTTTGTGTCCTGCTAGCAAACTGCCCCCTGTTGTTTTTTTCTTCCTTTGTCTACCGCATTTTGTGTCCTGCTAGCAAACTGCCCCCTGTTGTTTTTTCTTTCTTTATCTACCGCATTTTGTGTCCTGCTAGCAAACTGCCCCCTGTTGTTTTTTCTTTCTATATCTACCGCATTTTGTGTCCTGCTAGCAAACTGCCCCCTGTTGTTTTTTCTTTCTTTGTCTACCGCGTTTTGTGTCCTGCTAGCAAACTGCCCCCTGTTGTTTTTTTCTTTCTTTGTCTACCGCATTTTGTGTCCTGCTAGCAAACTGCCCCCTGTTGTTTTTTCTTTCTTTGTCTACCGCGTTTTGTGTCCTGCTAGCAAACTGCCCCCTGTTGTTTTTTCTTTCTTTGTATACCGCATTTTGTGTCCTGCTAGCAAACTGCCCCCTGTTGTTTTTTCTTTCTTTGTCTACCGCGTTTTGTGTCCTGCTAGCAAACTGCCCCCTGTTGTTTTTTCTTTCTTTGTATACCGCATTTTGTGTCCTGCTAGCAAACTGCCCCCTGTTGTTTTTTCTTTCTTTGGCTACCGCGTTTTGTGTCCTGCTAGCAAACTGCCCCCTGTTGTTTTTTCTTTCTTTGTCTACCGCGTTTTGTGTCCGGCTAACACACCACCAGCATTGCTATTTTTTGTCTACCAGGGATTTACATACTGCTAACATACTGCCCCCTGATTTTTCTTTTTTGACTACCTCGTTTTGTGTCCTGCTAACACACTGCCTCTAGTTTTTTCTTTCTTTTTCTACCGTGTTTTGTGTCCTTTTAACACACTGCCTCTTTTTTTGTCTACCGTGATTTATATCCTTCTGACACACTGCCTCCTGTTTTTTTCTTTCTTTCTTTGTCTACTGGATTTTGTGTCCTGTTAACACACTGGCCCTTTTTTTTTTACTACCTCGTTTTGTGTCCTTCTAACACACTGCCTCCTTTTTTTCTTTCTTTGTCTACCGCGTTTTGTGTCCTGCTATCAAACTGCCCCCTGTTGTTTTTTCTTTCTTTGTCTACCGCGTTTTGTGTCCTGCTAGCAAACTGCCCCCTGTTGTTTTTTCTTTCTTTGGCTATCGCGTTTTGTATCCTGCTAGCAAACTGCCCCCTATTGTTTTTTCTTTCTTTGGCTACCGCGTTTTGTGTCCTGCTAGCAAACTGCCCCCTGTTGTTTTTTCTTTCTTTGTCTACCGCGTTTTGTGTCCTGCTAGCAAACTGCCCCCTGTTGTTTTTTTCTTTCTTTGTCTACCGCATTTTGTGTCCTGCTAGCAAACTGCCCCCTGTTGTTTTTTCTTTCTTTGTCTACCGCGTTTTGTGTCCTGCTAGCAAACTGCCCCCTGTTGTTTTTTCTTTCTTTGTCCACCGCATTTTGTGTCCTGCTAGCAAACTGCCCCCTGTTGTTTTTTCTTTCTTTGTCTACCGCATTTTGTGTCCTGCTAGCAAACTGCCCCCTGTTGTTTTTTCTTTCTTTGTCTACCGCGTTTTGTGTCCTGCTAGCACACTGCCCCCTGTTGTTTTTTCTTTCTTTGTCTACCGCATTTTGTGTCCTTCTAACACATCACCAACATTGTAATTTTTTGGCTACTGGGATTTACATCCTTTTAACACACTGCCTCCTGTGTTTTATTTCTTCGTCAACCGCATTTTGTGTCCTGCTAACATACTGCCCCCAGTTTTTCTTTCTTCGTATACCACGTTTTGTGTCTCCTGATATCACACCACCAACATTGTTATTTTCTACCGGGATTTACACCCTGCTGACATACCGCTCTCTGTTTGTTCTTTCTTTGTCCACCGCTCTTGTGTGTTGCTAACATACTGCTCTCTGTTTGTTCTCTCTTTGTCCACCGCTCTTGTGTGTTGCTAACATACTGCTCTCTGTTTGTTCTTTTTTTGTCCACCGCTCTTGTGTGTTGCTAACATACTGCTCTCTGTTTGTTCTTTCTTTGTCCACCGCTCTTGTGTGTTGCTAACATACTGCTCTCTGTTTGTTCTTTCTTTGTCCACCGCTCTTGTGTGTTGCTAACATACTGCTCTCTGTTTGTTCTTTCTTTGTCCACCGCTCTTGTGTGTTGCTAACATACTGCTCTCTGTTTGTTCTTTCTTTGTCCACCGCTCTTGTGTGTTGCTAACATACTGCTCTCTGTTTGCTCTTTCTTTGTCCACCGCTCTTGTGTGTTGCTAACATACTGCTCTCTGTTTGTTCTTTCTTTGTCCACTGCTCTTGTGTGTTGCTAACATACTGCTCTCTGTTTGTTCTTTCTTTGTCCACCGCTCATGTGTGTTGCTAACATACTGCTCTCTGTTTGTTCTTTCTTTGTCCACCGCTCTTGTGTGTTGCTAACATACTGCTCTCTGTTTGTTCTTTTTTGTCCACCGCTCTTGTGTGTTGCTAACATACTGCTCTCTGTTTGTTCTTTCTTTGTCCACCGCTCTTGTGTGTTGCTAACATAATGCTCTCTGTTTGTTCTCTCTTTGTCCACCGCTCTTGTGTGTTGCTAACATACTGCTCTCTGTTTGTTCTTTCTTTGTCCACCGCTCTTGTGTGTTGCTAACATACTGCTCTCTGTTTGTTCTTTCTTTGTCCACCGCTCTTGTGTGTTGCTAACATACTGCTCTCTGTTTGTTCTTTCTTTGTCCACCGCTCTTGTGTGTTGCTAACATACTGTTCTCTGTTTGCTCTTTCTTTGTCCACCGCTCTTTTGTGTTGCTAACATACTGCTCTCTGTTTGTTCTTTCTTTGTCTACCCCTTTGTGTGTAGCTAACATTCTACTGGCGTTGCTCTTTCTTTTTAAACCGGGATTTTTGTCTGCTAACATGCTACTCTCGTTGTTTCTTCTTTGTCTAACGGAATTTGAGTATGCTAGAACATTGCTAGCGTTGTTATATATTTGTATACCGCTCTGTGTTCTGCTAGCAAAGGCTGGTGTTGTACCTTTTTGTCTACCGTGTTTGTGTACTGCCAGCATACTTCTGGCGTTGTACTTTGTTTAGCTACTGAGATTCGTGCACTGCTAACACACTGTTTTCATTGTCTACCACTCTATGTGCTGCTAACACACTGCTTGCCTTGTTCTTTTTTTACTACTGCTCTGTGTTCTGGCAACAAACTGCTAGCGTTATCTCTCTTTATCTACCAATATTTGTGTCCGCTAACACATTGCTGACGTTGTTCTTTCTTTTATCTACCGGGATTTGTGTTTGCTATTGTTGATATTTATAATTTAAAATGTTCATTTTTCATTCTATGATTTATATTAATCTGTGGACTAATTTATTCTGTGGTGTTGATTGTGTGTATATATATATAGGTATTTTCTTTGAGTGAGTGTGGTTGAGAATCTGTGTGGAGACGTATGAGTTTTCTTAGAGTTTCTTCAAATTTATCATAGTAATTTAACTTCATTGTTTTTCATACTTTTAATAAAGAAGTTTTAAGTATAAATAGAGAGTGATTATTAAGATTCTCCCAACAATTGGTAGCAGAGAGCGGTTGAATTTAAATTTATGCAAATCTAGATTGATTGAATAATTTTTAGAAAAAAGAAAAGATGCAAAATTTTAATTTATCTCCAATAGAAAAACTTTCAGACAAAAACTACTTGATCTGGGTAAATCGAATTGAAAGTGAATTACGGGGATTAAAATTATGGAGAAGAATTATAGAAGGAGAAGAAGTTGAAAAGCCAATAGAAACAGACAAAAAATTTGATGAAAAAATGAAAATCTGGGAAGACTGGGATGACGACAATGCAATTGCAAGAAATGTGATGAACCGAACAATGAATGACACTCAAATTCTAAAATATTCAAGTGAAAGAAATGCCAAGAGATTATGGAATATAATTGGAGAAGAAATGGCATCAAAAAATGTAGACTTGCAGATGAAAAATAGAATAGAATTATCAAAATTGAAAATGATCGAAGATGAAACGGTGGATGATTACTTAAATAGAGCTATGATTATAAAGAGCAGAAGCATTCAAGCAGGAGATGAGATTAGAGATGGAGAATTAATTTGCTTCGTTTTGGAAGGTTTGAGAGTTGAATTTGATTTTGACATAAAAATTATAAAATCAGACAGGAAAAATAATATGAACACAATAAGACAAATCCTGAAGGAAACAGAAGAAAAATTAAAACTTAGAAAAGAAGAAAAACGGCAAACTGAAATTGCATCTAAAGCTAGAGAAGGCCGATCGGGAAGACGAAATTTTGCTATTAAGTGCTATAACTGTGAAAGGATGGGTCATATCTCTAGGGAGTGTAGAAATAGGATGAAATGTTTTAAATGTGGAGGATTTGGGCATGAATCGACGATGTGTAAAAGGTATAGAAATGAAAGTCATGCAAAGTATGATTATAATGGGCCTAAAAGAGGAATAAACAGACAAAATAATAGAGAATCTACAGGTCATGTGATGGAGGCGAATGAAGACAATTACGAAGAGGAGGATCAAGGGGATGAAAAAATAAGATGGACAATGGATTCTGAAGCCTCTAGCCATATGGTCAGTAAGAAAGAATTATTTATAGAATATAAAGAAGAAGAAAGAATTATAGCAACAGCTGAGAAGGGTGCAGTGATGAAATCATCGGGAATTGGAGCTATAAGAATGAAGTCAAATGTAAATGAAAGATTCATTTAATTTGAAAATGTTTTGCATGTACCTAATTTAAGAGAAAATTTATTATCAGTAACAAAAATTATAGATCATGATTTTGATGTATTATTTAGTAAATATAAAGCAGAGGTAATAGATAAAAATGGTGATGTCTTATATGAAGCAAAAAGAGTAGGTGATAAATTTGAAGTTGAAGGAATCCTAAATATGGAAATCGCTAGAAAAGCAGAAGTAGATGATATGCTATGGCATCAAAGACTTGCTCATGTAAATTTTCAGAAATTGAAAGAAATGTATGATAATTCAACTGTATTAGGATTGAAAAATTTGCATAACAACAAAGCGAATTGCGAATCTTGTACATTGGGAAAATTACATAGAAAATCTTACAAAAGTGTTCAATATAAACGATCTGAAAATATTTTGGATCTATGGCATACCGACATAGTTGGACCTTTAAATGATTCTTTTGGATATAAGTATTTCATCACTATTGTTGATGACTATAGTAATTTTACTTTCGTTATACCAATTGCTAATAAATCTCAAACAGCAGATTCCATAATAAATTTGATTATGCAAGAAGAAAGACAGACTGGAAAGAAAGTAAAGAGGATTCGAAATGATAATGGAGGAGAATATATTTCAAATTATTTCAAGAGATGGTTGTCTAGTAAAGGCATCAAACAAGAATTCACTACTGCTTATACTCCTGAAAGTAATGGAAAAGCCGAAAGATTTAATAGAACCATAGTTGAGTCAGCAAGAACCATGCTAAATGATTCTAAATTACCTTTAAAATTTTGGAGCGAAAGTGTTAAAGTGGCTGTTCATATGAATAATAGAATTAAAATCAAAGAAATGAATACAACTCCTTTCGAGATATACAAGGGATGGAAACCAAACATTGTTTACTTAAAAAGGTTCGGAAGCGAAGCTTATGTTCATATTAGGAAAGAAAAGAGAAAGAAGATGGAACCAAAAGCTCATAAAGGGATCATGATGGGCTATAGTATGATAAGAAAAGGCTATAGAATATATTTACCAGAAATGGATGAAATTCATGAAGTATCAGATGTTAAATTTAATGAAGCTAAGTTGGGATATTATTTAATGAATAATAGTGGTAGAAATCTTGATGAAAATGAACTTTTCTTTTTTAGTAGAGAAGACCAAAATTTGATTTCTCACAGGAATGAAGACTCTGGTGGTAATAGAGAAGACCGAGTAGAAACTTTAACATCGATGATGAGCATGTTACTCAAGATGATAATGATATAGATTTGAGCGAAATAGATGAAATACCTCCTGATGAAATAATTACTCCACGTAGAAGCGGACCAGAACCAGGAATGACGAGAGAAATGAGAGAAGAACGAGATCTTCGTCTGAGAGAAACCGAGGAAGAAGAACTTATAAAAAAGGGTGTGAGGAGATCTGAAAGATTAAGACTAATGAAAAATAAGGAAAATGTTTCTGATAGAAAACTTATGAAATTAAACGTCCGAAAGATTACCAAGAAGCACTGAATTCAGAGGAAATGAAAGCGGACCATCTCACCAAGAGTGTGGATGCTGTCAAGATTAAGAACTGCCTAAGTGGTGGAGTTATTTTTTGAGGAATGAAAATTGAAAATTTGAAGGTGAGATTTGTTGATATTTATAATTTAAAATGTTCATTTTTCATTTTATGATTTATATTAATCTGTGGACTAATTTATTCTGTGGTGTTGATTGTGTATATATATATATATATATATATATATATAGGTATTTTCTTTGAGTGAGTGTGGTTGAGAATCTGTGTGGAGACGTATGAGTTTTCTTAGAGTTTCTTCAAATTTATCATAGTATTTTAACTTCATTGTTTTTCATACTTTTAATAAAGAAGTTTTAAGTATAAATAGAGAGTGATTATTAAGATTCTCCCAACAGCTATCACACTCTTGACGTTGTTATTTATTTGTCTACTGCTCTGTGTGCTGGTAACAAGCTGCTGGCGTTGTTCTTTCTTTATATACCGAGATTTGTGTCCGCTAACACACTGCTGGCGTTGTTCTTTCTTTTCTACCGCTCTGTGTGCTGTTACACACTGCTGGCGTTGGTCTTTCTTTATTTACCGATATTTTTGTCTGCTAACACACTGCTGGCGTTGTTCTTTCTTTATATACCGAGATTTGTGTCTGCTAACACACTGCTGGCGTTGTTCTTTCTTTATTCACCGAGATTTGTGTCCGCTAACACACTGCTGGCGTTGTTCTTTCTTTATTTACCGAGATTTGTGTCCGCTAACACACTGCTGGCGTTGTTCTTTCTTTATTTACCGAGATTTGTGTCCTTTAACACACTGCTGGCGTTGTTCTTTCTTTATTTACCGAGGTTTGTATCCGCTAACACACTGCTGGCGTTGTTTTTTCTTTATTTACCGAGATTTGTGTCCGTTAACACACTGCTGGCGTTGTTCTTTCTTTATTTACCGAGAATTGTGTCTGCTAATACACTGCTGGCGTTGTTCTTTCTTTATTTACCGAGATTTGTGTCCGCTAACACACTGCTGGCGTTGTTCTTTCTTGTTCTACCGAGATTTGTATCCGCTTTCACACTGCTGGCGTTGTTCTTTCTTGTTCTACCGAGATTTGTGTCTGCTAACACACTGCTGGCGTTGTTCTTTCTTTATCTACCAATATTTGTGTCCGCTAACACATTACTGACGTTGTTCCTTTTTTTATCTACCGGGATTTGTGTTTGCTATCACACTCTTGACGTTGTTATTTCTTTGTCTACTGCTCTGTGTGCTGGTAACAAACTGCTGGCGTTGTTCTTTCTTTATCTACCGAGATTTGTGTCTGCTAACACACTGCTGGCGTTGTTCTTTATTTATCTACCGAGAATTGTGTCGCTAACACACTGCTGGCGTTGTTCTTTCTTTATATACCGAGGTTTGTGTCTGCTAACACACTGCTGGCGTTGTTCTTTCTTTATATACCGAGATTTGTGTCCGCTAACACACTGCTGGCGTTGTTCTTTATTTATCTACCGAGAATTGTGTCGCTAACACACTGCTGGCGTTGTTCTTTCTTTATTTACCGAGATTTGTGTCCGCTAACACACTGCTGGCGTTGTTCTTTCTTTATTTACCGAGAATTGTGTCGCTAACACACTGCTGGCGTTGTTCTTTCTTTATTTACCGAGATTTGTGTCCGCTAACACACTGCTGGCGTTGTTCTTTCTTTATTTACCGAGATTTGTGTCCGCTAACACACTGCTGGCGTTGTTCTCTCTTATTCTACCGAGATTTGTGTCTGCTAACACACTGCTGGCGTTGGTATTTCTTTATATACCGAGATTTGTGTCCGCTAACACACTTCTGGCGTTGTTCTTCTTTTATCTACCGCTCTGTGTGCTGTTACACATTGCTGGCGTTGTTCTTTCTTTATCTACCGAGATTTGTGTCTGCTAACACACTGCTGGCGTTGTTCTTTCTTTAAATACCGAGATTTGTGTCAGCTAACACACTGCTGGCGTTGTTCTTTCTTTATTTACCGAGATCTGTGTCCGCTAACACACTGCTGGCGTTGTTCTTTCTTTATTTACCGAGGTTTGTGTCCGCTAACACACTGCTGGCGTTGTTCTTTCTTTATTTACCGAGATTTGTGTCCGTTAACACACTGCTGGCGTTGTTCTTTCTTCATTTACCGAGAATTGTGTCTGCTAACACACTGCTGGCGTTGTTCTTTCTTTATTTACCGAGATTTGTGTCCGCTAACACACTGCTCGCCTTGTTCTTTCTTTATTTACCGAGATTTGTGTCCGCTAGCATACTGCTGGCGTTGTTCTTTCTTTTTCTACCGAGATTTGTGTCTGCTAACACACTGCTGGCGTTGTTCTTTCTTTATCTACCGAAATTTGTGTCTGCCAATACACTGCTGGCATTGTTCTTTCTTTATATACCGAGATTTATGTCCGCTAACACACTGCTGGCGTTGTTCTTTCTTTATTTACCGAGATTTGTGTCCGCTAGCATACTGCTGGCGTTGTTCTTTCTTTTTCTACCGAGATTTGTGTCTGCTAACACACTGCTGGCGTTGTTCTTTCTTTATCTACCGAGATTTGTGTCTGCTAATACATTGCTGGCATTGTTCTTTCTTTATCTACCGAGATTTGTGTCCGCTAACACACTGCTGGCGTTGTTCTTTCTTTTTTTACCGAGATTTATGTCTGCTAACACACTGCTGGCGTTGTTCTTTCTTTATATACCGAGATTTGTGTCCGCTAACACACTGCTGGCGTTGTTCTTTATTTATCTACCGAGAATTGTGTCGCTAACACACTGCTGGCGTTGTTCTTTCTTTATTTACCGAGATTTGTGTCCGCTAACACACTGCTGGCGTTGTTCTTTCTTTATTTACCGAGAATTGTGTCGCTAACACACTGCTGGCGTTGTTCTTTCTTTATTTACCGAGATTTGTGTCCGCTAACACACTGCTGACGTTGTTCTTTCTTTATATACCGAGATTTGTGTCTGCTAATACACTGCTGGCGTTTTTCCTTCTTTGTCTACTGCTCTGTGTGCTGTTACACACAGCTGGAGTTGAACATTTTTTGTCTGCCGTTCTGTGTACTAGTATCTAACTGTTAGAGTTGTTCATTATTTGTCTACCGTTTGTATTCGTCTGACAAGATATTGATTCCTTACTTCTCAAATCAAGATTCGTGTCTACTAACATACTGATAGCATTTTTATTTCTTCTTAAATCGATTTTTTTTGTCTGCTAACACACTGCTGGCGTGATACTTTCTTTGTCTACCCGGATTTGTGTTCTGTCAACATACTGATGACCTGTACTTTGTTTATCTACCGATATTTGTGCAGTACTAATACAACTGCTGGTATTTAATTTTTGTTTACCGGTGTTTATATACTGCTAACACCCTGCCCTCCTTTTGGAATTTCTTTGTCCACCGTTATTTGTGTCCAGCTAATACACTGTCTTTATTATAATTTCTTTATAAACCTGGTATTTTTCCTTCGAGTACATTAATATCGTTTCTCTTTTGTCTGCAATTCTTTTTGTTGTTGTTCTTCTGGCACACTTCTGATATCTGTTTTATAAAAGTGCTTCTGTAAATCAGCTTCGAAAATGTTTGCTAGTCATCGTAAAAAAAAATACTACACAGTTAAGCCTGTCTATAGCGTCCCCTCTAAATAGCGCCTTCCTCTCTATAGCGCCCTATTTTAAATACGTAGTACGAGGCGATTTACATTAAAAGTGACCTGTTTATAGCACCCCCTCTCTATAGCAACCTTTGATTTTATAGCTTGAATCTAGTAGTAATTGAAAACCACAATCGTATATATTTCTATTTATATTTCATTCATGACTTATTCTCTCCCTCATTAAATATACGTATTTTTAAATGAAGCAGATAATAAGAAAATATTCAAATCATAACTTGTAATTATATTCATCATAAAATTGAGAAAATATTTTGTAATTTTTAAAAATGTAATTACTGTGTATAAAACGTAAGAAATGTATATAAATGAAAAATAAAAAATTGGGTTTTTAGATATATGTGCGTTTTACATTTGTTTCCTCAATATTTAACTATATAACCCTATAGAAATATTCAGAGAAAAGCACAGCCACATTAACCAATATTTTATTTGACTCCTGACCTTTCAGTGAATTCCTGTCACTTCCTGAAGAGAGTCACAGGAATTCGGGGTGAAAGGTCGGGAGTCAAATAAATCATTGGCTGATGGGGCTGTGTTTTCCTCTGAATCAACTTTCAACCAACAAATGATCTTAAGACCTATAGAAATAGATATGGAAGAAGCGATTTACCTAGTTTCAACCAAGTTTTATGTATATAAATCCGATTTAAGGACAAATCCCGTTAAACTAAGAAAGAACGATGTCAGAAGGTTGTTGAGAAGAAGACTCCGGCCAAACATAGAAATATCAACGCCAGCAGTAGGTTAACAGGACTCAAATCTAGGTAGTCAAAGAAAACCCAATGCGAGTAGGGTACGAAGAAAAGTACATCGCCGACAGGGTGTTTGTAGACACAAATATCTGTAGACAAAGGAAGGAAAACGCCAGATAGATGCTATCAGAACACAAATTCCGGTAGACAAAGAAGAATAAACGTCGGCAGTCCTTTAGCAGAGATGATATAGTTTTAAGGGCTACTAACCAAAGTAAATGATTTTAGAGTCCAGAAGTGTGCTACCAGAACATAAAATGACTAATTTGCATATTCGCGTAAAGTATCAATAAGAGGCTTTCAAGTGTTAGCACATCATCAAGCCTCATGGCCTTATCGATCAGACTCCTTAGCAAAACTATTAAAAAAACGAATAGCCTTAGTTTCTCTGATAAGCTACCCATGCTAACGAATTGACAGATCTCTTCATAGAAACCACCACAACAGTTAAGCCTGATGATGAACTATTACTCGAAATCTTGTCATTTTAACTTCATAAAGAAACCTATTGCAAATCGATTTATTGATATATTGCGCGAAAATTTCTACAATTTTCTTTATAAACTTGAATTTACATATTTCGTTCGTTCCGAATTATTTTCACACAGTATTTGACTTATATGGATACAATACGATATGGAGTTAGATAAATAGAGTCCTAGTTTCAAGTTTGGCATTTCAAAATTAGCTTGAAACGAAGATGAGTTATATTTTTTCGTTTCTATTCGTAAACCTTGGGGAGAATCCGGGTAATTTCTCGAGTACACAAAATAAAATTTGAGTAACAATATATCAGGCCTCCAGGGAAAAGTACCTTTTCAAAAACATTTTTATTTTCTAGCTTTCGGGTACAAACACCCTTCTACAGAAGAAAACACGGTGTATAAGGTTTTTCCTGTAGGAGGGCGTTCGTACCCGAAAGCTAGAGATTATAATTGTTTGTAAAAATATACTTTTTCCTGGAGGCCTGATATATTTTCACTTAATATTGATAAAAGGGATTATTTTAATGAACAATATAAATTGATGTTACAATGATTATATCTATAATAGTAATATCATCTCTGGGAATAACTCTACTCATATTATTTATTTTATCTTCGATATTTTATTGTATAAAGCTATAAGATGCATAATTTACTCTGAATTAATAACATTTCATTTATTCATTAACCTATAAATTTATTTTCCAGATACATTGCCGAAGAGCTCAAGAAAGGAAGCGCCGTGAAGCCTGAAGCCTACGAGTGTGTTACCATCTTCTTCAGCGACATTGTGGGGTTCACCAACCTCTCGGCTGAGAGCACGCCGATGCAGGTGACTCTGGGATCTTAGAAAGTTTGTCTGTTTCATTATACTTCTTGAAAATACACTGTACTTGGATTCGTAAATATCTCACATTATAAATTTGTAAATACAGTAAACGAACCGAGGATATAGCGAATCTTCCCTTATAAAAAAACCTAAAATATTTTAAATATTGGTGATACCATATCGTGTGTATGTGAACCAAAGGTTCAGTCCCATTGAGGTTCATTTTGATAAAGTTTGGTATACAGTATTCTATAGAAATCATAAACTATTCTTTATATGGGCTCATGGACAAAACTTGAGGAATGTTCAGCATTTAGCATGTATATGGATATTCAAACAATTTATCTGAATATTATTTGATGCACCTTTATTAAAGATAACAACCAAGTGTGAACAAAATTGTCTCTGTCTCCTTCGAAAAACAGACAACAGACGACACCAAAATATGAAACCCTCTTGAGTTTAATCTAAGAGTCTATAGTTACTATTGATATATATTAAGGTTTTCCACTTTACTTCTCTGAATTAAACCGTTGTAGTCTCTGTTATTCTGAAAAGTAAAATTAATATTCAAAATATATACAGTTTTTTGATTAAGAAATTACAAACTTACGCACATCATAGACACATATTGCATTCAAATTTTCCAAATCGTGACATTATGCAATGCATTCTTTAATTTACTATAAATTTAAAATGCATCACAAATGTGAGTAATGATATTTGAAATACGTAATGTGCCCTCTTATCTCTCTCTCTGAAGAAATTCCTTGACATGGCAATCGCCCATGTCGGGGACAAGGACTCCGACCTAGGCAAGATGCCGTCCGAATTCAGGGAAGAATGCGACATTGAACGAGACGACACCCAGTGTGATTCGTCTGATACAGATAATTTGTAATTATTTTCTTTATATACATTTTTTCTTTCTCTAAACAACCCTAACCCTATATGGTTTTATATTTACGATTAATAAAGGTATATTCAATCTCAATCTCTCTCAAGGTCAAAAAAAGATATCACACTCAGAATGAGTAAACTTGACAAATCACAAGATTTGAATATTTGGAAGGGTCTCTTGAATAAGCTCTCAGACTCCTTATTTCATTGATTAGGAAAAATTTCGATTTTTCCGAATAGGTATATGCCAATTTTTAACAATAATAGTTTATTTCATTATTGAGATATTATCAAAATATCAACGTTAGTTTCCAAGCATAGGAGATTTTGAATACAGTCGTTTATCTGCCTAAAAATTATTGTCTGAAATAACCTTCAAATATAGACAGCAACCTGTAGTTAAACTGCTTTATAAATCATCGAATATATTTTTGACAATAAAAGTACTATCATTTTATATATTCAAATTTTCTTAGTTTTCAATAATAGCTCTTATTACTCTATTATATTTACATATACTCTCTGAGGAAGGGGGAGAAATCTAACACTTAAAAATGTTTAGTAATCTAAATAAGTTCTTATACCAGATGGCGCGCTAATGCATCATATTTAAAAGGTATTTATTTGAGATTGAATTATTTATATGTAACGCTTCACGGTTTTGCGTGTCATCCTTGCGCAGGGACCATGCTAATATTCTCTGTATCATTCCTATTTTAGTAGTTGTACCGCCGAACAACCATGTACGAATTATTCATATATGAAATAATTGAGAAAAAATGTTAAAAAATAAAGAAAGAGAGAGCAAACCACTTTACTTCATCAAAATTCTCTTACAAGATCTATAGCGTGCTGACCTCGTGCTGACGTTTATATTTGAAATCTATATTTTAGACATATAAATTCTATGTAGATAAAATTTTGACGAGTCTCGTTGTTTGAAGGAGATAGCTTTAATATTTCAACAAACTCTCGAGAATAAAATAATAATCTAATTGTTGAAAGTTAACTTTAATAATTTGTAAATTGATATCGTCTCTTTTACAAAATATTAATAAATACACTCATGGAAAAAACCTAAGGAAGTTGTACCTTTTAGCATGAATATCGGGATTCAGATATTGTCTGAATCATGATAGCCATGCCATGCCGAAGGGGTGAATCTCCCATAAGTTTTGTCCATGAGTGTATATACATCAAAAATAGTTTAACATCTGTTTCAAATTGGAACAAATATCGTTTTTAAAAATATGATAGAAATATGTAATTATGATATGGCGAATCTGTGATGATTCCCTATATTCAATTCTGACTGTTGGTCGTTCGTAACTCCCAAGAATAGCGTTTGAACGAGGCCAGCAGTAGAGGTAGCAGTCAAGACTATGCACATAACCAACTCTTCAGATACGAAATATAGCGATAATATTATTTTTGCTGAAGTGCTTCTGTTGAACTGTTCGCATTCACTGTACATGTTCAATAACTGTGTGAGCCAGGTCATTGATCTTCTGAATGACCTCTACACCTGCTTTGATGCCATCATCGAGCACTACAATTGCTACAAGGTGAGAATGAGATAGATGACACGCTGAGCATGTCACCATTATATGGCGTGACAGGTGGAGACCATCGGCGACGCCTACATGGTAGTGTCCGGTCTACCTGTGCGTAACGGGAACGAGCACGCGCGGGAGATCGGTAGACTTGCCCTGGCCTTCCGAACGGCGCTGGAGACTTTCAAGATCCGCCACATGCCCGAGCGCAGGCTGAAACTCAGGATTGGGATCCATTCTGGTGGAGCAATTTTGATCGCATTCATCCTTCCTTTGTGGTTCCTTCACAACCTTTCGTTGGTTATAATTGTTGCTGTTCTACAACCTTCCGTTGGTTATGATTGTTGGATAGCTACAACCTTCCGTTGGCTTTGATTGTTACTGTTCAACTACCTTCCGTTGATTACGATTGTTGCTGTTCTACAACCTTCCGTTGATTACGATTGTTGCTGTTCTACAACCTTCCCTTGGTTACGATTGTTGCTGTTCTACAACCTTCCGTTGGTTACGATTGTTGCTGTTTCACAACCTTCCGTTGGTTATAATTGTTTCTGTTCTACAACCTTCCGTTGGTTACGATAGTTGCATAGCTACAACCTTCCGTTGGCTTTGATTGTTACTGTTCAACTACCTTCCGTTGGTTACGATTGTTGCTGTTCTACAACATCCGTTGGTTATAATTTTTTCTGCCATACAAACATCCGTTGTTTACGATTGTTGCTGTTTCACAACCTTCCGTTGGTTATGATTGTTGGATAGCTACAATTTTCCTTTGGTTTTGATTCTTGCTGATCAACTACCTTCCATTATTGCTGTCCTACATACTTCCGTTGGTTATAATTGTTTCTGATCTACAACCCTCCGTTGGTTAGGATTGTTGCATAGCTACAACCTTCTTTTGATTACGATTGTTGCAAAGCTACATCCTTCCGTTGGTTACGACTGTTGCATAGCTACAACTTTCCGTTGGTTAAGATTGTTGCTGTTCAACTACCTTCCGTTGGTTATGATTGTTGCATAGCTACAATCTTCCTTTGGTTATGATTCTTGCTGATCAACAACCTTCCATTGTTGCTGTTCTACAACCCTCCGTTGGTTATGTTTGTTGCTGTTCTACAACCTTCCGTTGATTATGATTGTTTCTGATTTAAACCTTTCCGTTGGTTATGATTGCTGCATAGCTACAACGTTCGGTTGGTTATGACTGTTGCATCTATACTACATTCCATTATTTATGATTTTTGCAGATCAACAACTTTCCGTTGATGATGATTGATCTTAATCTACAACCTTTCTTTATTTATGAAGGTTTCTGGTTTAAATCCTTCTCTTTGTGATGTTTTTGCGTATCAACAACGTTACGTTGTTTATAATTGTTGTTGTTTTACAACCTTCCGTTGGTGATAATTGTTGCTTATCAATAACGTTTCGTTGGTTATGATTGTTGCTTAAATAAAACTCTCCGTTGGTTAAGATTTTAGAAAATCTAAAACATTCGGTTGATTTTAATTGTTGCTGATCTTCAACGTTTTATTTGTTTTGATTCTTGATTATCTATAACGCTCCGTTTTTTGGCTATGGTTCTTGGTTTTTTGCATTTAACTATTGGTTATGATTATTCTTCAACTTCAACTTTCTTTGGGTATGATCAATGCTCATCTGAAACATTTAGTTGGTTAAATTGTTGAGAGTGCTGTTCTTTTATAATTTATTTTGGGGCTTGGTTGTTGAGAAAAGTTCCAATTATTATATATTTAGATTTTCAGGTTATAATTGTTTGAAACAGAGCTTTATTTTCTATATGTTATGCATGAAAATATATCGAGATGTCGAATATTTGTTGATTTACAAATTTTTGTTTATGATCTTTGTTGAGAAAATAGTAATTGCTTCTTTAAAGGCTCTCCTTTTTAAATTACATTGAAAATCCAGAAAAGTGTTCATTTACAAGCCTCTGTTGTATATGATAGTTTTGATGCTAAATAATTGTTACAACCCTCTACTGTATATGATTGTTCAGAGTGGCTAGAAAATTTCTCAATTATAAATTCATTTTGTATATGATTATGTGTGTGATAAAACTAGATAATTGACAATTTTTTTAACTGCTTTATTTTATGCTATATGATCAAATTTATCAAACGTATATTACCTAATGTATCATATAAATATAATTTCTAGTTAGCACATATATAGTGTACGTATAGCAATGTCTATAACGTAGCCACCTGTCGACACAGGGCCGTGTGTCGCTGGTGTGGTGGGGCTGAAGATGCCGAGGTACTGTCTCTTCGGGGACACGGTCAACACGGCCTCTCGCATGGAGTCCACTGGAGAACGTACGTACCCTGGTAGCACATTCAGGTTGATAGGTGGATATTTACGGTGCTATGGATGCCTGAATACCTCAAACTAGCTACTGTTTTTTTCTGGGACACGGTCAACACGGCCTCTCGCATGGAGTCCACAGGAGAACGTACGTACCCAGGTAGCACATTAAGTTTGATAGTTGGATATTTACGATGCTATGGATGCCTAAATACCTCACACTAACTACTGTTTTTTCTGGGACACGGTCAATACGGCCTCTCGCATGGAGTCCACAGGAGAACGTACGTACCCAGGTAGCACATTCAGGTTGATAGGTAGATATTTACGGTGCTATTGATGCTTGAATACCTCAAACTAGCTACTGTTTTTCTGGGACACGGTCAACCCGGCCTCTAGCATGGAGTCCACAGGAGAACGTACGTACCCAGGTAGCACATTCAGGTTGATAGGTGGATATTTACGGTGCTATGGATACCTGAATACCTCAAACTAGTTACTGTTTTTTTTCTGGGACACGGTCAACACAGCCTCTCGCATGGAGTCCACAGGAGAACGTACGTACCCAGGTAGCACATTCAGGTTGATAGGTGAATATTTACGGTGCTATGGATGCCTGAATACCTCAAACTAGCTACTGTTTTTTCTGGGACACGGTCAACCCGGCCTCTAGCATGGAGTCCACAGGAGAACGTACGTACCCAGGTAGCACATTCAGGTTGATAGGTAGATATTTACGGTGCTATGGATACCTGAATACCTCAAACTAGCTACTGTTTTTTCTGGGACTACGGTCAACACGGCCTCTCGCATGGAGTCCACAGGAGAACGTACGTACCCAGGTAGCACATTAAGTTTGATAGGTAGATATTTACGGTGCTATGGATACCTGAATACCTCAAACTAGCTACTGTTTTTTCTGGGACTACGGTCTACACGGCCACTCGCATGGAGTCCACGGGAGAACGTACGTACCCAGGTAGCACATTCAGGTTGATAGGTAGATATTTACGGTGCTATGGATACCTGGAGACCTAAAGTTATCACCCTACCAAATAGTGTTATCCTAGAAGCGATGGATGTTTCGTTATAAAGAATAAATACCGTTTGAATCCATAAGTTGGACAATGGCCTGGAGCAATATATTCTCAAAAGTACAAAATCGTGAGGCGTATAGGCATTTTGACAATTAATATAATTTTATTGACATATTGTCTATATATGCAAAATTGCACAGTCCTCACTATTATTATAAAATAATAATTAGATATATAAGACTACAATATATACATCGAATATGGCGCCTCTGCCACCGCTGCAGAGTTTGGTGGAGAAACACCAGCGGGTCTCCAGCGACACCACGTATTTCGCGATCTACGAAGAAAACGTAGATCACCTGCTTCGCCTCTGAGGAGATGGTGATGGCGTGGTCCTCGATATCAACCAGAAAGTGAGGCGTATAGAGTTTCTTGTAAATTTCTTACTTATAAGCTTCTTTTTGTCTCACGATTTTGTAATTGTGATTCAGAGTACGTTAATATGCATAATACCTGCACATCTCTCTCTCTCTCTGTCTGACCTTATATGGTACGCTAGGACGAAAGGAAAATTTATTTTTTTTTAAATAAAATTTACTTAATTGATTTTTACACACACACAAAAAAAAAACAAGTTTTCCAAGATTATAAATTTTAAATATTTTGATTTTTTTTCTTATATCTAAAAAATATTAAATAAAATTATGATTACATACATAGAATTATTTTTTCAATTTAAGCAACAACCGCAAAAAAAAAAAAAAACGCTGTGAAATTAATATCCATATATTTCCATATTTTGAAATGACATGACCGATTAAACAGTTAAAATTATGAATAGACCTATAATTATAAGCTATTACTTCAGACCTTATGCTGAAATGAATACAATTAAAAGAGAGAAGGCATAGCTCAATTAGTGGTGAAACATTCCAGAGGTTTTGGCCAGTTTGATCTCCGAGCCACTCTAATATTTGATTAGACTGAATTTCTTATTTACACTGCATTCGTTGTAAAATTCAGTAAATGGGTGTTTAAAAGTACTATGGACATATGCTTATAGAACTGTATGTTTGAATTTACTGTATTACATAACAAAATCTCAAGGGATATAGGAATTTCAGTCTAATACAATAGTGAACGATAAAATAGCGAAAGGGTTGGGAGGGTTCACCACTGCCACAGCAATGCCCCGCCTCATTCAATTTTTATTCATTGCAGTATAAGATATGTAGAAACAAAGCTTTTAATTATATGCTTTTTATTGAATAGCACACATTAAAATTAGCTACAATTTTCAGGGATAGATGATAGAATTTATGATGTTGTTTAACAAATTTACAATGTAGGGCTAGGGAAGGGCTAGACTGTGAATATGTTGCAAAGAAAGCCTGGAATTTGTCTTAAATTAACAATTTATGGTATGCAATGAATAGGAAATATATACATTAAAGCACGTAGTTTCTTGTGAGCATAAAACAAACTTCTACTCTCCTTATTGCGATGGATAAAATTATTGGATACAATCGTGGGAATAGAAAGTTTAAGACTGTGAAAAGGTTTCAGAAGAAAACATGGGATTTGGCTCAAATGAGTGTCATGTCATGAATTCATATACCCATACATATATGAATTTGTAAGTAAGATCTCCAGTAACTTGTAGATATCTCAACGATGTCGTTTTGTATCCCAGCGCTGAAGATCCAGATCAGCCGTGCTACACGCGACATCTTGCTTGGGCACTTCCACGGCTTCGTTATAATCCCTCGCGGGGAGGTGGACATCAAGGTGACATCACACTGGGACATTCTGCTCTGGGTGACACTGGGCTTGTGCAGGGGAAAGGCCTGATGAAGACCTTCTGGCTTGAAGGGGAGATGTCGTGATCCTACAACCCCCACGGGTGTCTTGTAGTATAGCTGCTTAGATGCTCTAAGAAGATAGCTTGTATTGTTAAATAATGTTGTTGCCTCTCATCTTTACCTTGTAGAGTTATTTGTAGGTTTGGTGTCAGATTGGTGTTAGAATTTTCAGATATATACCATAAAGCTAGTCTTAAGCGGAACTTATCCTAGGTAGCAACTTGTTACATGTGGCTGGATAACACTGTATCATGGTAATAGATCTGAGTAGCAATCTCTACTCTTCGTCTTATTGCATTTTGAGTGGTCTGCTTATAGTAGTTTTTATTAGTACATATAACTATGCAGATTATCTGGGTTCATTTTGATTAGGCAAGGGCGAATGCCAGACTAACCATAATTGATTCAGCAAAGATTCGTTGGTAGTAATAATAGTAATTGTATATTGACCTCAGAGATGAATCTATTAGTTCATTATTATCATTGTTGACCCATGAATAGGCAAATTACCCTGTTTTTGCATTACATAGCATACCCTTTGGTTGATTGCACTGGCACTGATTCTTGTCAGATCTGACTCTATATCGTCACAAAGTTTGATCCGGATAGGTAACAACTATGGAAACATATAGGTAACAGGCATATAAGCAAACTTTTCTTTTTTTTTACAAATATACTTTTAATACATTACATTTAACTCTCTCTCAGATTGGAGAACAACGATGCTAACATGGCTCCAATTACGAGTGACTTAATTAAAATAGGAAACATTTTAGGATTTACATATATTCAAATATTTTAGCTAGCATAATTGAACAATAAGATTTATATCAGCAAAAATGAAAGCAGCGGGAAACATTAACAACATGAATGATCGGGAGCGGATTAATTTCTATATTTCCTTTAAAATATAATTTGATCGATTTTTTAGTATCATTAAGGCCACAAAGAAATCCGAAATATTTGCACCTTCTCGAACCAAGTAACAATGTAAGTTATAAATATATAAGGGTTCTAGGATGTCGAAGGTATCGGAAAGTAAACTAATTTCAATATGCCCATTCAAAATTTGTGATCATTTTCATTATATTTCTAGACCACGTAGTAGTCTGATATTTATAGATTAGTTTATTCCCGATGACAATGCAAATGTATACATTTTCAGGCCTCTTGGTGACCATGGGGTCGAGAATAGACTATAGAATAGAGAATATTTATATTCCACTTTAAAATAGGAAATTAGGCGCTACCGTTTCTTTAATGCGTTATTCTAATGCATATTTGAAAGGAGTGTTGCAAATATGGCCTGAAACCTTCTCTGCTAATTCACATGCTTAAACATTTTTTTCAATTCTCGACCATTTGTCCACTTGAAGGATGATGCGAAATTGAAGTCACCCCTTTACTGATGAAGGCTATCAATCAAAAAATATTTAATTCATTTTGTCTCCTCTCTAATTGTAAAGACGTAGCCGTATCACCTCATAAGCATAAATAAATAAATAATCAAAAAATGGTATTCAGGTTGACCTTTGTTTGAATTATCCAAAATTGGTGTTGTGCCTCAGTTTTTTATGACCGCCTTTACATTTTGTACAGTGATGAGATGAACAGAATGCATTGTTATAATGCATACTTAAAGGGAGAAGTGCCATCTTTGATACATGAATTTAATCCTTTCGCAAATTTATAAACTATTTTATTGTTGATTCATGGCTAATGCACCAATTGTATTTTAATTTGTAATATTATTTTTGAAATATTTCAAAATCAAATTTATATTTTATATTTATATTTATTTTATTAAACATAATATATGTATTATAAACAGATTTATGTATTATAAAATCACAATTTGTACTTTGGTACACTGTGTGATTTCCCTGCTCTCTCTGATGTGAGAAATAAATAAATTATTCTGGAGGCTACTTAAAGTAGAGTTATCTCGTTATTCCCTTATATAAATTTGTAGGATGGTTGAGATACGCTCTGGTAAGATGCAAGACCCGGCACAGGAAAGAATCAAGGTTGAAGAGAACCTGGTGCAACAATAGCATATTTACAAATATATTATACCATGGTATGGTAATATCATAGGATGAGGATGCTATTACCTACTAATATAGGGTTCAATATTAATGTGTATAATATTGACTCTTTATAGATTGGTAAAACCAGAATTCGCGCGATTAAAAACTAAATGAATGAATAATTAATAATATGTATATCTTTTATAAAAAAATGCACTAAAAAGGTAAAAATAAATATTTTTGCTACGGCTATTCAACAATATTATAAATAAAAAGGCGGAGGATGACCTTGTTGAATTTCTAACTAGATGTGGTTTAATATGAAACAATTGATAAGCAAGTTTTTATGTTCCTTCAAATATCACCTTTATTCGAAATATATGTCCCTCTCTTCTTTTCCATTTATCAATATAAATATTATTTATTTATTGTTTACGGGGCTTGACCAATGACGTAGAGCATCTACCCAAGTAAAATATTGTCCATATAATGTTGTATAAAAGAAAAATATATATCTTCATTACATATTATATATTAGCATAGAAGTAATAGTATTAGTGATATTCAATTCATTAATATACTAATATATACTTATTATAATGAAGCAATCTTCTATAAGGTGTATAACCTATGTTAATATATGAAACATTTAAGATTGTTATTAGAACCTTTTGTAAAACCCAAAGATAGTGAAAATGAACTTTTAAAACAACATGAAAAAACAATAGTTATCTAATAGATGTGACACTCAAATAACATTTTATTATGAGCAATAGTTATCCAGGAATTATTTGAAAGGGGAAAAATAAAATTCGGGGTAAAAGTTTCTTTTATTTTAGATTTTTGCAAGCTTTCGAACAAATTTCTGATCTTCGACGCGCAAATTTGTATCCAAATTCTATTTTCCCCATTACATTAATATTTTATCCATTAAAATGCCCATTAAAATCCACGCTGACGAGCGCCAACAGCGCGAAACGCGTTCGTGGATGGCTTTTTTTTGATGTATCAATAAATTGAGTTGGCCAAATACCACGGAGCAAGTTAAATAAACGTTTAGTTTATTTTTGCTCCACTAGATATCGCTCTGCCATCTAAAAAAGCATATGTTCTCGTGGTCAGGAAATACCTTATTTATTTAAATCTATATATGAGAATTTATATCCCAAAATTTCTTGACGCCCAAAATTTTCTGCAAAAACTTGCATTCATTAAATATTTTTCAAGTGGAAAGCCATTAGGTTTGATGACTTCTACTTGATTTCGACAGTCACTTAACGACCCATTAGCAGCACTTTTCAAACCAATCAATCAAAGTAAGAGCTTTTACTTGATTATATTAACCCATCAATCAATTTTCATATAAACTAACTGGTGTAGACTTTAAGTCTAAAGGCGATCCATTTATTACTTATATATAAAAAGAGCATACCAGCATCTGTGAAAGAAAAAATAACTATTTTTTTCTTAGAATATTTTGAGGGATTATTCCCTCTTATCGATTTATTGCCCAATAAACTTAAAGGTTTTGAAAATTGAGCAATCCATAAATATAAATTTAATTAAAAAGGTAAATATTGGATCAAAATAACATTTATTTTACCAATATTTCAGTTAGTTGAACGCCAATCTTTTTCCAAGGTATTATAACATATTAAGGTGTTATAATTGCTCTCAACATCCTAAATATAGAAGCAAGCCCTTATCACACAGAGCAAATTCGGAGGAGTGTCCATTGTATAAGGCACAAATCGACAGAATAATCGAAAGAACAAGTTATTTCCCAACTGAACAATTAGATAACTAATTCACACGAGTCAGGAAAGTATAAAATGCAAGCCCCAATAATTAAGTGTGTGCAACAAAATTTAAGGAAAAGCATAAACGCAACAAATGAGCTCCTGGCTCAGATAGCTAACGACCCACCAGACATATTATTTATTCAGGAGCCCTACACAGTGAACAATGTTGTTATTTTTGGCGGAAACGAGCATACAGTTTTAACAGCAAAAGGAAACAAGATAAACTCTGCAACAATAATTTTAAATAAAGGATTAAAATACAATAAGATAGATAAATTCACCAACTCATTTTGTACTACAAGCTCAATACTTTTATCAAAGTCAAATATAATTGTAGCGAATTTTTACATTCTCCCCAATTCTTTTTCGGAAACCCATCAAAAGTTTATTGAGGAAATTTTGGAAACCTTCAAAATTCAACCGATTCTGCTTTGTGGGGATTTTAACTCTAGGCACCCTGTCTGGTATGATCGAAAGACAAATTCAAATGGTCACAAACTTCATTCATTAGTGAACCAACACAATCTTTTCGTCCATAATATTAAAACTACCACGTGTCGTAATTCTAGCGTGATCGACCTCACTATCTCCAACAGAAATTCAATCAGTCTTTTAAAAAACTGGAATACATCCATAATGACGGACACCTCCGATCACGTGACAATAACCTACGAGATCGTTAGTAAAGACAACAGTCATATAAACGGTTATAAATCAACGTGGAAATTCAGCAAAACTGACGCAAACTGGAATGCTTTTTATGATGGATTTTCCTCCCCCGAATTGCTCAGCCTCGTGGATGAAACTAACCAAATAAAAAATTCCGAAAGTGTAGATAGAGCTGTTTTAAAACTCACAGATATTATCAGGGAAGCTGCTTTCGCATCCCTTAAGTTAAAACCAACCATAAACAAAAACAAAGTCAAATTTAAGTGGTGGACGAATAAACTTGAAAAAATGAAAAATGATATCAATTACATAAGAAATTTATTCTATCGAGGCAAAATAATTAATGAAAAATTATTTAAAGCTGCTCGTAATAAATATAATAAAGCCATCAACAAGGCAAAACTTAAAAGCTGGAGATTCTTTCTCGAAGAAAATGAATCAACTAATCCATTTGGGAACACTTATAAAACTTTCAAAACCTTAAAAGCATCATTTAACACAACAGGGATTCCATTGATAGACAACGCACCGGATTTTGCTAGGACTTCAAAAATGGAAAGTTTATTGAACGATCTTTTCCCGGACGATGATATTTCTTCCGAGGAGGAACTCCACAAAGCAACTAGATATTACTCGCCAATCTACAATAATAGAAACAAAGTGATCATAAGCCTAACAGATATCGAAACAATTATTGTATCATTGAAAAATAAGAAAGCACCCGGATCAGATAATATTAGCAATAATATGATTAAATACGCCTACCCTAGGATTTCCATAATCCTCCATCAAATATTTGAAAAATGTATAAGTTTGGGATATTTCCCAGATTATTGGAAAAACTCTTTTGTGAAAATCATTCCTAAAGGAGATAAAACTAGTTATGATGTTAGTAAAAGTTACAGACCAATTTCCTTACTATCTAACATTTCAAAAAATTTCGAACACGTAATTAAAAATAAACTTACTACCTTTTATGACGAAAACAATTTGATGAGTCATAGACAACATGGCTTCTCTAGGCATAAATCAACTATTACTGCTATGAAAGAGCTGACTGAAACTATTCTGGAACACAAGCAAAGAGAACTGACGGCGTTGATCGCAGTGGACTTATCAGGGGCTTTTGATAATGCATGGTGGCCAGCTATAATAAAAAGAATGGATTTAGACAACGTTCCCAGCTCTCTGATTCAAATCATCCAATCCTATTTGAATAACAAAAGGACAGTCTGTCTGTCTTACGGTGGCAAAACGATCTCCAAAAACCTTACTAAGGGATGTCCTCAGGGTAGTCCACTTTCACCGTTATTATGGAACATCTTGCTAAACGACATTTTAATGAATTTTAAATCTACAAAAGCTGAAATTATTTGCTACGCGGACGACATCTCTATTGTATGTTGGCATTATAATTTAGAGGGTCTAAAAACTGAGTTAGTGAACACCCTAAACTATGTCACTCAATGGTGCCGCTCAAACAAGTTAAAAATAAATCCAGAAAAAACAAACTTGATTCACTTCCACAATTTCCATAGGTTCCAGCTGGAATTTCAAAAAACCGTCATAAAGCCTTCAAATGAAATCAAAATTTTGGGAATGAAATTATCTAACCATAGGTTCAAAACAAAAATAAATTTTACCCCGCACATCAATGAGATTTTGCATAAGGCGCAGCGCATGAAAAATCTGCTTTTTTCCCTCAGCGGCAAAATATGGGGTATAAATTCTAATAAAAGGTTAATTCTGTATAAGACGCTAATTAGACCTATTCTAACATATGGAGCTGAAATTTGGTTTTACCAAATAAATAACCGCTCTAAACAGAAATTAAATTCGATGCAATACCAAATTGTTCTTTGGGCTACTAGATCGTTTAAAACATCTTCCTCAAATTGTGTCCACTGTCTGGCAGAGATCCCATTCCTGACTGACTTTATCGAATCAAGATTGATTAAATATGAATTGGACCAACTAAGCGAGGAAGACCAACGAACGTTCAGTCCACATTCTCCTTCAATTATAAAAGGATTTTTGAGAACAAGAATGAAAGATATGTTTTCTAATACAAATGATCACTTTCGTCTCTTTTTCCCTCTGGGCATTCCAAAATATTTCCGCCCTGACTTTTACAATGTGCAATTCGTTACTGGTCATGGAAATTTCGGAGATTTTCTGTTTCGAATAGGAGCTATAGACGATCCGGGATGTTTATGTGGAAAGAGAAAGCAGGATTCCAGTCATCTGCTCCTTGAGTGCCCAATCTTCCAGAACTACAGAAACCGGGAAAACATCGAATACAAGGATCTTTTTATGTTTGTAAATAGTAAGGACTCGTATTTTAAATTTAGAAAATTCTGTAAATATATCTATGATTTTCTCTCTTGGTTAAAAAAACCTTAATTATTACATATTTGTATATATGTATTTTTTGGTTTGTTTATTTTGTTGGTTGTGATGTAAAATCAAGAATGATTTAATGTCCTCTTTTTTATCTTTTAAATCTTGTAATTATTTTTTTTTTTTATGTAATATAGTATCTGAATTTAGTGTTGTTATTGACGCAAGCATCCCTTGTGGGGATATCGCGTCTGATTTGATGGATAAATAAATAAAAAAGGTGTTATAATACCTTGAAAAAGATTGGCTTTCAGCCAACTGAAATATTGGTGAAATAAATGATATTTTGATCCAATATATGCCTTTTCAATTACAAAACTTAAGGTAATTTACAAAATCTTGTAGAACACATGGAAACAACTTTGTCTCATGGTGGTCGAAAATAACTAATAATAAAAATAATTTATAAAAATTAAATGGATACAAATTAAGAGTATTAGAATTAAGATATAAAATATGAAAGGCTTTTGTGAAAATAATATATGCAACATGTTCTATAATGTATAAAATATAGAGTTAAGAAAGAATATAAAGCTTATATCAATTAATAAAAATAATGACAATATATCAGAAAAGTAAAAAAAAAGATTAATTAAGGTAAATTATTAGTTTAGGCGATGCATATGGAAATGAAAATAATGAATAAATGAAGTTGAATTCGATTAGGTAAAAATTTAGTTTAAGAGAGACAAATATGGTTCAGGGATTTCTTCATATCTATTCACACTAACTATATCCTTTATTGATGCTGTGGCCTTGTGTTGATCTATAAAAATTGTAAATTCCCTTTAAGTTTAATGAGCAATAAAATTATAAAGTGGGAGTAATCCCTCGAAATATTTAAAGAAAAACAATTTTATTTTCAATTTTAAAGGTCCATATGCGCTCTTTTTCATATAACTTGTAGACTGCCTAAAACACGTATAATGTTTGTAATAATAAAATATGGAGTATTAATATTGTTAAAACAGTTGTGAATCGAAAGCTAGACAGATTGGGAATATGTTTAGTATGAAATTATGATTAAATGACATATCAGGCAGGTAAAACAAAGAAGAGTTAACAACAGCACACAAAGAAGGAAGATGCAGCGCCTCTAGTGGCGCCGGTTGGAAGCTCCAGTTGCCAGGTCATTGTCCCGCGATGTGAGCGCTGGAAGTCATTATATTTAAAGGATGCGCACATAGAGTTAAACAATAATTATGGTAGAAATATATCAAATCTTCAGAGATAGGCTTCTTCTAAAAAATATTTATTCACAAATCTCTCTAGAGCTTTCGGCCTTGAAACCCTTTTAGAGGATAAAAATACGAAATCATTGTATCGTATTTTCTCCTGTAAAAGGACTTTCATTCCCGAAAGCTAAGGTTTTATGGATATTTTTTTTTAAAAGAAGCCTATCCCTGGAGATTTGATATTTCCACCTTAAAATATTGATACAAGGGATTATTTTATCAAATATTATTTATGAAAATTATGTTTGATCGTTTTTCAGATTTAAAGAATATATTTCTATTGTGTGCGTCTCTATAAGATCATCAATAGCACGCGGAAACGAAGAATATATCTTGTTTAATTCTATTCAAAGTTTCGAAACAATTAACAAGCTTGAATTTTCACCAAAGGTAAAACAAAGAAGATAACAAAAGAGAGTTCAAGCTCGAAACAAAATAAGGTTAGTGCAGGAGTCGGCAAACTTTTGAGTCGGAATAGTCAAAAATGACAATTTACAAACTTTAAAAGTTATTGAAAAGCTTCCAAATTTTTTTCTTTCCAACAATGAATAGCACTTGCATAAATGATATTTGCGTATGGAACTATACAAAGAGCCGCATGTGGCTCACGAGCCGCAGTTTGCCGACCCCTGGGCTAGTGTATAAGGTTGCCGACAGCTCCCAACCAGTTACTAAACATACACAGCGTCTTCTGGAACATTTCAGCCCTTTCCAGGCGTTTAATTTTTTTTCTTTGAAGTCACAGTATAATTATGCTAAAATCATGCGGATATTCGCATTAAGTAAAACTTCAGATATGTGATTATTTTTAGAAAGGACAAAAATGTGCAGTTAGGAGAGGTTAGATGCTTAATAAATGTGAAAATTAATTGAAGAAAAATGGTTAAATTTGAAGTTTTCTAAATTAATCAAATTAAATTATGCATTTAAACCATAAGTCAATTTTTACATATATAAAATTTGAAAATCTCTTCCCCATCTCTGATTAAATTATTTTAGAAACACAAGAAAATTTATTGCAAACGTCCATTATTAAATTAAAAGACTATAGATTTTTAAATTTTATTCCTCTTTTTTTTTTTGCAAATTCTCAAGTTTCTTCTATATTTGTGAACCATAAAAGTGTGTTATTTTTATAGTCCTCTCTTCTATTGAGAGAGAGGAGAAAACAAATTTATTACATCTTAAACAAAAGCTTCTAGAGAATTTAACATTAAGTTATTTTTCAATTTGAATAATTCCAATTTTGTGTTTATAAAATTGCTATGGTATAGTTTTGAGATTAATATAAGCTCAAACACTTCGAGATTTTCAGTATTTCATTTCAATTATCATTATTACTCTCTCTCACTCTATTGAAAATGTTATTATAATTTTGATTTTATAGAAAGAAAAGGCACAAGGTATCATTCATCTTGGTATGATGGTATCAATTATCACACTTAAAATTATTCTGTTAATTATGAAATGAAGGGAGTTGTGGTCGTTTCTCCCCTCTCCCCGCCAGCTTTGGCGCATGTTTTTTAACATTCTTTTTTAACCCTAATAAAATATTGATTTATTTTCCTTTATTCAATGAGGAATTTTTTAATTATTGAATCTCAGCGTTTTTAGCAGATAGCCACTCATTTTCGCTGCCTGATGATGCCATCAGCGACCCTCAAACCCAAACAATTACTGTATTACAAAAAAGAGTTAGACTAAGCGTTTTACCGATCATAACAAGAAAATCCCGATAGATGAATACAATAAGGGCTTCATCTTCTTTGTATCTGAGCGACTCCTAAATAAGGGGAATAACGTTGGGTACACAAAAAAAAAAAGTGGAGCTCAGAAGGAAGAGGCCGGTGACTCCGCAATGACAGGCTGGGAGCTGTGTGACAGGCACCGGCTTCGAAGTTAACCTTCAATCATTGCCCATGCCTAAATCCAAGGTAAATGAATATACTGCGACCTGGAAAAATCAGGCGGCGTTCAGAACCAGGTCGGCCGTGAAACAGGTGGCTCAATTTTCATACTTATAATTCTGTCTAGAGTTCAGCCAGGCCTTGTACCTTCTGGCACTGGAGATGAAGCTGAGAAAGGGCCGCGTCTAACAGCTGGACAGCATATAGTCGGCTTCTAACGTCCAGCTCGCCAAAGCGCTCATTGAAGAGTGCCTCGACATCGAAGCCACTCTGCGGGCCGTTCCCTTCAGTGATGAGAAACGTGCTCTTTTTCATTAAGTGCACCCAACTTATCGCTGCGTTACGGCCATACGTGCAGATCATGTCAATCATCCAAAAGATGATGCAGCTCAAAGGCTCCTGATGAAGGCTGATGATCGTCGGAAGTTTTTCGTCACTCTGCGAGACGGGGTAAAGTTCTCCCAGATCCCTGCCCGGTTGGATTCCAAGGCCAAGAGAGTGATTAACATGTCTAGGAAACCTATGACATCATGTGAACTCTGTCCTATGAGCAGGGGCAAACGAGACAATTGTTCTCGCAAGAATGGACCGCAGGAGAAAAGTCTGTTGCTCCTATTGGATTCTCCTGATGCGCGGACGGAAATCTTGAACAGCCAACATCACTTCGAGCGCTCCTCCTGATTCAGCACCACCACGAGCTACTATTGTCGCTGAAAAACCTCTCCCCAGCGTCACAGCTATGATAGATAAGGTGGTCGCCTCGGCTCATTCTCCACCCGATTCGCAAAGCGGTTCTCAAAAGTGTTTACCAACGCAGGTTATCTCTCTCATGGCGCACATTGTCTCATAAAAAGATGGATATCCCACTAAAGAAAGGACTAATGGGAATCTGCGGACTTCACCAGCGTTCAGCTCTTGGGGCTGCCGAGATAAAGTCTCCTCCAAGCTTTTACCAACAATGGCTTTATGGACCATCTCTTAGCTATATCTAACGTCCATCAGAGACAGGCCACGGCACTAATGTCTATGACAAGGGACGCGATTAGCACCTTGTACAAGAATCTCTCGCACGCCATGAACGCTGCTTCTTAGTCCGTCTTGTGAACTTGAAAACACGCGGAATCGACGTTCTTGGGCGGAGAATCCAGCTCTGCTGTTTTCTAGAAGAGCGTGTGATTGACATTCGCTTGCTGCATGAGGCCAACGTCTCTGGACGACGACGAACACCTCTGCTATGGCTACAGAGCCGTCGTTGTGCCCGCGTCGATCAAAGTGTAATCAGGCCTCGTTTGCTTCCGCGCGACCGATGTCGTTGTTCATAGGCAGCGGATCCTATGGCCTGGAAAGATGCTAACATCGACCTTACCATCCATGACGTGCGTTAACACCCACGTCTCTCATGCATTCGCAGAGCAGTGCCGCCAGCTACAGACTTTCTCAGCTTTGGCGTGTGAAAAAGGTGCGTAAGTTCTAGGCATCATGAACATTTCCGAGGAGTTGCATAAGAACCTGGAATCGGGTTCGGTAGAAGCGCTCGGCGATCTACTGGACCAAGCCGAGTTCGTCCACGTCGTCACCTTCCTCGCTGCTACACTGGAGCACACAAAGGTCGTCATCATCGGAAGTGGGATGGACGAGCGTCGTCTGGACGGAAAATTACTTCCATCAGCCTTCCTGCGATCGCGTCACCCAATACCAAATTATTAATTATGCCTACTTAGACACCGTGCCGTCCTGATTCAAGTGAGTGATCAAGTTACTACAAGACCTCCCTGCATCGGCACAAGTTACTACGTTCAAACCTGTTCGTCTATCAAATGGAAACATTGATCTAAAAATATATAGGAAGACCTAACAAGTCATTCATCTCCAGGTTATAAATAGGCCGGGATCAAGGGAAATCTGGTAGAGGAGATATGATCACTCGCGCCTGCCGTCGTTGAGTTCAGCAGTATATACATAGAAAAAGCAAGCCACTTCCAGCGGCAGAGTTTGGAGGTCGATACTGCCCGTTCCGATTATCTTTCCCTAATGGATCTCGGGCTTTCTCCGAGCCAAACATCACCCTCTTCCCACCTACACCGACAACGACGATGCCATCTACGGGGGCAGCTAAGACGTTTCCTGATGGAACGTTTCAGTAGCCGCTTTTCCCAAGATCCTAGCGCTGAAGTGACCCCCTTGAAGTTCAAGGAATGGGTCCAGCTCTTTCTCTCCGAGATTGGGAAAGACATCCAACGCCTGCCAAGCGGCAGTGCCTCAGGATGGGAAGAACTAATCCTACGAGTTTTTAAAGATATTTGAAGATTTCTTTGCCGAATCATTTGACACGTTTTCGAAGAATCTGGGCTTCGTAGGGCCTTGCCCCCCATATTCGATAAACAGAAAGTTCATTCTGCTGCCGAAGCCGAAGGGTACTCTAGGTGTACAAGCATTTAAACCAATCAGCCTCTTTACAGCCGACTACACGAATCCTTAGCGGCGTACTCATGGGTCCTTAGCGCCGTCATTTTCCAAGTCACGTGTCTGAATGTGAGATCTACACCGTTCCTGGAAGGTCATATTCCTGGTAAATGGCGCGAGTTTCCGATGAAGTCGCCTGCGCAGCGAGGAATTACACACCAGTTGACGTTCGACGGCATGAACAGAAGCTTCTTGTTCGAGCTGTTGGGGAGATTGGATCTACTAACTGCCTTCCTCCGGTGGGTTGCTGTCCTCTACGGTATTAGGCACGGCTGGCGAGCTTCGAGTAGGAAAAATCCTTTATTCGCGACTTTCCCTGGTAATCCTGGCTCTCTCAGTGTCAGAGGGTGGCGGCGACCTGGCGGCTGGACATCGCAGGCCAGCTTCGGCTTGCCTGCCTAAAGGGAGTCCAGGCCTCACTGCGTGGCCGCCAACGGTTAGACTTGGCTGGTCCGCAGCCGGGCGTGGTTAACTCAGACAAACTTCTGACATTTGGCTCTCACCGAAAATAAGAAGACTACTGAGCCTCTCGGAGGCCGCCTCTAGCATCCGTGAACTAGACCACTAGATTCTGCACCATGGCAGACTGAAGCGGCAATAGGCTCCTGCGGTCGTCAGACCTGCTTGATTTTAATCGCTGGCTACAGGCGACTTTTAGAGACATCTCCGATGGCAGCCCTATCCTAGCACGCTCAATGAGTGCTACGTTCCTGGAAGCACGGCCCTGGAGGCCTTCTTCCATCGTTTCCTGCAGGAAATCGTCAGTTCCAGCTAATATACGATTCAAGAGATGGAAAATATCGTTCTGAGGGAATGATTGTGTGGGAGTCCGGGGGTTGTCTAAACAGGAAACGGGTGACGGACTGAAATAGATTGGGGGATTCTATCACTGGGGGGACAATCATCCTCGCGGGGTGTTGAGATTTGTCATTTACATGAAAATATTATGGCTTTTAGCCAATTAGGGCGCAAATTGACTTTAATTGGAACTGACTTTCACTCTCTTGTCTTGTTGATGTTTGCATATTTCTGGTCTATTGGAAAAAAAAGAGTTTTCTCGGTGTTCGTAGGTCGTTGTGTTTCGACGTTAGTTTAGTCTTTTTAAAATATTATTCACAATGATGTTAGGTTAGATGTGAAGGATGTGATTTTCGCCGTGGAACCACTTCAAGGTGAGATGTCTCACAGAAATGAAGGCTCTTTGGCCTGAAATGTGAAAAAAAATGTTGTGTTGCGATGTGACACGAGTGAAAAAAATTGTGAATGGAAAGGTGTCAAGTGAAGTCGTTGCAGAATCTAACCTGTTTCACCATGAATAACAAGTTTACTAGAGTCATGGGTGGTGGTTGTACGGAAACATATCGAGAAATTATAGGCTGTTAGTGGATGTGGCACGTTTAATGCGAAATTTTTCATTGTGCGATTAGTGGCGACGATATGGAGCTTGTGTGGCTCGAAATTGGATTTTTTTTAAAGTCGCGCGCTAATAATTGTTGCCAATTGGAGAAGGTGATGTGTGAGGTTGTTGTAGAGTTTGTTGAGAGAGATATATGGATGATTAATCGTGAATGTAAAAGGACGAGGGAGTGTAACCATGTTCGAATTTAACGATAGTAATAAGTTTGGCGGGCGCTGATCTAATTTAGCTATTGGCGAGGAAGTGGACGGGATCGTTATTTTTAACTTGTTTTGAGGGAGGAGAGATGTTATGATTTTGAGATATTGCCTCTCAGGAGAGAAGTCACAGGAGATTTCTGAAATTAAGAAATGTGTTACACCTATGTTGATTTATATTTAAAAATTGCTCTTTTTTTCTTATCATTGATTATGGTAGGGCGAAATTTATCCTTGTAAAAGGGCAATGGCGTGATAGTGACGAGGATAGTTTTAATTGGGACGTTTACATAAAATGGTGAACATGACAATGATTTTTACAAAATTTAAGAATTTGATTAAGAAATGGGTGTTTTAGAATAAAGGTAAAATATTAAGAAAAACCAAAATAAGTTTAGAATTATGATATAACGAGTTTTTTAAAAATAATAATAATGTTTTTTTTTCAAGTTGTAGATTTTGATAATGCCATTATAGCTAAATTTAGGAGAGACATGTTAAATTAGGGAGTTGTTGAAAATGTGTGATTGGCGAAATTATTTTTTGTTTTTTTTGCATGAAAATTTGAAAGAGATTAATTAAAATTTAGAAATTGGTTGAAAATAAAGGAAAAATTGATATATTATAGTTGAAGGTAATTGAAAATTGAATAAAAAATTAAATTATATAAAAAGTGAAAATTAAATTTAAAATGATTAAGTTGAAAATATAAACACAAATATATGGGGAATATGTGAGCTTGAAGAGAAAGTTATGTAGGTTTTTAAAAACTCACAGTTTTGATGATTGTTCAGTCAGGAGGCTTGATCTTTTGGTGTCGTCCTGCTGACGTGGAAGGCGCTCCATGTACGGCTTTAAAAAACTTGTAGCTTTCTGTTTGGCGACTGTGACATGTCGCCTGGAAAGTTGTCGCTTTGTCAGGCCGAAGGTGGGGAACTTCTCACCGGCTTATCTTGCAGGATCTTCGGCTGTGTCGTTGGGGTTGTCAGCTTTCTCCGCCTGCTTGGGCATCATCGAAGGTGTCGAAAAAGCTCTGGGATTTAAATGTACCATCATAGGGACTCGCGTCTATCTCCCTCGGAAGTCGGGCGACCAGCAGCTTACTCAGGGCATCGGCGATCTGTGTCAGCGGGTCTGCGGAGGTCCCTTGGGGCAGCGTTTCCTCCTCCTCCTCAAATGTCGTCTCTTGTTGAGGGAAAGATTGCTCGGCTGTATCGTTGGAATGGGCGATTTTCTCCTCCATCTTTGTTCTTTCTCGCTTCTCTCTGGAAAGGCTTCTTACCTCCTTCGTTGGGTTATCCTTCTTCTCAGTGATATCTTGCCGACTCTCGCTTTACTGTGGCAACTGAGAGGGTCAAACCTGTAGTAACCGAGAAGGACAATCAGGGTGTTGAGAGTTTTCCAGTATCTTTCTGCACCTTGGAAGACCTTTAAACGTTATCACAGAGTACAGGTAGTCGTATTCGAGGGCAGAGTGGAAGACTTGGGATTATCCACACAAAAAACGAAAGGACACAGTTCTACTATGAAAGTTCCGTGAATAGATAGAATTGGGTTAGCAGCAAAAGATGGAGATTTGAGAAGAGTTATTACTGGTCTACATGGTCAAGTGATGAAGTGACGATGACTTCCGCGGATGGTGAAGTGACTGTTTTTTTCGGTATTTGATAGCCTTATATATCTTTCTGATGAGAAAGTACTGGGCATTCAGCGGATGGTAAAGTAACTGTGCATCTCCGGCTGGGCGGAGGTTTATATACTTCGCAATGAGGGAGTACTGGGTCTTCAGCGGATGCAATAAGGGAGTGGATCACGGAAGAGATGTTATTGTACACTCTTAATGACTTCCTGGCAACCTCCTGAATCTTCTAGGCCTCGTTCTTAAATGTTTTTGGACTTCTTATACTCCAATCACGCTATTTAGCTCAACTCTTAATCTACAAGGTGCGTTCATTAATTTCCAGGACTGGTTAAAAAATAAAATAAATAAAAAAGCTAGAGAAAATATTTTTTTTACAGAGTTGAATATTGGACATTCGACCACACCTGACTGAAAGCACGAGTCTCGTGGCGCACGCGCCGATCTAAAAATAGAACAAAACAACTTCCTTGTAAGGTTCGCATTTCTAATTTTAAAATGACCATTTTCGAAGAGCAGAGAATCTGCATTAAGTTTTGTTTTAAATTGAAAAAAAAGTGCTACTGAGACGTATGAATTGATTAAAGAAGCTTTTGGCGATGCAGCTTTATCCCGTTCAAGAACTTTTGAATGATTTTCACGCTTCCAAAAAGGTCGGGAAAAGGTAAACGATGATCAGCATACTGGGCGTCCAAGATCATTTCGTTGCGAGGAAAACAAGCTCAAAATAAAGGAGTTAATTAAATCTAACAGAAGAATTATCTTCAGTGACTGGACTATCTGTTTATTTGGGGATAATGAGGTGCTTAAGGGAGGCAGTGTGCCTTAAAAGACCTGAAAGATGGCAAAACAATGACTGGATACTTCACGTCGGTAATGCGCGGCCGCACACAGTCAATGTTGTTTTGCAGTTTTTGGCCAAGCATTCAACCATACAGATCCCTCATCCACCCTATTCCCCCGACTTAGCCCCCAATGACTTTTTCCTCTATCCTAAATTGAAAATTAACTTGAAAGGACGGAAATTTGACAACGTTGATATGATACAAGCTGAATCGAAGGCAACCTTGAGGAACCTCTCAAAAAGTGATTTTATCTCCTGCTTCGACAATTGGAAAAAAAGATGGAACGGGTGTATTGAGGCAGGAGGGGCATATTTTGAAAAATATTAAATTAGTTTTTTTATTTGTTTTATTTTTTCAAAGATACAGAGCAGTCCTGGAAATTAATGAACGCACCTTGTATAACAGAGCTTCATTTTATTATTCTCAGTTTGTACAGAGTACATTAAATATTGTGATGTTATGAAACATGTAATTCATGCGTATAATTATTTACCGGTGTGTTTATTACCATGGTATATATCACGACAATATCGTTATATTATACACCAACTATGCAACTAGCTTGAGGTTAAAAGGTGATTTGAAGAAAAACCAGCGAAAAAAGAAGTTATTCGAACACTACATTTAAAGACCTGATTTGATAAGAAAATTAACTTACGTCTGTCTCCACTACAGCAACACACCTTTTGTCGTTAGCGTTTGAAAGAGCGTTCTTTAAAAGAAAGATTCCCTTCCGTTTATTTATGTTTTATTTCAAATAAACATATTTTTCTCTCTCTTTCTGGTGGCGGAGTCTTTCCCGCGGTGGGCGCCACCAATGAAGACCTTGTATATATTTTATATATATGTATATTTATCAATCACTTTATATATTTACATCTATTTATTCATGTATTTAACATTATATAATCTTATAAAATAAAAGGACTTAAAAGCGCGAATGTTTCCTTTATACATAAAACGAGCTTCTACTGTCGCAGTAAGGACAGTAGAAGCTCGTTTTATGTATAAAGGAAACATTCGCGCTTTTAAGTCCTTTTATTTTATATGTATAGATGGCGCGTTATTGCCTTGTGTTAAATTATATAATCTTATTTATTCTGTATTTAACCTTATATAATTTTATATAGACATTGAAATAAAGTAGTTTCAATCTGAATCTCTCTCTTTCTTTCTCAATACACACATCATCCTAAATATATCTCTTGATTGATCATATTTTTATATATAAGAAATGGAAGCATTAAAGCATACTTTTTATTTTCAAATATAAAACAAATTCTACTTTCTTACTGCGATGAAAATATTGAGAGGGCTTGGCTAATCAGTGGTGAACCCTCCCAACGGCGTCGCCAATTTATGCTATCAGACCGCTTCTTAGATCAATAATACTCTATTGGATTATTCTGCAATATATACTTCAATGAAGGGTGGAATCTTAGAAATTGTTTTCAACAAAACTATAGAGATACGCTTTTTTATGCATATTTTTGTGAAACTAAACAATTCCTATTTCATTTTTGATGTAAAAGCGTACGTTAAGTGATAAACCAGTATCCCAAAAGTAGTTATGTTCAGCTTTGAAGTTTGGTGTATAGCCGTACGAAATATTGATTTTAATAAAGATATTTGATTCAAAAATGATCTTTATTTAAATAAATATTTATGTTTATGAATATAAAGATTTGTATTTATTTTAAAAATAGACACTTCGGCTAGTTAAAGTTATATTTTCTCAACTTTTCAACAAAAATATATTGTTT
>CP092871.1:37499006-37608353 GCA_030710605.1 Cordylochernes scorpioides
GATCGCCGATGCCCTGAGTAAGCTGCTGGTCGCCCGACCTCCGAGGGAGATAGACGCGAGTCCCTATGATGGTACATTTAAATCCCAGAGCTTTTTCGACAGCTTCGATGATGCCCAAGCAGGCGGAGAAAGCTGACAACCCCAACGACACAGCCGAAGATCCTGCAAGATAAGCCGGTGAGAAGTTCCCCACCTTCGGCCTGACAAAGCGGCAACTTTCCAGGCGACATGTCACAGTCGCCAAACAGAAAGCTACAAGTTTTTTAAAGCCGTACATGGAGCGCCTTCCACGTCAGCAGGACGACACCAAAAGATCAAGCCTCCTGACTGAACAATCATCAAAACTGTGAGTTTTTAAAAACCTACATAACTTTCTTTTCAAGCTCACAAATTCCCGAAATATTTGTGTTTATTTTTTCAACTTAATCATTTTAAATTTAATTTTCACTTTTTAATTTAATTTTTTTTTCAATTTTCAATTACCTTCAACTATAATATATCAATTTTTACTTTATATATAATATATATATATATATATATATATATTCAACCAATTTCTAAATTTTAATTAATCTCTTTCAAATTTTCATGCAAAACAAACAAAAAATAATTTCGCCAATCACACATTTTTAACAACTCCCTAATTTAAAATGTCTCTCCTAAATTTAGCTATAATGGCATTATCAAAATCTACAACTTGAGAAAAAAAAAACATTATTATTTTTAAAAAACTCATTATATCATAATTCTAAACTTATTTTGGTTTTTCTTAATATTTTGCCTTTATTCTAAAACACCCATTTCTTAATTAAATTCTTAAAATTTTGTAAAAATCATTGTCATGTTCACCATTTTATGTAAACGTCCCAATTAAAACTATCCTCGTTACTATCACGCCATTGCCCTTTTACAAGGATAAATTTCGCCCTACCATAATCAATGATAAGAAAAAAAGAGCAATTTTTAAATATAAATCAACATAGGTGTAACACATTTCTTAATTTCAGAAATCGCCTGTGGTTTCTCTCCTGAGAGGCAATATCTCAAAATCATAACATCTCTCCTCCCTCAAAACAAGTTAAAAATAACGATCCCGTCCACTTCCTCGCCAATAGCTAAATTAGATCAGCGCCCGCAAAACTTATTACTATCGTTAAATTCGAACATGGTTACACTCCATCGTCCTTTTACATTCACAAATAATCATCCATATATCTCTCTCAACAAACTCTACAACAACCTCACACATCACTTTCTCCAATTGTCAACAATTATTAGCGCGCGACTTAAAAAAAAAAATCCAATTTCGAGCCACACAAGCTCCATATCGTCGCCACTAATCGCACAATGAAAATTTTCGCATTAAACGTGCCACATCCACTAACAGCCTAAATTTCTCGATATGTTTTCGTACAACCACTACCCATGACTCTAGTAAACTTGTTATTCATGGTGAAACAGGTTAGATTCTGCAACGACTTCACTTGACATTGACTTGACTTCATTTCTGTGAGACATCTCACCTTGAAGTGTGTCCACGGCGAAAATCACATCCTTCACATCTAACCTAACATCATTGTGGATAATATTTTAAAAAGACTAAACTAACGTCGAAACACAACGACCTACGAACACCGAGAAAACTCTTTTTTTTTGCAATAGACCAGAAATATGCAAACATCAACAAGACAAGAGAGTGAAAGTCAGTTCCAATTAAAGTCAATTTGCGCCCTAATTGGCTAAAAGCCATAATATTTTAATGTAAATGACAAATCTCAACACCCCGCGAGGATGATTGTCCCCCCAGTGATAGAATCCCCCAATCTATTTCAGTCCGTCACCCGTTTCCTGTTTAGACAACCCCCGGCCTCCCACACAATCATTCCCTCAGAACGATATTTTCCATCTCTTGAATCGTATATTAGCTGGAACTGACGATTTCCTGCAGGAAACGATGGAAGAAGGCCTCCAGGGCCGTGCTTCCAGGAACGTAGCACTCATTGAGCGTGCTAGGATAGGGCTGCCATCGGAGATGTCTCTAAAAGTCGCCTGTAGCCAGCGATTAAAATCAAGCAGGTCTGACGACCGCAGGAGCCTATTGCCGCTTCAGTCTGCCATGGTGCAGAATCTAGTGGTCTAGTTCACGGATGCTAGAGGCAGCCTCCGAGAGGTTCAGCAGTTTTCTTATTTTCGGTGAGAGCCAAATGTCAGAAGTTTGTCTGAGTTAACCACGCCCGGCTGTGGACCAGCCAAGTCTAACCGTTGGCGGCCACGCAGTGAGGCCTGGACTCCCTTTAGGCAGGCGAGCCGAAGCTGGCCTGCGATGTCCAGCCGCCAGGTCGCCGCCACCCTCTGACACTGAGAGAGCCAGGATTACCAGGGAAAGTCGCGAAATAAGGATTTTTCCTACTCGAAGCTCGCCAGCCGTGCTTAATACCGTAGAGGACAGCAACCCACCAGAGGAAGGCAGTTAGTACATCCAATCTCCCCAACAGCTCGAACAAGAAGCTTCTGTTCATGCCGTCGAACGTCAACTGGTGTGTAATGCCTCACTGCGCAGGCGACTTCATCGGAAACTCGCGCCATTTACCAGGAATATGACTTCCAGGAACGGCGTAGATCTCCACTCAGACACGAGACTTGGAAAATGACGGCGCTAAGAACCCATTAGTACGCCGCTAAGGATCCTGTAGTCGGCCGTAAAGAAGCTGATTGGTTCAAATGATTGTACACCTAGAGTACCCTTTGGCTTCGGCAGCAGAATGAATTTTCTGTTTATCGAATATGGGGGCAAGGCCCTAAGAAGCCGAGATTCTTCGAAAACGTGTTAAATGATTCGCCAATGAAATCTTCAAATATCTTTTTTAAACTCGTATAATTAGTTGTTCCCATCCTGAGGCACTACCGTTTGGCAGGCGGTGGATGTCTTTCGCAATCTCGGCGAGAAAGAGCAGGACCCATTCGTTGAACTACAAGGGGTCACTTCAGAGCTAGGATCTTGGGAAAAGCGGCTACTGAAACGTTCCATCAGGAAACGTCTGAGCTGCCCCCGGAGATGGCATTGTCGTCGTCGGTGTAGGTGGGAAGAGGGTGATGTTTGGCTCGGAGAAAGCCCGAGATCCATTAGGGAAAGATAATCGGAACGGGAAGTATCGACCTCCAAACTCAGCCGCAGGAAGTGGCTTGCTTTTTCTATGTATATACGGCTGAACTCAACGAGGGCATGCGCGAGTGATCATATCTCCTCTACCAGATTGGCCTTGATCCCGGCCTATTTATAACATCGAGATGAATGACTTGTTAGGTCTTCCTATATATTTTAGATTAATGTTTCCATTCGATAGACGAACAGGTTTGACCATAGTAACTTGTGCCGATGCAGGGAGATCTTGTAGTAACTTGATCACTCACTTGAATCAGGACGGCACGGTGTCTAAGTAGGCATAATCAATAATGTGGTATTGGGTGACGCGATCGCAGGAAGGCTGATGGAAGTAATTTTCCGTCCAGACGACGCTCGTCCACCCCACTTCCGATGATGACGACCTTTGTGTGCTCCAGTGCAGCAGCGAGGAAGGTGACGACGTGGACGAAGTCGGCTTGGTCCAGTAGATCGCCGAGCGCTTCTACCGAACCCGATTCCAGGTTCTTATACGACTCCTCGGAAATGTTCATGATTCCTAGAACTTACGCACCTTTTTCACACGCCAAAGTTGAGAAAGTCTGTAGCTGGCGGCACTGCTCTGCGAATGCATGAGAGACGTGGGTGTTAACGCACGTCATGGATGGTAAGGTCGATGTTAGCAATCTTTTCAGGCCAAAGGATCCGCTGCCTATGAACAACGACATCCGTCGCGCGGAGGCAAACGAGGCCTGATTACACTTTGATCGACGCGGGCACAACGACGGCTCTGTAGCCATAGCAGCAGTGTTCGTCTTCGTCCAGAGACGTTGGCCTCATGCAGAAAGCGAATGTCAATCACACGCTCTTCTAGAAAACAGCAGAGCTGGATTCTCCGGCCAAGAACTTCGATTCCGCGCGTTTTCAAGTTCACAAGACGGACTAAGAAGCAGCGTTCATGGCGTACGAGAGATTCTTGTACAAGGTGCTAATCGCGTCCCTTGTCATAGACATTAGTGCCGTGGCCTGTCTCTGATGGACGTTAGATATAGCTAAGAGATGGTCCATAAAGCCATTGTTGGTAAAAGCTTGGAGGAGACTTTATCTCGGCAGCCCCAAGAGCTGAACGCTGGTGACGGCCGCAGATTCCCATTAGTCCTTTAGTGGGATATCCATCTTTTTATGAGACAATGTGCGCCATGAGAGAGATAACCTGCGTTGGTAAACACTTTTGAGAACCGCTTTGCGAATCGGGTGGAGAATGAGCCGAGGCGACCACCTTATCTATCATAGCTGTGACGCTGGGGAGAGGTTTTTCAGCGACAATAGTAGCTCGTGGTGGTGCTGAATCAGGAGGAGCGCTCGAAGTGATGTTGGCTGTTCAAGATTTCCGTCCGCGCATCAGGAGAATCCAATAGAAGCAACAGACTTTTCTCCTGCGGTCCATTCTTGCGAGAACAATTGTCTCGTTTGCCCCTGCTCATAGGACAGAGTTCACATCATGTCATAGGTTTCCTAGACATGTTAATCACTCTCTTGGCCTTGGAATCCAACCGGGCAGGGATATGGGAGAACTTTACTCCGTCTCGCAGAGTGACGAAAAACTTCCGACGATCATCAGCCTTCATCAGGAGCCTTTGAGCTGCATCATCTTTTGGATGATTGACATGATCTGCACGTATGGCCGTAACGCAGCGATAAGTTGGGTGCACTTAATGAAAAAGAGCACGTTTCTCATCACTGAAGGGAACGGCCCGCAGAGTGGCTTCGATGTCGAGGCACTCTTCAATGAGCGCTTTGGCGAGCTGGGCGTTAGAAGCCGACTATATGCTGTCCAGCTGTTAGACGCGGCCCTTTCTCAGCTTCATCTCCAGTGCCAGAAGGTACAAGGCCTGGCTGAACTCTAGACAGAATTATAAGTATGAAAATTGAGCCACCTGTTTCACGGCCGACCTGGTTCTGAACGCCGCCTGATTTTTCCAGGTCGCAGTATATTCATTTACCTTGGATTTAGGCATGGGCAATGATTGAAGGTTAACTTCGAAGCTGGTGCCTGTCACACAGCTCCCAGCCTGTCATTGCGGAGTCACCGGCCTCTTCCTTCTGAGCTCCATTTTTTTTTGTGTACCCAACGTTATTCCCCTTATTTAGGAGTCGCTCAGATACAAAAAAGATGAAGCCCTTATTGTATTCATCTATCGGTATTTTCTTGTTATGATCGGTAAAAGCGCTTAGTCTAACTTTCTTTTGTAATACAGTAATTGTTTGGGTTTGAGGGTCGCTGATGGCATCATCAGGCAGCGAAAATGAGTGGCTATCTGCTAAAAACGCTGAGATTCAATAATTAAAAAATTCCTCATGGAATAAAGGAAAATAAATTAATATTTTATTAGGGTTAAAAAAGAATGTTAAAAAACATGCGCCAAAGCTGGCGGGGAGAGGGGAGAAACGACCACAACTCCCTTCATTTCATAATTAACAGAATAATTTTAAGTGTGATAATTGATACCATCATACCAAGATGAATGATACCTTGTGCCTTTTCTTTCTATAAAATCAAAATTATAATAACATTTTCAATAGAGTGAGAGAGAGTAATAATGATAATTGAAATGAAATACTGAAAATCTCGAAGTGTTTGAGCTTATATTAATCTCAAAACTATACCATAGCAATTTTATAAACACAAAATTGGAATTATTCAAATTGAAAAATAACTTAATGTTAAATTCTCTAGAAGCTTTTGTTTAAGATGTAATAAATTTGTTTTCTCCTCTCTCTCACTAGAAGAGAGGACTATAAAAATAACACACTTTTATGGTTCACAAATATATAGAAGAAACTTGAGAATTTGCAAAAAAAAAAAAAAGAGGAATAAAATTTAAAAATCTATAGTCTTTTAATTTAATAATGGACGTTTGCAATAAATTTTCTTGTGTTTCTAAAATAATTTAATCAGAGATGGGGAAGAGATTTTCAAATTTTATATATGTAAAAATTGACTTATGGTTTAAATGCATAATTTAATTTGATTAATTTAGAAAACTTCAAATTTAACCATTTTTCTTCAATTAATTTTCACATTTATTAAGCATCTAACCTCTCCTAACTGCACATTTTTGTCCTTTCTAAAAATAATCACATATCTGAAGTTTTACTTAATGCGAATATCCGCATGATTTTAGCATAATTATACTGTGACTTCAAAGAAAAAAATTTGAAACGCCTGGAAAGGGCTGAAATGTTCCAGAAGACGCTGTGTATGTTTAGTAACTGGTTGGGAGCTGTCGGCAACCTTATACACTAGCCCAGGGGTCGGCAAACTGCGGCTCGTGAGCCACATGCGGCTCTTTGTATAGTTCCATACGCAAATATCATTTATGCAAGTGCTATTCATTGTTGGAAAGAAAAAAATTTGGAGGCTTTTCAATAACTTTTAAAGTTTGTAAATTGTCATTTTTGACTATTCCGACTCAAAAGTTTGCCCACTCCTGCACTAACCTTATTTTGTTTCGAGCTTGAACTCTCTTTTGTTATCTTCTTTGTTTTACCTTTGGTGAAAATTCAAGCTTGTTAATTGTTTCGAAACTTTGAATAGAATTAAACAAGATATATTCTTCGTTTCCGCATGCTATTGATGATCTTATAGAGACGCACACAATAGAAATATATTCTTAAAATCTGAAAAACGATAAAACATAATTTTCATAAATAATATTTGATAAAATAATCCCTTGTATCAATATTTTAAGGTGGAAATATCAAATCTCCAGGGATAGGCTTCTTTAAAAAAAAAATATCCATAAAACCTTAGCTTTCGGGAATGAAAGTCCTTTTACAGGAGAAAATACGATACAATGATTTCGTATTTTTATCCTCTAAAAGGGTTTCAAGGCCGAAAGCTCTAGAGAGATTTGTGAATAAATATTTTTTAGAAGAAACCTATCTCTGAAGATTTGATATATTTTTACCATAATATTTGTTTAACTCTATGTGCGCATCCTTTAAATATAATGACTTCCAGCGCTCACATCGCGGGACAATGACCTGGCAACTGGAGCTTCCAACCGGCGCCACTAGAGGCGCTGCATCTTCCTTCTTTGTGTGCTGTTGTTAACTCTTCTTTGTTTTACCTGCCTGATATGTCATTTCATCATAATTTAATACTAAACATGTTCCCAATCTGTCTAGCTTTCGATTCACAACTGTTTTAACAATATTAATACTACATTTGTATTTTATTATTACAATTATTATACGTGTTTTTGGCAATCTACAAGTTAAATGAAAAAGAGCGTACCTGGAACTTAAAAATTGACAATAAAATTGTTTTTCTTTAAATATTTCGAGGGATTGCTTCCACTTTATCATTTTATTGCTCAATAAACTTAAAGGGAATTTACAATTTTTATAGATCAACACAAGGCCACAGCCTCAATGAAGGATCTAGTCAGTGTGAATAGATATGAAGAAATTCCTGAACCATATGTGTCTCTCAAACAATTTTTTTTATATAATCGAATTCAACTTCATTCATTAATGATTTTCATATGCTTTGCTTAAACCAATAATTTACCTTGATCAATCTCTTTTTTACTTTTCTGATATATTGCCATCATTTTTATTATCTACCTTAACTTTATCTCGCTTTTATACATTATAAAATATGTTGCAAGTATTATTTTCACAAAGCCTTTTAAATTTTATATCTTAATTCAAATACTCTTAATTTTTCTCCATTTATTTTTTAAAATTCTTATTATTATTAGAGAGTTATATTCGAACGCAATGAGATAAGGTTGTTTCCATTTGTTCCACAAGATTTTGTAAATTACCATTATATTTTGTTACATTTTATTTCACCAATATTTCAGTTGGCTGAAAGCCAATCTTTTTCAAGGTATTATAACATCTTAATATATATATTTTAAAATACTTCGGAAAACGATTGGCGTTCAATTAACCGAAATATTGGTAAAATAAATGATATTTTGATTCAATATATGCTTCTTAATTAAGTTTCTATTTATGGATTACTCTATTTTCAAACCCTCCAAGTTTATTGGGCAATAAATCGATGAAGAGGGAATAATCCCTCAAAATATTCTGATAAAAAAATAGTTATTTTTTCTTTCACAGATGCAGGTACGGCCTTTTTTATATAAATAATAAATGGATCGCCTTTAGACTCGAAGTCTACCAGTTAGTTTATATGAAAATTGATTGATGGGTTAATATAATCAAGTAAAAGCTCTTACTTTGATTGATTGGCTTGAAAAGTGCTGCTAATGGGTCGTTAAGTGACTGTCGAAATCAAGTAGAAGTCATCAAACCTAATGGCTTTCCACTTGAAAAATATTTAATGAATGCAAGTTTTTGCAGAAAAATTTGGACGTCAATAAATTTTGGAATATAAATTACCATATATAGATTTAAATATATATGTAAATATATATATATAAACAATACTTAAAGTTACACCGCATAAGTTTCTTTTCTACGAAAAATCAATATTTATTTCAAAGAGAAATATTTACTATTTCTAACTTTTTTGAATGAAGTATGAGAGGGTGAAAATATGAAGAGTAATGGCGAAATAAATATTGATTTTTCATAGAAAAGAAACTTATGCGGTGTAACTTTAAGTATTGTTTATAATCACCCGCCGCAGTCCTTTATAAAATATATATATATATATACTAGCGGACGTACCCGGCTTCGCCCGAGGTTTTACCCGAGTAAAGGTTTGTCTAACGAACATTTGTTAAAACAATTCTCTGAAAACTTATAAAAAAAAAAGATATATTTTTTTATAATTTGAAACTCGTTAATTTGAATCTCTCGATAAAGTGAACATTTTTTTCCCGGTCCCTGTGTGCCGTGTCATCCTGAATTTTGTCTTTCCTAATTTTCTACATTAGAAAATCATAGTTTTATCTAGTGAACATTTTTTCCCGGTCCCTTGAAAAATACTCGATAAGTTGAATAAAATCAATATTAATTGGTTCCCTCGGTAATTGGAAGTTAAAGGAATAGTATCTTCGCCTTGGAATTGTATCATTATTCTTGTCTCAAATAAATTGCCGTGTCATCCTGAGATAATCTTACTTTTGATAAATAATATTTAAGATAACAAACTTAGTGATAAGAAAACTTGTTATCATCGTCACAATGGGGGCGCTGCTTGCGAGTTAAATCTACAAATCTGCAAATAACTCTAAGGATATTCAAGATATTCATGAAATTATTTTTCAAATACCTTCCCAGTGATATACCTAATAATATCCCAAAATTTCACGGCGATTGGATGTATGGTTTTTGAATCTATAGAGTACAGACAGACAGACATTCAATTTTATATATATATAGATATTTTACAGTAATATATTGATTGGCGGAATGTCAATAAGGTGCAAAACAACAAATACGTTGTTGTGGTTTGAAAAAAATTGGCATTCTTTCAATCGAAACATTCCTGAATTTTATCTGATATATCCAATTTCACAAAATGACATTCAAGTAAGCGACTGTCCTGTAGGGTGAAGTTGTGAGCCTCGAACCGCTAAAGTAACCGTGAACAGGGAACTCTGAAATGTCGCTGAAAAACGGAGCAATGCCCCCCCCCCCCCCCCCCCCCCCATTTCCACGTGGACAAGACACCGCCGCCACAAAATACAATTAAAATATATTTTTAAAATACCTATATGTTATTTATGATATTGATCATTATTGATATATTTTTAAATCAAATATTTCATTAATGTCCTTGGATATTTCGACGACGCTGATATTTCATCTTTCTCTAAGAGCAAAAGGTCTCTAGAAACTTTCTATTTACTAGCGTGTATAATAATAAGGTCTTTCTTCTCAGATAAGAAAAGAAAGTTAGCAATTACCTATTATTGCCTGAATTATTATTTCTTCATATTTTTTATGTTGTATGAAAATTTAAATCGATTTCGCATATTTAATGCGCGGAATTGAATATTTGAAGTTTGTAAACCTAAGCAATGAATATGCAGAACCGCTGTAAACTTTCACGCGAGATAAATAATAAGAAACAATAATTCGTGGTAAAATATTGCATTTCAATCATATTTCTCATCTAAAAGGTCTGAGATTCGCATGAACACCAGTGTATAGAAAGTTTATCGAGAACTATGGCTTCTATAAGAAGAGAAGCAATCAGCCTTGTCGAAATATCGGAGGATTTCAATAAACTATTTGATTCAAAAGGAGCTTTATATTTCGCTAAATTATATGTAAATTTTAATGCCGTATTTGAACGTGTTGAGAATATGTATGTTTCCTAACTTTATAGGTATATGACTGAGTAAATTCGAAAGTGCAGGTTCGCAAACATTTATTCAATTTGCATTCTCATATCTGTTTTTATAAAAAATATAATCATTTTTTTATAAACTTTCGTAGAAGACACGTCTTAGTCATATTTCATAAACTTTAATTACAAAATATTTTCTGACAATAAGTTTATTTTTATTACAAGACGCTAGCTTTCAAGCGATATATTAAGATAAAGTCGATGTTTTATTAAGCCCGTTGAAGAGCGATTATCGCTTGAAAGCTAGCGTCTTGTAATAAAAAGAAACTCATTGTGAGAAAATATTTTGTAATTTTAAAACTTATTTTCACAATTTTATCATGAATAAACTTTAATACTGACAATGCAGATGTACAAAATTTAGACTTCTATGTAGTCGAGACTTTACATATTTACTTTCAAACATAAGCGTGACTGTTTCTATCCCGTAATTGACGGCCTACATTCTCTGAGGGAAATATAGCAATAAAAATAATTGTCTTTATGTTACAAATCGCGTTAATCATCTTACCTATATATAAAACAAACAAATTATAAAATAAACTAATAATAAAGTGGTGTGCATTCTCCCTTTCATCTATTTGTGTTTTAACATAAGTTATTTTACCATATTTCTTTTATTTAAGATGCTTATTGTCACCATAATTCGTTTATGTTTTTATCAAGTAGTTTTAGTATCTATATTATATTTTATCAAATTATAAAACTATTTTAGAGGCGTAATATTCTTTTTAAAATAAAACAATTTCTACTGTCCTAGTTTATTTTAAAAAGAATATTACGCCTCTAAAATAGTTTTATAATTTGATAACAGATGGCGCTCTAGTAAATCGTAACATTATATTTTATATTCATATGGTATAAAAAAACTTCATATTTTGATTATTAACGATTAAAAAAATATATATATATTATAAATAGGTAATCCCATAATATTATGTTCGAATAAATAAGCTTGAGGGATGAGTCTCTTTTAAAAGAGACTCATCCCTCAAGCTTATTTATTCGAACACAACATATATATATATATATATTACTGATAATATAAAATTAACAACTATTCCAATTAAATTTGCTATACCAAAAAGAAATGCAGATAACAAAATGTTATTTAATGAAAAATAAATCATACTGATATAATAAAAAGTTAAAATATTGTATAGAATGATGGAGGTATATGGCCTTGAGCCCCCTCTGGGAGCAATGAAAGCACTTATACGCCTGGGACTTGAGTCAAACAGATGGCATGTACAGGTACAACTTACTTACTTCAGTACGATGCTACAGTTCCTCGAAAGTAGTATCCGGCGTGTAGTAACGAGTTAGTCTCTCGGAAGCCATTGACTACTAAATGCTTTCTATTGGTGACAGATCAGGAGACTATTTTGCTAAGCCAGCAGCCATTCATCTTCTGTATGTAGCAAGATCCGTATAATATTGGCAGCATGTGGTCGTGAATGATCTTGCTGAGAAATTAAATAATGAATACTGCTAGGGGCCTTAATGCATCAAAAATGTAACGGAAAATCTTCAAAGTGTCGGGATTGCGATCAAATGATGACCGATAAATGTATCGAATAGCACCTATACCATCACTCCAGATAATGGGCCAATATGACGATGTCTAATGCACGCTGACAATATGCTTTCTCCACGATGACGCCAAACACGGATGCAGCCATTATGGTGCTGCAAACAGAAGCTGAATTAGTCTAAAGACACGATTTCAGGCCATTTCTACGTCCAGGTTCGTTTTCGATCATACCATTGAGGCGCTTTTGTCTTTAATGTAGTATCAAAGGTAGCCATGGTCGTCAAACTGACAGTCCATACGTGGTCGAGCTTTTCGTTCAGAAATTTTTAAAACTTGAGAACGATCTCGGCTGAAGGCTTTTGATGTAGCTGTACGATCCATTGAGTCTATGCGGTAACATGTCGGTTTTCTTGTCTCCTAGTGATAGATGGCCGCTTAGATCCAGTACGTCGTTCTGTATGTCCGTCCTAAACCCATTATTTCTATATTCTGATAAGAGTCATGGGGTATTGACCAAACCGAGCAGCAATAATACGAGTGGATAAACCGCATTATCGGTAGGCTACACTTTTACCTCTATCAAACTCGTGTTAATAAGCATTTCTCCTTCTTACACGAGGCATCACGGCCTTACACAGCGAAAAGCGTTTCAAAAGAAATCTTTCTGGAATCTCTTTATTTCAACACATTGTAGGTGTCGCTATCGTGTTTATTTTCCATGAATACGTTGAAAATCTAATAATTTGCATTTCACAGCATTTTCTTCTTATTATATGAGCTTCACGTCTATACCGTGTCACCTTCTTAGTGTAGCAATTTTAATCAGCATTATATTATGGATAAAACATTATTTGAAAAGGTAAAAATGGAATTAGGGTAAAAAAAATACCCGTTGAAGAGTTGAATTTTGTTCGAAGGTTTGCAAAAATCTAAAATGAAAGAAGCTTTTTACCCCCAAACTTTATTTTTCCCTTTTCAAATAATTCCTGAATAACTATTGCTTTTATTGTTATTTGAGTGTCATATCTATTAGATAACTATTGTTGTTTCATGTTATTTTAAAAAGTTCATCTTCACTATCTTTTGGTTTTACAAAGAAGTTTTAATAACAATATTAAATGTTTCATATATTAACATAGGTTATATACCTTATAGAATATTGCTTCATTATAATACGTATTAGATAATAAAAAAGCATATATTGGATTTAATAAAATATTTATTTGCCAATATTTCGGTTCGCTGAACGCCAAACCTTTATCAAGGCGTTACATTTTTGTATACACAAACTCAGTTAACAGTATCACAGTTGAAATAATTAAAAAAAAGTAGGTAAGGAAAATTGTGAAAGCAAACGTTTTTATAAAAGTTACAATCAGAATAAGTTAAATATCTTAAAATATTAAAGGAGAAAAAATAATGAGGTCTATCCTATGTTTTAAAATATTCGTATTAAGAACATAAAATATGCCGCTTAGATGTTGAATTACCAGAGCATCTTCTTTTAACTTGCCCTCTGACTAATCAAATTGTATGTAGATACTTTGAAACATTACCAAATTTTCTTTGTGTATATACTCTATCTTATGAGAACTTTGTTAAGTTTAGAACTATTTGTACATTACAAAACAATACTAATCCATCGTGTAAATAATTAATCATATATATGTAAATAATACTAGCACAGCACAATAGTCCTTTGGACTTCGTGCTTTTGTAACAATAAATAAAAAATAAAAAAATGATTCTTCAATAAATCATTAAGAGATAAATGTAATATAATAAGTATATATTAGTATATTAATGAATCGCAATATCAGTAATACTATTACTTCTATGCTAATATCTAATATGTAATAAAAAATAAAGAAGGCATCTCCTGACCACGAGCACTTGGGCTTTTTAGATGGCAGAGCGCCATCTAGTGGAGCAAAAAATAAACTAAATGTTTATTTAGCTTGCTCCGTGATATTTGGCCAACCCAAGAAAAGATGGCGCTCTACCATCTAAAAAACACATGTGCTCGTGGTCAGGAGATACGTGGATGGCTTTTCTTGATTTATCAAGAAATTTGGTTGGCCAAATATCACGGAGCAAGCTAAATAAACGTTAAATTTATTTTTGCTCCACTAGATGGCGCTCTGCCATCTAAAAAGCACTTGTGCTCGTGGTCAGGAGATGCCTTCTTTATTTTTAATATCAACACCTGACCCACTTATCTTTTATTTTTTCTATTATTTATTCATAATATGTAATACATATTTTTTTATACAATATTTTAAGGGCAATATTTTACTTGGGTATATGGTGAGCGTCATTGGTCAAGCCTCGTAAACAATAAATAAATTAGATTTATATTAATAAAAAGAAAAGCAGTGCTGGACATTTATTTGAATAAAGTGGTGAAATTTGATGGAATATAAAAACTTGCTAATCAATTGTTTCATATTAAACCACATCTCATTTGAAATTCAACAAGGTCATCCTCCGCCGTTTTTTACTTATATTAATTTATGTAATTGTTCAATGGTGGTATAGCTTAAATATTCATTTTCAGCCTTTTTAGTGCATTTTGAATAAAATATATACAAATTATTAACTATATTAAATCATTTTGTTTATAATCGCGCGAATTCTACAAAAAAGTTTTACCAATCTACCAGAGTCATTATTATACTTATCAATATATAACCCTATATTATTAGTAAAGGCATCAACATCCTATGATATTATATTTGTAAATATGATATAATATTCTATAAATTTGCGAAAGGATTAAATTCATGTATCAAAGATGACACTTCTCCCTTTAAATATGCATTATAACAATGCTTTTGTTCATTACCCCAGTACAAAATGTAAAAGCGGTCATTGAAAATGAGTCACAACACCAGTTTAAGAAAATTCAGGCAAAGGTTAACCTGTTGGTGTTAATGGTGTTTCGACTATGTCCCTCATCAGTACAGTGGCGGCTTCAACTTCGTATCATCTTACAAGAGGACAAATGGTCGAGAATTGTCTAAAATGTTTAAGCGTGTGAATTAGCAGAGAGGGTTTCAGGCCAGATTACCATATAAAGGTTACAACTCTCCTTAAATATGCATTAGAATAACGCATTAAAGAAACAGTAGTGCCTATTTTCCTATTTTAAAGGGAAATATAAAAATTTTCTATTCTTAGTCTATTCCCGACCCCATGGTAACCTAGAGGTCTAAAAAGGTATACATTTGCATTTTCATTGGGAATGAACTAATCAATAAATATCAGACTACTACGTGGTCTGGAAGTATAATGAAAATGATTTAAAAAAATTGAATATATATATAAATTAGTTAACCTTCCGATACCTTCGACATCTTAGAACCCTGAAATATTGATAACTTACATTGTTACTTGGTTCGAGAAGGTGCAAATAATTCGGATTTCTTTGTGGCCTTAATGATATTAAAAATCGATCAAATTATATTTTAAAGGAAATATAGAAATTAATCCGCTCCCGATCATTCATGTTGTTAATGTTTCCCGCTGCTTTCATTTTTGCTCATATAAATCTTATTGTTCAATTGTGCTAGCTAAAATATTTGAATATATGTAAATCCTAAAATGTTTCCTATTTAATTAAATCACTCGTAATTGGAGCCATGTTAGCATCGTTGTTCTCCAATCTGAGAGTTAAATGTAATGTATTAAAAGTCCATGTGTATAAAAAAGAAAAGTTTGCTTATATGCCTGTTACCTATATGTTTCCATAGTTGTTACCTATCCGGATCAAACTTTGTGACGATATAGAGTCAGATCTGACAAGAATAAGTGCCAGTGCAATCAACCAAAGGGTATGCTATGTAATGCAAAAACAGGGTAATTTGCCTATTCATGGGTCAACAATGATAATAATGAACTAATAGATTCATCTCTGAGGTCAATATACAATTACTATTATTACTACAAACGAATCAATTATGGTTAGTCTGGCATTCGCCCTTGCCTAATCAAAATGAACCCAGATAATTTGCATAGTTATATGTACTAATAAAAACTACTATAAACAGACCACTCAAAATGCAATAAGACGAAGAGTAGAGATTGCTACTCAGATCTATTACCACGATACAGCGTTATCCAGCCACATGTAACAAGTTGCTACCTAGGATAAGTTCCGCTTAATATTAGCTTTATGGTATATATCTGAAAATTCTAACACCAATCCGACACCAAACCTACAAATAACTCTACAAGGTAAAGATGAGAGGCAACAACAGTATTTAACAATACAAGCTAGCTTCCTAGAGCATCTAAGCAGCTATACTACAAGACGTGGGGGGGATCACGACATCTCCCCTTCAAGCCAGAAGGTCTTCATCAGGCCTTTCCCCTGCACAAGCCCAGTGTCACCCAGAGCAGAATGTCCCAGTGTGATGTCACCTTGATGTCCACCTCCCCGCGAGGGATTATAACGAAGCCGTGGAAGTGCCCAAGCAAGATGTCGCGTGTAGCACGGCTGATCTGGATCTTTAGCGCTGGGACACAAAACGACATCGTTGAGATATCTACAAGTTATTGGAGCTCTTACTTACAAATCCATATATGTCTGGGTGTATGAATTAATGACATGACACTTATTTGAGCCAAATCCCATGTTTTCTTCTGAAACCTTTTCACAGTCTTTAACTTTCTATTCCCACGATTGTATCCAATAATTTTATCCATCGCAATAAAGACAGTAGAAGTTTGTTTTATGTTCACAAGAAACTACGTGCTTTAATGTATATATTTCCTATTCAATACATACCATAAAAGTTTAATTTAAGACAAATTCCAGGCTTTCTTTGCAACACACATATTCACAGTCTAGCCCTTCCCTAGCCCTACATTGTAAATTTGTTAAACAACATCATAAATTCTATCATCTATCCCTGAAAATTGTAGCTAATTTTAATGTGTGCTATTCAATAAAAAACATAATTAAAAGCTTTGTTTCTACATATCTTATACTGCAATGAATAAAAATTGAATGATGCGGGGCATTGCTGTGGCAGTGGTGAACCCTCCCAACCCTTTCGCTATTTTATCGTTCACTATTGTATTAGACTGAAATTCCTATATCCCCTGAGATTTTGTTATGGAATACAGTAAATTCAAACATACAGTTCTATAAGAATGTGTCCATAGTATTTTTAAACACACATTTACTGAATTCCACAACGAATGCAGGGAAATAAGAAATTCAGTCTAATCATATATTAGAGTGGCTCGGAGATCAAACTGGCCCAAATCTCTGGAATGTTTCACCACTAATTGAGCTATGCCTTCTCTCTTTTAATTGTATTCATTTCAGCATAAGGTCTGCAGTAATAGCTTATAATTATAGGTCTATTCATAATTTTAACTGTTTAATCGGTCATGTCATTTCAAAATATGGAAATATATGGATATTAATTTCACAGCGTTTTTTTTTTTTTTTTGCGGTTGTTGCTTAAATTGAAAAAAAAATTCTATGTATGTAATCATAATTTTATTTAATATTTTTTAAATATAAGAAAAGAATTCTAAATATTTAAATTTATAATCTTGGAAAACTTGTTTTTTTTTTTGTGTGTGTAAAAATCAATTAAGTAAATTTTATATAAAAAAAATAAATTTACCTTTCGTCCTTGCGTACCATATACGGTCAGACAGAGAGAGAGAGAGGTGTGGAGGTATTATGCATATTAAGGTGCTCTGAATCAAAATTACAAAATCGTGAGACAAAAAGAAACGTATAAGTAAGAAATTTACAAGAAACTCTATACGCTTCACTTTCCGGTTGGTATCGAGGACCATGCCATCATCATCTCTATGATCTACGTTTTCTTCGTAGATCGCGAAATACGTGGTGTCGCTGGAGACCCGCTGGTGATTCTCCACCAAACTCTGCAGCGGTGGCAGAGGCGCCATATTCGATGTATATATTGTAGTTTTATATATCTAATTATTATTTTATAATAATAGTCAGGACAGTGTAATTTTGCATATATAGACAATATGTCAATAAAATTATATTAATTGCCAAATTGTCTATACGCCTCACGATTTTGTATTTTTGAAAATATACCGCTCCAGGCCATTGTCCAACTTATGGATTCAAACGATATTTATTCTTTATTACGAAACATCCATCGCTTCTAGGATAACACTGTTTGGTAGGATGATAACTTTAGGTCTTCAGGTATCCATAGCACCGTAAACTCCATACGAGAAGCCATGCTGACCGTGTCCCAGAAAAAACAGTAGCTAGTTTGAGGTATTCGGGCATCCAAATCACCGTAAATGTCCACCTATTAACCTGAATGTGCTACCTGGGTACGTACGTTCTCCTGTGAACTCCATACGAGAAGCCATGCTGACCGTGTCCCAGAAAAAACAGTAGCTAGTTTGAGGTATTCAGGCATCCATAGCGCCGTAAATATCTACCTATCAACCTGAATGTGCTACCTGGGTACGTACGTTCTCCTGTGAACTCCATACGAGAAGCCATGCTGACCGTGTCCCAGAAAAAACAGTAGCTAGTTTGAGGTATTCAGGCATCCAAATCACCGTAAATGTCCACCTATTAACCTGAATGTGCTACCTGGGTACGTACGTTCTCCTGTGAACTCCATACGAGAAGCCATGCTGACCGTGTCCCAGAAAAAACAGTAGCTAGTTTGAGGTATTCAGGCATCCATAGCGCCGTAAATATCTACCTATCAACCTGAATGTGCTACCTGGGTACGTACGTTCTCCTGTGAACTCCATACGAGAAGCCATGCTGACAGTGTCCCAGAAAAAAACAGTAGCTAGTTTGAGGTATTTAGGCATCCAAATCACCGTAAATGTCCACCTATTAACCTGAATGTGCTACCTGGGTACGTACGTTCTCCTGTGAACTCCATACGAGAAGCCATGCTGACCGTGTCCCAGAAAAAACAGTAGCTAGTTTGAGGTATTCAGGCATCCATAGCGCCGTAAATATCTACCTATCAACCTGAATGTGCTACCTGGGTACGTACGTTCTCCTGTGAACTCCATACGAGAAGCCATGCTGACCGTGTCCCAGAAAAAACAGTAGCTAGTTTGAGGTATTCAGGCATCCATAGCGCCGTAAATATCTACCTATCAACCTGAATGTGCTACCTGGGTACGTACGTTCTCCTGTGGACTCCATGCGAGAGGCCGTGTTGACCGTGTCCCAGAAAAAACAGTAGCTAGTTTGAGGTATTCAGGTATCCATAGCACCGTAAATGTCCACCTATCAACCTGAATGTGCTACCTGGGTACGTACGTTCTCCAGTAGACTCCATGCGAGAGGCCGTGTTGACCGTGTCCCCGAAGAGACAGTACCTCGGCATCTTCAGCCCCACCACACCAGCGACACACGGCCCTGTGTCGACAAGTGGCTACGTTATAGACATTTCTATACGTACACTATACATGTGCTAACCAGAAATTATATTTATATGATACATTAGGTAATATACGTTTGATAAATTTGATCACATCGCATAAAATAAAGCAGTTAAAAAAAACTGTCAATTATCTAGTTTTAACACACACATAATTATATACAAAATGAATTTATAATCGAGAAATTATCTAGCCACTCTGAACAATCATATACAGTAGAGGGCTGTGACAATTATCTACCATCAAAACTATCATATACAACAGAGGGTTGTAAATGAACAATTTTCTGGATTTTCAATATAATTTAAAAAGGAAAGCCTTTAAAGAAGCAATTACTAGTTTCTGAACAAAATAAAAAACTAAAAAAATTTAAATCAACAAATATTTGATATCTCGATACATTTTATGCATAACATATAGAAAATAAAGATCTTTTCAAACAATTATAACCTGAAAATCTAAACATACACTGCGTGACATTGAAAATGGAACACCAAGAAATAGTGGCCAGAAAGTGATGAAACTCGGCAGACAGGGACGAACAATAAGTGATCTTTATTTCAAAATGATAGTCATAATACAGAGCGAGAACGGCGTCGGCTTAGTAGCAAGTAGGACCACCGCGGACGGCGATGCACGCAGCAACACGTCTAGGTAGAGAGTCAATCAGAGTACGGATGGCGTCCTGAGGGATTGCTCTCCATTCCCTCTCAACCATTTGCCACAGTTCGTCTTCTGAACGCGGCTGTGGCAAGGCATGCAAACGGCGTCCAATGATGTCCCAGACGTGCTCGATTGGTGAGAGATCAGGGGAGTATGGTGGCCAGGGAAGCATCTGTACATCTTGCAGAGCTTGTTGGCTAATGCGAGCAGTGTGCGGTCGGGCGTTATCCTGCTGATAAAGGGCATTGGGTACCCCCTGAAGGTAGGGGAGTGTCACCGGTCGCAGCACATCATCGACGTATCGTTGGGCCGTCATAGTGCCCTGAATACGAAGTAAAGGTGACCTGGAACCATACGCGATTGCGCCCCAAACCATGATTCCACGTTGTCGCACGGTGGGGCGTTCCACAATTGCTGCCGGATTGGACCTTGCGTACACGGCGACTATCACTGGACAAGCAGAAACGTGACTCATCTGAGAACACGACCCTGTGCCATTCCGTCTTCCACGTCGATCTAGCCCGGCACCATTCCAAACGTTGGCGCCTATTCGGTGGGGTCAATGGCAGTCTTCTCAGCGGACGGCATGAGTGCAAGCCATTAGCAACCAATCGACGGGAAATGGTTCTGGTCGAGATGGAATGATCTAGGGTGTCTTGCACATGTTGCAGGATGGCGTAACAAGTGGCTTATGGGGCCGCCACTGCTTGTCGAAGGATACGCCGATCCACACGTGCTGACGTCACTCTGGTTGCACCGACATTCCTATAAATTGCCACATTTCCTTGTTCCAACCATCTTCTCCACAGTCGGTGCACCGTGAACGCACCAAGGTGTGTATCAGCTGCGATTTGACGTATGGACCAACCTGCCCTTTTCAGTCCGATCACCTTGCCCCTCGTAAAAGCGTCTGTCTGCTTGAACTGCCTCCGTTTACGATGACCTGGCATTCTCTGTTATTACACGTGTCTTTTGACACAAGAACAAAATTTCTACAATGATTTTCCTTGAAGAAATAACGACACGAATACTGTCCTTTCTGCAAGTTCCTTCCCTTATATCTTACTCCATGTGCGAACGAGAGCTGCGCATTTTACATCATTTGCATAACTCGGTTAGGCGCGTCTACCCTGAAATTTGCATAATTTTCTGGCCACTATTTCTTGGTGTTCTATTTTCAATGTCACGCAGTGTATAATAATAGGAACTTTTCTCAACAACCAAGCCCCAAAATAAATTATAAAAGAACAGCACTCTCAACAATATAACCAACTGAAAGTTTTAGATGAGCATTGATAAAAGCCAACGAAAGGTTGAAGTTGGTCAATAATCAAATAACCAATAGTTAATTGCAAAAGAAAACCAAGAATCATAGCCAAAATAGGAGCGTTATAGATAATCAAGAATCAAAACAAATAATACGTTGAAGATCAGCAACAAATATGATCAACCGAATGTTATAGCTTTGCTAATATCATAACCAACGGAGAGTTTTATACCAGCAACAATCATAACCAAAGAAACGTTGATGATAAGCAACAATCATCACCATCGGAAGGTTATAGTATAGCAACAATTATAAACAACGTAACGTTGTTGATACTCAAAAACATCACAAAGAGAATAATTTAAACCAGAAAAAACCATAACTAAAAAATGGTTGTAGATTAAGATCAATCATCATCAACGGAAAGTTGTTGATTAGCAAAAATCATCATCAATGGAAAGTTTTTGATCTGCAACAATCATAAATAACGGAAGATTGTATATATGCAACAGTCATAACCAACCGAACGTTGTAGCTATGCAACAATCATATCCAACGGAAGGTTGTAGTTATGCAACAATCGTAACCAACGGAAAGTTGTCGATCAGCAAGAATCATAACCAACGGAAGGTTGTAGAACAGCAAAAATCATAACCAACGGAAGGGTGTATAACAGCAACAATAGAAGGTTGTTGTTCAGCAAGAATCATAACCAACGGAAGGTTGTAGCTATGCAAAAATCGTAACCAACGGAAGTTGTAGCTATGCAACAATAGTAACCAACGGAAAGTTGAAGAACAGAAACAATTATAACCAACGGAAGTGTGTAGAACAGAAACAATCGTAACCAACGGAGGGTTGAAGAACAGCAACAATCATAACCAACGGAAGATTGTAGCTATTCAACAATCATAACCAACGGAAGGTTGTAGCTATGCAACAATCGTAACCAACGGAAGTTGTAGCTTTGCAACAATAGTAACCAACGGAAGGTTGAAGAACAGAAACAATTATAACCAACGGAAGGTTGAAGAACAGAAACAATTATAACCAACGGAAGGTTGTAGCTATGCAAAAATCGTAACCAACGGAAGGTTGAAGAACAGAAACCATTATAAACAACGGAAGGTTGTAGAACAGAAACAATTATAACCAACGAAAGGTTGAAGAACAGAAACAATTATAACCAACGGAAGGTTGAAGAACAGAAACAATTATAACCAACGGAAGGTTGTAGCTATGCAACAATCGTAATTGTAGCTATGCAACAATCGTAACCAACGTAAGGTTGAAGAACAGAAACCATTATAAACAACGGAAGGTTGAAGAACAGAAACAATTATAACCAACGGAAGGTTAAAGAACAGAAACAATTATAACCAACGGAAGGTTGTAGCTATGCAACAAACGTAACCAACGGAAGGTTGAAGAACAGAAACAATTATAACCAACGGAAGGTTGTAGCTATGCAACAATCGTAATTGTAGCTATGCAACAATCGTAATTGTAGCTATGCAACAATCGTAACCAACGTAAGGTTGAAGAACAGAAACCATTATAAACAACGGAAGGTTGAAGAACAGAAACCATTATAAACAACGGAAGGTTGAAGAACAGAAACAATTATAACCAACGGAAGGTTGAAGAACAGAAACAATTATAACCAACGGAAGGTTGTAGCTATGCAACAATCGTAACCAACGGAAGGTTGAAGAACAGAAACCATTATAAACAACGGAAGGTTGTAGAACAGAAACAATTATAACCAACGGAAGGTTGTAGAGCAGAAACAATTATAACCAACGGAAGGTTGTAGCTATGCAAAAATCGTAACCAACGGAAGGTTGAAGAACAGAAACCATTATAAACAACGGAAGGTTGTAGAACAGAAACAATTATAACCAACGAAAGGTTGAAGAACAGAAACAATTATAACCAACGGAAGGTTGAAGAACAGAAACAATTATAACCAACGGAAGGTTGTAGCTATGCAACAATCGTAATTGTAGCTATGCAACAATCGTAACCAACGTAAGGTTGAAGAACAGAAACCATTATAAACAACGGAAGGTTGAAGAACAGAAACAATTATAACCAACGGAAGGTTGAAGAACAGAAACAATTATAACCAACGGAAGGTTGTAGCTATGCAACAAACGTAACCAACGGAAGGTTGAAGAACAGAAACAATTATAACCAACGGAAGGTTGTAGCTATGCAACAATCGTAATTGTAGCTATGCAACAATCGTAATTGTAGCTATGCAACAATCGTAACCAACGTAAGGTTGAAGAACAGAAACCATTATAAACAACGGAAGGTTGAAGAACAGAAACCATTATAAACAACGGAAGGTTGAAGAACAGAAACAATTATAACCAACGGAAGGTTGAAGAACAGAAACAATTATAACCAACGGAAGGTTGTAGCTATGCAACAATCGTAACCAACGGAAGGTTGAAGAACAGAAACCATTATAAACAACGGAAGGTTGTAGAACAGAAACAATTATAACCAACGGAAGGTTGTAGAGCAGAAACAATTATAACCAGCGGAAGGTTTCAGATCAGCAATAATCATAACCAACGGAAGGTTGTAGCTATCTAACAATCATAAACAACGGAGGTCGTAGCTATCCAACAATCATAACCAACGGAAGGTTGTAGATCAGAAACAAGAATAACCAGCTGAAGGTTGTAACTATGCAAAAATTATAACCAACGGAAGGTTGTAGCTATGCAACAATCTTAACCAACGGAAGGCTGTAGCTATGCAACAATCGTAACCAACAGAATGTAGTAAAGGAGCTACAAATGAAGGATAAATGTTATCAAAATGTCTCCACCAGAATGGATCCCAATCCTGAGTTTCAGCCTGCGCTCGGGCATGTGGCGGATTTTGAAAGTCTCCAGCGCCGTGCGGAAGGCCAGTGCAAGTCTACCGATCTCCCGCGCGTGCTCGTTCCCGTTCCGCACAGGTAGACCCGACACTACCATGTAGGCATCGCCGATTGTCTCCACCTGTCACGCCATAACAGGTTGACATGCTCAGAATGCCAACAATCTCCTTCTCACCTTGTAGCAATTGTAGTGCTCGATGATGGCATCAAAGCAGGTGTAGAGGTCATTCAGAAGATCAATGACCTGGCCCACACAGATTTTGAACATGTACAGTGCACTCGAACAGTTCAACAGAAGCACTTTAGCGAAAAGAAAATTAGCCCTTTACTTCGTATCTGAAGAGTTGGTTATGTTCATATCTCGACTGCTAACTCTATTGCTGGCCTCGCCCAAACGATATTCCTGGGAGTTACAAGCGACTAACTGCCAGAATTCAATATAGGGAAACATCACAGATTCGCCGTATCATTATTACATCATTTCTATCATATTTTCAAAAACGATATTTGTTCCAATTTGAAACAGATGTTAAACTATATTTTGAAATATTAACACTCTTGGACAAAACTTAAGGAAGTTATAGCTTTCAGCTTGTTTATCCGGATTCAGACAATATCTGAATCCCGATATACATGCTGAAAGGTACAACTTCCTTAGGTTTTTAAGAAAAAGGCATCTCATTATCGTGCAACTGAAAGTTGCTGATGGCTTTCGCCATCTATCGGAATAATTATCAACTATTCTCGTTGATTTTTAATTATTCCAGAATTGGCCAAATACCCATTCTTGATTAATCAAGAAAAGCTAACCACGGACGCGTTTATGAATGTAATTATTGAAGGTTTGTGACAGAACTGATTTCTATTTACAAATTATTAAAGTTAACTTTCAACAATTTGATAATTATTTTTTTTTGCTAGAGGTCATTGAAATAATAACGGTATATTTTTTTCAAACAACGGAGCTCTTTATCAAAATTTTATCTACATAACATTTTTATGTCTAATAGCTTTCAAATATAGACATCAGCATGAGGGGTTAACACACTATATATCTTGCAAGAAAATTTTGAAGAAAAAAAGTGGATTGCTCTCTCTTTTCCCCATTTTTCCAATTATCTTATATATAAATAACTAGACGAATGGCCCGGGCAACGCCCGGGTTTTACCCGAGTGCGTATATATTTTAAAAACGTTTTAATTCAAATACTATTCGTTACAATTATAAATTGGCGCCATGGATGTCACTCTTGTGAAACGTCCCGTTCCAAACTGTGTGTTTTAAAAATGTTTTATTTAAAATACTATTCGTTATAATTATAAATTGGCGCCGTGGATGTCTCTCTTGTGAAACGTCCCGCCCCAAACTGTGTGTATCTTGAAAATATAAAAATAAAAATGTGAATTTTCATAGAGATTTCATCATGTCGATTTTTTTTTTGCATTTCACCTACTAAATTGATAGAGATAATTACATTTGCAACATGAACTTAGGTATATTGACTAAATAGAAAACTGCATAGTAATAAAGATCATTTTTTAAAGGCACCATATCGTTTTTTTTTTTCAATAAAATCGAAACAAAAAAAAATTCACAAAAATATGACCCTATAACTTTCCGCAAGGTTCTAAATGGTCACACGGCCAGTAAATATATAAGTAAATAGATAAATATATAGATATATATTCTAAACTGCGGTAAAAGTTTTTTGAATGAATCCATATCATAAATATGCAATGAAAATAACAATTAAAAATTACTAAAGCAATTTTTTTAATTAAGATGTTTGCATTGCAGACGAATAGATGTTTTGTTAGTAGAAAATTAAAAGGAAATATTTAATTTTACAGAATGTTCTTATAGACAATATTTTTATGAACAAAAAAATAAAAATGACTTTATGATAAAAAAAAATATGTCCAGGGTAGCCTAGTAGTCATGGCATCTGCCCGGTAAGCGGAAGGTCGTGGGTTCGATTCCCATCCCATGACACTTTTTTTATTTTATCCATTCTGACCAAAATCAATCCGTGAACTTCACACAGACAGAAAAAGGCAATTATATAAGTAGATTCGTACACACTTGCTCGGCGGTACATATACTAAAATAAGAAGGATACAGAGATTAGCATGGCCCCTGCCCAAAGATGACAAGCAAAATCGTGAAGCGTTTTATATAAATAATTCAATATCAACCAATTACCTTTTATTATGTTGGAAATTTCTTCACCCCCCACCCCGCAATATATGTAAATATAAAAATATAATAAGGGCTATTATTGAAAATAATAGATAATTTAAAAAATTTAAAAATAATAGTTTTTCTTTCATAACATCTTTGATGAGCTATAAAGCAGTTTAACTATTTAACAGTTTAACAGTTTTACACCCATAGATAAAACTTAAGAAGGTTTCATAATTTGATGCTGCCTGGAGTCTTTTTTTTTAAAGGAGTCAGAAGCACATTTGTTCATATTTGATTATCTCGTATGTCTTTAATAAAGGTCACTGTGTATCAATTATCTTTCAGAGTTATTGTATGAATCCCGATATACTTGCTAAAATGTACAACTTCCTTAAGTTTTGTCTATGAGGAAATAAATAGAATAGTTTATGCTTCGTATAGAATACTGTACACTAAACATTGCTATAATGAACCTCAATGGGACTGAACCTTTGGTTCACACACACACACGACATGGTATCACCAATATTTTAAAATATTTTAGATTTTTATAAGGGAAGATTCGCTTTATCCTCGGTTCGTGTGTTTACTGTATTTACAATTTTATAACATAAGAGATTTACGAATCCAAGTATAATGTATTTTCAAGAAGTTTATAGTGAAACAGACAAACTTTCTAAGATCCCAGAGTCACCTGCATCGGCGTGCTCTCAGCCGAGAGGTTGGTGAACCCCACAATGTCGCTGAAGAAGATGGTAACACACTCGTAGGCTTCAGGCTTCACGGCGCTTCCTTTCTTGAGTTCTTCGGCAATGTATCTGGAAAATAAATTTATAGGTTAATGAATAAATGAAATGTTATTAATTCAGAGTAAATTATGCATCTTATAGCTTTATACAATAAAATATCGAAGATAAAATAAATAATATGAGTAGAGTTATTCCCAGAGATAAAAATTCATTATAGATATAATCATTGTATCATCAATTTATATTGTTCATTAAAATAATCCCTTTTATCAATATTAAGTGAAAATATATCAAGCCACCAGGAAAAAGTATATTTTTACAAACAATTATAATCTCTAGCTTCCGGGTACGAACTCCCTCCTACAGGAAAAACCTTATACATCGTGTTTTCTTCTGTAGAAGGGTGTTTGTACCTGAAAGCTAGAGAATAAAAATGTTTTTGAAAAGATACTTTTCCCTCAAGGCCTGATATATTGTTACTCAAATTTTATTTTGTGTACTCGAGAAATTACCCGGATTCTCCCCAAGGTTTACGAATAGAAACGAAAAAATATAACTCATCTTCGTTTCAAGCTAATTTTGAAATTCTAAACTTGAAACTAGGACTCTATTTATCTAACTCCATATCGTATTGTATCCATATAAGTCAAATACTGTGTGAAAATAATTCGGAACGAACGAAATATGTAAATTCAAGTTTATAAAGAAAATTGTAGAAATTTTCGCGCAATATATCAATAAATCGATTTGCAATAGGTTTCTTTATGAAGTTAAAATGACAAGATTTCGAGTAATAGTTCATCATCAGGCTTAACTGTTGTGGTGGTTTCTATGAAGAGATCTGTCAATTCGTTAGCATGGGTAGCTTATCAGAGAAACTAAGGCTATTCGTTTTTTAATAGTTTTGCTAAGGAGTCTGATCGATAAGGCCATGAGGCTTGATGATGTGCTAACACTTGAAAGCCTCTTATTGATACTTTACGCGAATATGCAAATTAGTCATTTTATGTTCTGGTAGCACACTTCTGGACTCGAAAATCATTTACTTTGGTTAGTAGCCCTTAAAACTATATCATCTCTGCTAAAGGACTGCCGACGTTTATTCTTCTTTGTCTACCGGAATTTGTGTTCTGATAGCATCTATCTGGCGTTTTCCTTCCTTTGTCTACAGATATTTGTGTCTACAAACACCCTGTCGGCGATGTACTTTTCTTCGTACCCTACTCGCATTGGGTTTTCTTTGACTACCTAGATTTGAGTCCTGTTAACCTACTGCTGGCGTTGATATTTCTATGTTTGGCCGGAGTCTTCTTCTCAACAACCTTCTGACATCGTTCTTTCTTAGTTTACCGGGATTTGTCCTTAAATCGGATTTATATACATAAACCTTGGTTGAAACTAGGTAAATCGCTTCTTCCAGATCTATTTCTATAGGTCTTAAGATCATTTGTTGGTTGAAAGTTGATTCAGAGGAAAACACAGCCCCATCAGCCAATGATTTATTTGACTCCCGACCTTTCACCCCGAATTCCTTTGACTCTCTTCAGGAAGTGACAGGAATTCACTGAAAGGTCAGGAGTCAAATAAAATATTGGTTAATGTGGCTGTGCTTTTCTCTGAATATTTCTATAGGGTTATATAGTTAAATATTGAGGAAACAGATGTTAAACGCACATATATCTAAAAACACAATTTTTTATTTTTCATTTATATACATTACTTACGTTATATAAACAGTAATTACATTTTTAAAAATTACAACATATTTTCTCAATTTTATGATGAATAGAATTACAAGTTATGATTTGAATATTTTCTTATTATCTGCTTCATTTAAAAAATACGTATATTTAATGAGGGAGAAAATAAGTCATGAATGAAATATAAATATAAATATATATATTTTTTAAAAGGAATCCAGTATATTTTACACGAAATTTTCAGTTCTTTGATTTTATAGCTTGAATCTAGTAGTAATTGAAAACCGCAATCGTATATATTTTATAAATAGTTACTTGTTGATAATTATTTTTGGGAATGGTATTTAATTCTGAATTTAATACTTTTAAAATAATGTACACACCAAAAATATATATAAATATTGAAGAAAGTATTCCTTTGAACCCCTTTAACAATTAATATTAAACAGCTATTAACTTGGTCATGTGTAACTATAAAACAAGTTATGGAAATAAATACAGTTAAACCTGTCTATACCGCCCCCTCTTGGGACTCACCAAAATAGGTTGCTATAGAGAGGTGGTGTTATAAACAGGTCACTTTTAATGTAAATCGCCTCGTACTACGTATTTAAAATAGGGCGCTATAGAGAGGAAGGCGCTATTTAGAGGGGACGCTATAGACAGGTTTAACTGTGTAGTATTTTTTTTACGATGACTAGCAAACATTTTCGAAGCTGATTTACAGAAGCACTTTTATAAAACAGATATCAGAAGTGTGCCAGAAGAACAACAACAAAAATAATTGCAGACAAAAGAGAAACGATATTAATGTACTCGAAGGAAAAATACCAGGTTTATAAAGAAATTATAATAAAGACAGTGTATTAGCTGGACACAAATAAAGGTGGACAAAGAAATACCAAAAGGAGGGCAGGGTGTTAGCAGTATATAAACACCGGTAAACAAAAATTAAATACCAGCAGTTGTATTAGTACTGCACAAATATCGGTAGATAAACAAAGTACAGGTCATCAGTATGTTGACAGAACACAAATCCGGGTAGACAAAGAAAGTATCACGCCAGCAGTGTGTTAGCAGACAAAAAAATCGATTTAAGAAGAAATAAAAATGCTATCAGTATGTTAGTAGACACGAATCTTGATTTGAGAAGTAAGGAATCAATATCTTGTCAGACGAATACAAACGGTAGACAAATAATGAACAACTCTAACAGTTAGATACTAGTACACAGAACGGCAGACAAAAAATGTTCAACTCCAGCTGTGTGTAACAGCACACAGAGCGGTAGACAAAGAAGGAAAAACGCCAGCAGTGTGTTAGCGGACACAAATCTCGGTATATAAAGAAAGAACAACGCCAGCAGTGTGTTAGCAGACACAAATCTCGGTAAATAAAGAAAGAACATCGCCAGCAGTGTGTCAGCACACAAATCTCGGTAAATAAAGAATGAACAACGCCAGCAGTGTGTTAGCAGACACAAATCTCGGTAGATAAAGAAATAACAACGCCAGCAGTGTGTTAGCAGACACAAATATTGGTAGATAAATAGAGAACAACGCCAGCAGTGTGTTATCGGACACAAATCTCGTTAAATAAAGAAAGAACAACGCCAGCAGTGTGTTAGCAGACACAAATATTGGTAGATAAATAAATAACAACGCCAGCAGTGTGTTAGCAGACACAAATCTCGATGAATAAAGAAATAACAACGCCAGCAGTGTGTTAGCAGACACAAATATTGGTAGATAAATAGAGAACAACGCCAGCAGTGTGTTAGCGGACACAAATCTCGGTAAATAAAGAAAGAACAACGCCAGCAGTGTGTTAGCAGACATAAATCTCGGTATATAAAGAAAGAACAACGCCAGCAGTGTGTTAGCGGACACAAACCTCGGTGAATGAAGAAATAACAACGCCAGCAGTGTGTAACAGCACACAGAGCGGCAGATAAAGAAAGAACAACGCCAGCAGTGTGTTAGCAGACACAAATCTCGGTAGAAAAAGAAAGAACAACGCCAGCAGTGTGTAACATCACACAGAGCGGTAAATAAAGAAATAACAACGCCAGCAGTGTGTAACAGCACACAGAGCGGCAGATAAAGAAAGAACAACGCCAGCAGTGTGTTAGCAGACACAAATCTCGGTAAATAAAGAAAGAACAACGCCAGCAGTGTGTAACAGCACACAGAGCGGTAGAAAAAGAAGAACAACGCCAGCAGTGTGTTAGCGGACACAAATCTCGTTATATAAATAAAGAACAACGCCAGCAGTGTGTAACAGCGCACAGAGCGGTAGATAAAGAAAGAACAACGCCAGCAGTGTGTTAGCAGACACGAATCTCGGTAGATAAAGAAAGAACAACGCCAGAAGTGTGTTAGCAGACAGAAATCTCGGTAAATAAAGAAAGAACAACGCCATCAGTTTATTAGCAGCACACTGAGCAGTAGACAAAGAAATAACAACGTCAAGAGTGTGATAGCAAACACAAATCCCGGTAGATAAAAGAAAGAACAACGTCAGCAATGTGTTAGCGGACACAAATATTGGTAGATAAAGAAAGAACAACGCCAGCAGTGTATTAGCAGACACAAATCTCGGTAGAAAAAGAAAGAACAACGCCAGCAGTGTGTTAGCGGACACAAATCTCGGTAAATAAAGAAAGAACAACGCCAGCAGCGTGTTAGCGGACACAAATCTCGGTAAATAAAGAAAGAACAACGCCAGCACTGTGTTAGCGGAAACAAATCTCGGTGAATAAAGAAAGAACAACGCCAGCAGTATGTTAGCAGACACAATTCTCGGTAAATAAAGAAAGAACAACGCCAGCAGTGTGTTAACGGACACAAATCTCGGTAAATAAAGAAAGAACAACGCCAGCAGTGTGTTAGCGGACACAAACCTCGGTAAATAAAGAAAGTACAACGCCAGCAGTGTGTTAGCGGACACAAATCTCGGTAAATAAAGAAAGAACATCGCCAGCAGTGAGTCAGCACACAAATCGCGGTAAATAAAGAAAGAACAACGCCAACAGTGTGTTAGCAGACACAAATCTCGGTATATAAAGAAAGAACAACGCCAGCAATGTGTTAGCAGACACAAATCTCGGTAAATAAAGAAAGAACAAAGCCAGCAGTGTGTAACAGCACACAGAGCGGTAGATAAAGAAAGAACAACGCCATCAGTTTGTTACCAGCACACAGAGCTGTAGACAAAGAAATAACAACGTCAAGAGTGTGATAGCAAACACAAATCCCGGTAGATAAAAGAAGGAACAACGTCAGCAACGTGTTAGCGGACACAAATATTGGTAGATAAAGAAAGAACAACGCCAGCAGTGTATTAGCAGACACAAATCTCGGTAGAAAAAGAAAGAACAACGCCAGCAGTTTGTTAGCGGACACAAATCTCGGTAAATAAAGAAAGAACAACGCCAGCAGTGTGTTAGTGGACACAAATCTCGGTAAATAAATAAAGAACAACCACAGCAGTGTGTTAGCGGACACAAATCTCGGTGAATAAAGAAAAAACAACGACAGCAGTGTGTTAGCAGACACAATTCTCGGTAAATAAAGAAAGAACAACGCCAGCAGTGTGTTAAAGGACACAAATCTCGGTAAATAAAGAAAGAACAACGCCAGCAGTGTGTTAGCGGACACAAACCTCGGTAAATAAAGAAAGAACAACGCCAGCAGTGTGTTAGCGGACACAAATCTCGGTAAATAAAGAAAGAACAACGCCAGCAGTGTGTAACAGCACACAGAGCGGTAGATAAAGAAAGAACAAAGCCAGCAGTGTGTTAGCAGACACAAATCTCGGTAGATAAAGAAAGAACAACGCCATCAGTTTGTTACCAGCACACAGAGCAGTAGACAAAGAAATGACAACGTCAAGAGTGTGATAGCAAACACAAATCCCGGTAGATAAAAGAAAGAACAACGTCAGCAATGTGTTAGCGGACACAAATATTGGTAGATAAAGAAAGAACAACGCCAGCAGTGTATTAGCAGACACAAATCTCGGTAGAAAAAGAAAGAACAACGCCAGCAGTGTGTTAGCGGACACAAATCTCGGTAAATAAAGAAAGAACAACGCCAGCAGTGTGTTAGCGGACACAAATCTCGGTAAATAAATAAAGAACAACGCCAGCAGTGTGTTAGCGGACACAAATCTCGGTGAATAAAGAAAGAACAACGCCAGCAGTGTGTTAGCAGACACAATTCTTGGTAAATAAAGAAAGAACAACGCCAGCAGTGTGTTAACGGACACAAATCTCGGTAAATAAAGAAAGAACAACGCCAGCAGCGTGTTAGCGGACACAAACCTCGGTAAATAAAGAAAGAACAACGCCAGCAGTGTGTTAGCGGACACAAATCTCGGTAAATAAAGAAAGAACAACGCCAGCAGTGTGTCAGCACACAAATCTCGGTAAATAAAGAATGAACAACGCCAGCAGTGTGTTAGCAGACACAAATCTCGGTATATAAAGAAAGAACAACGCCAGCAGTGTGTTAGCAGACACAAATATCGGTAAATAAAGAAAGAACAACGCCAGCAGTGTGTTAGCGGACAAAAATCTCGGTATATAAAGAAAGAACAACGCCAGCAGTGTGTTAGCAGACACAAATATCGGTAAATAAAGAAAGAACAACGCCAGCAGTGTGTAACAGCACACAGAGCGGTAGATAAAGAAAGAACAACGCCAGCAGTGTGTTAGCAGACACAAATCTCGGTAGATAAAGAAAGAACAGCGCCATCAGTTTGTTACCAGCACACAGAGCAGTAGACAAAGAAATAACAACGTCAAGAGTGTGATAGCAAACACAAATCCCGGTAGATAAAAGAAGGAACAACGTCAGCAATGTGTTAGCGGACACAAATATTGGTAGATAAAGAAAGAACAACGCCAGCAGTGTATTAGCAGACACAAATCTCGGTAGAAAAAGAAAGAACAACGCCAGCAGTGTGTTAGCGGACACAAATCTCGGTAAATAAATAAAGAACAACGCCAGCAGTGTGTTAGCGGACACAAATATCGGTGAATAAAGAAAAAACAACGTCAGCAGTGTGTTAGCAGACACAATTCTCGGTAAATAAAGAAAGAACAACGCCAGCAGTGTGTTAACGGACACAAATCTCGGTAAATAAAGAAAGAACAACGCCAGCAGTGTGTTAGCGGACACAAACCTCGGTAAATAAAGAAAGAACAACGCCAGCAGTGTGTTAGCGGACACAAATCTCGGTAAATAAAGAAAGAACAACGCCAGCAGTGTGTCAGCAGACACAAATCTCGGTAAATAAAGGAAGAACAACGCCAGCAGTGTGTTAGCAGACACAAATCTCGGTATATAAAGAAAGAACAACGCCATCAGTGTGTTAGCGGGCACAAATCTCGGTATATAAAGAAAGAACAACGCCAGCAGTTTGTTACCAGCACACAGAGCTGTAGACAAAGAAATAACAACGTCAAGAGTGTGATAGCAAACACAAATCCCGGTAGATAAAAGAAAGAACAACGTCAGCAATGTGTTAGCGGAAACAAATATTGTTAGATAAAGAGAGATAACGCTAGCAGTTTGTTGCCAGAACACAGAGCAGTAGTAAAAAATAACAAGGCAAGCAGTGTGTTAGCAGCACATAGAGTGGTAGACAATGAAAACAGTGTGTTAGCAGTGCACGAATCATAGTAGCTAAACAAAGTACAACGCCAGAAGTATGCTGGCAGTACACAAACACGGTAGACAAAAAGGTACAACACCAGCCTTTGCTAGCAGCACACAGAGCGGTATACAAATAAATAACAACGCTAGCAATGTTTTAGCATACTTACATTCCGTTAGACAAATAAGAAACAACGAGAGTACCATGTTAGCAGACAAAAATCCCGGTTTAAAAAGAAAGAGCAACGCCAGCAGAATGTTAGCTACACACAAAGGGGTAGACAAAGAAAGAACAAACAGAGAGCAGTATGTTAGCAACACACAAGAGCGGTGGACAAAGAAAGAGCAAACAGAGAGCAGTATGTTAGCAACACACAAGAGCGGTGGACAAAGAAAGAACAAACAGAGAGCAGTATGTTAGCAACACACAAGAGCGGTTGACAAAGAAAGAACAAACAGAGAGCAGCATGTTAGCAACACACAAGAGCGGTGGACAAAGAAACAACTAACAGAGAGCAGCATGTTAGCAACACACAAGAGCGGTGGACAAAGAAACAACAAACAGAGAGCAGTATGTTAGCAACACACAAGAGCGGTGGACAAAGAAAGAACAAACAGATAGCAGTATGTTAGCAACACACAAGAGCGGTGGACAAAGAAAGAACAAACAGAGAGCAGTATGTTGGCAACACACAAGAGCGGTGGACAAAGAAAGAACAAACAGATAGCAGTATGTTAGCAAAACACAAGAGCGGTGGACAAAGAGAGAACAAACAGAGAGCAGTATGTTAGCAACACACAAGAGCGGTGGACAAAGAGAGAACAAACAGAGAGCAGTATGTTAGCAACACACAAGAGCGGTGGACAAAGAGAGAACAAACAGAGAGCAGTATGTTAGCAACACACAAGAGCGGTGGACAAAGAGAGAACAATAAGAGAGCAGTATGCTAGCAACACACAAGAGCGGTGGACAAAGAAAGAACAAACAGAGAGCAATATGTTAGCAACACACAAGAGCGGTGGACAAAGAAAGAACAAACAGATAGCAGTATGTTAGCAACACACAAGAGCGGTGGACAAAGAAAGAACAAACAGAGAGCAGTATGTTAGCAAAACACAAGAGCGGTGGACAAAGAGAGAACAAACAGAGAGCAGTATGTTAGCAAAACACAAGAGCGGTGGACAAAGAGAGAACAAACAGAGAGCATTATGTTAGCAGCACACAAAGCGGTGGACAAAGAAAGAACAAACAGAGAGCAGTATGTTAGCAACACACAAGAGCGGTGGACAAAGAGAGAACAAACAGAGAGCAGTATGTTAGCAACACACAAGAGCGGTGGACAAAGAAAGAACAAACAGAGAGCAGTATGTTAGCAACACACAAGAGCGGTGGACAAAGAAAGAACAAACAGAGAGCGGTATGTCAGCAAGGTGTAAATCCCGGTAGAAAATAACAATGTTGGTGGTGTGATATCAGGAGACACAAAACGCGGTATACGAAGAAAGAAACACTGGGGGCAGTGTGTTAGCAGGACACAAAATGCGGTTGACGAAGAAATAAAACACAGGAGGCAGTGTGTTAAAAGGATGTAAATCCCAGTAGCCAAAAATTACAATGTTGGTGATGTGTTAGATGGGCACAAAATGCGGTAGACAAAGAAATAAAAAAAACAACACGGGGCAGTTTGCTAGCAGGACACAAAACGCGGTAGCCAAAGAAAGAAAAAACAACAGGGGGCAGTTTGCTAGCAGGACACAAAACGCGGTAGACAAAGAAAGAAAAAACAACAGGGGGCAGTTTGCTAGCAGGACACAAAACGCGGTAGACAAAGAAAGAAAAAACAACAGGGGGCAGTTTGCTAGCAGGACACAAAATGCGGTAGACAAAGAAAGAAAAAACAACAGGGGGCAGTTTGCTAGCAGGACACAAAATGCGGTAGACAAAGAAAGAAAAAACAACAGGGGGCAGTTTGCTAGCAGGACACAAAACGCGGTAGACAAAGAAAGAAAAAAAGGAGGCAGTGTGTTAGAAGGACACAAAACGAGGTAGTCGAAAAAAGGGCCAGTGTGTTAACAGGACACAAAATCCAGTAGACAAAGAAAGAAAGAAAAAAACAGGAGGCAGTGTGTCAGAAGGATATAAATCCCGGTAGACAAAAAAGGAGGCAGTGTGTTAAAAGGACACAAAACACGGTAGAAAACGAAAGAAAAAACTAGAGGCACTGTGTTAGCAGGACACAAAACGAGGTAGTCAAAAAAGAAAAATCAGGGGGCAGTATGTTAGCAGTATGTAAATCCCTGGTAGACAAAAAATAGCAATGCTGGTGGTGTGTTAGCCGGACACAAAACGCGGTAGACAAAGAAAGAAAAAAACAGAGGACAGTTTTTTTAGCAGGACACAAAACGCGGTAGACAAAGAAAGAAAAAAAAACAGGGCCAGTGTGTTAACAGGACACAAAATCCAGTAAACAAAGATAGAAAGAAAAAACAGGAGGCAGTGTGTTTACAGGATATAAATCCCGGTAGAAAAAAAGAACAACGCCAGCAGTGTGTTAGTAGGACGTAAATCCCGGTAGTCAAAGAAAGAAGAATACCGGCAGTGTTACCAGAGCAAATATTATATTTGCACCCACAGAGTCACTCAGCCAATTAGCTGTCGCACGCACGCACACCACAGCGCCTCTTTTGGTGGTTGCTGGAATAGTGATTCCCTCACGCTATGTTTAATTCCTTCCCTAGCCTCCAAATTGTTTCAAATTAAGAATTAATTTAATTAATACTGATACAGATATGAATACATATTTAGATAATTTTCTGTAATATATTTTTTAGTATATAATACCATACCTTCAATTTGTGTGTAATTTATAAAAAAAAAAAAAAAAAAAACACTTTTTTTTCGTATTTTAAAATTGTATTTTCAAACTCTCTAAAGAAATCCTATTTGATAATCGTATTAGACTGCATAACATTTTTACAGAAAAGGTTAAAAAGTATATCAATAAAAAATTTATTTGTATATTATTTTTTGTATTGGTTTCTTGAACTTAAGTAAATGGTTGAGTTATATATGTATATTGGAACGTACACAATCAATAAAGATTTGAAAATTTATTAAACATAATTTGAACCATTTCTGTGTATAAATCCTATTATAGGTAATACAATAATAAAATGGGATTTCTTTGAAGAGTATGTACAACTATTGTAACAGAATAAACTTAAACTCAATTTGACTTATATATAGGTGAAAAATAAATGACAACCCTTAAGACTTATTGTTACTAGCTTTATAAAATTTCTTAATTGGAAGACAATTCGCTCTTTTTATTTGAAAATTTGGGAAAGAAAATGCTTTTTTTTGTTGTCTATTCTACCCGATTTTTACCCTATACAAGTACTTGTATTCTGTCTGATGACCAAAAACATGAACGGGTTTAGTATGCTGAAGATATTCTTAAAACATCTAGTAGAAACAAAATGCATTATTTTAATTTTCGACAGGTGTGATGAAACATTGTATGTTTTATCTATGATCCTACTAATAGATGAGAACGTGCTGAATGGAAGTCACCATCATCACCAAAAAAGGCTAAAGAAGATTCGTCTTCAAAAGTCAAAAGTAAATACAATGTAGGTGTATTTCTACGATAGCTAGGGAATTATCAACCATGAACTCCTTGTTAGGAGCCGCTGCACATGACAATTTATTTTTGGACAATTAAAACAACTTTATTGACATCTCGTCAATGTTTACCCTCAAAGAGAGTTATAATAGTAATAATAATAATAGTAGTAAATTAAGATAAGAAATAATATAATAATAAGTAGAAATATTAAAATAAGTACAAAAATTATATAATGGAGGATGAAGGGAGGCATCCTCGACGCGCGAGTGTTCTCCTCCAGGCGATGAGCGGGTCCTCCACGCCACCGAGCCCAACCTGAACAAAGTGGCGGTAGATCCGTAACTTTGCCGACGCGAGGATGGTCAGGGCGTCGTCCTCAAGGCCGGACCCGAAGATCCAAGCCTGCAGGTCGGGGGGCCGCCCGATGATGTTGAATGCCTCCCGGACGAGGGGCCTAATGGACTGGCAGCTCCAGTAACGGTGGCCCAGGGAGCGGTCGACTGACCCGCAGGCAGAACAAGAGGAGCCGGCCGAGGCAGGATGGGCCGGGTGGGGTAGAGAATGGAGGGCCAACTTGAGGGCGGCATCAGCCTAATGGCCCGAGAAGGCGCAGCGCCGTAGCAAAGCCCAATCGGCCCAGCCGGTGGGCTGATGGTATCTGCCCCATCTCGCCAGGTACCGAGAGATCGGCGTGGCGTCTGTTCCTCATGTCAGAGGCGGCCATTTCTTTTGGAGCTAAGTCGGCCTGACACTGAGTAGGGCTCCCAGTCTTATTGACAAAGGCAGACGCATTCTACTTCACCCAGTCATGATGGTTGTCAAACAGGCCCCATCAAGGGTCACAGCTTGATACCCTAATATGATTGAGTGGAGATAAGAAAGAATAAGAAGAGATCTTTTCCCCAAAGGACAATTATAACAGATGCTGCTGTTGAAATTGACGATATATATAAATACTTGAGTATCTTATGAAAATAATACTTAGAGTACGACCTGAATATTCAAAAACAGACAGTTGTTCCATTTTTCATGACATTGCTTCCTCTCACAGAGCAGCATCTGTTCAAGAACCTTTAACCAATAAACAAGTGTGTGTATGCTCAATCATTCCCCAGATTGGAGTCCTGAGATTATTTTCTGTTCCCAAACTTAAAATCCCAATGAAAGGACTTATGTTTGAGGATATCAAAGACCTTCAAAATTCTGTAATATCGACTCTTCGGACCAACTACAAGAGTGGTTGCAGACATCTTTTGACTCTTTGCTGTACGTAACACTCAGTGTAACAATGTAAAATGGTGTTTTGCTTTGAATAAAACAGTGCAATTATTCTAGGAGGATTTTTATTTTCTAAATAATGAACTCAGTCTCAATATTTAATTGTGACGGATTGTGTATATTTAGATATAAGATAGACATTTATGAACAAATTCTATCTTATGGAAGACTTCAAAATAGCATTATTGTTTACTAATTGTCATAACCGGCTTCAAAGATGGTTTTGTTAACCCAATTAATTATATATTCTTAATCCAAAGACATTTACAAAATTGTTAATAAAAGTAATAAAAAAGAAAGAATTGTAAAGTATTCGTTATTTATTTATGAACACGACAATGAGCTATGTTATACTAATACACTATTGGTTACTAAAATTACTACACTGTAATAAATGCATATTACAAAATTAGATTTATTGGACAATTATATCATTGTAAGGGAATAATAAGCAATTCAATATTAAAGAAATTTAGAGGTATTGATACTTAGAAATCAGTACCTATGAGAACCACCTCTGTCAGCAATATAAGCACTTATACGCCTGGGAATTGAGTCAGAGATTGATGCCATGTACAAGTATAGCTTTGCATGCACCTTCAACACGAAGCCACAGTTCGACATCAGTAGAGACTGACGTTTGGTGACGAGCCAATGACTCGGCATGCATTGACTTGACAATTAATAATGGTGACAGTTCAGGAGAACGTGTTGGCCAGGGTAGCAGACACATATTTTCTGTATGTAGGAAGGTACAATGCTAACAAATTGCCGTCGTGCATTATCCTGATGAAACGTAGTGTTTCCCAGGCATTGAATAAAGGTTACTTTAAAGGGTCTTAATACATCAGGAATGTAACAAGGACTGTTTAAAGAGCCGGCAATGTGAACAAGAGGAGACCGAGACGTGTAACTAAACTCTAGGTAATGATCCTGTATGTGATGTCGAATGCACGCCGGCAATGTGCTTTCTTCACAATGGCGCCAAACATGGATGCGGCCATTGTGGTGCTGCAAATAGAACATGGATTCGTCTGAAAATACGAAGTCACGTTATTCCAGCTCAGATATCCGCCGTTGATCACAACATTTAAGAATCTCCCGTCTGTGAAATATCCTCATGGTTAATGGAAACCATGGTCGCCGAACTGACAGCTCATGATGCTTCGAACTGTTTGTGCAGACACCTTTTGACTCTTAATTAACCCAAATTCTTGAATCAGGGATTTTGGTATGGCTTATGGCCATTCAAGTAACATGTCGGTCTTCTAGTCTGTTAGTGATAGAGAGCCGCTGAAATCCAGTACGTCGTTCCATATGACCGTCCTGAGCCATCGACTACATATTTTGCTAACAGCCATGATATCTCGAATTAAGCTAGCATGAATACTGCGGTATGGTAAACCGATATCCCGGTAGGCTATAATTATTCTTCTATAAATTCAGAAGCGTTATATAGTTAACATTTCTTCTTCTTACACGAGGTATCCCGACAACCATTCAAAACGAAGCAAAGTTTCAAATTCAATTTCTGTATGAGAAACCTACTGCACCATCTCTTCTTTACAGCGCATTGCAGTTATTACTATCCGCGCCTATTTTGCACAAATGCGTCCATAATCTAACTATTCGCTCATCACAATAATTATTTCCTATCGTACCGTGTAAATTTCATGTCTGTAGCGTGTCATCTTTTTGGTATAGCAATTTTAACGGTTAGTAGAGTGTAGTTGGCGAGCAATTACTCTTGGGTCAAACATAAGATGGAATATTAGTATTCTACTGAAATGCCAAGGTATCACCGTGCTGGAGCACCATCTCACCAAATTCTTCTTTAAACAAGTGCAAAGTAAAATAACGTTAACCTTTGTGAAGGTCACCTGTGAATACCTTTGCAAATTAGAGAAAACTTTCTTCATATATCTATTATTGAACAAGAGGGCTCACGCCCAATATTTTCTACAAACAAATTTAATAAGATGGCGCTAATCACAGCACCAAAATACATATTTTATGCAATATGACATAGTTTTATGGAATTTAAAGGTAGATATCGATTACCTTGTTTTGATTCCTCGGTAGTATAGTGGTTAGTATTCCCGCCTGTCACGCGGGCGACCGGGGTTCGATTCCCCGCCGGGGAGCTTTTTTTTTATTTTACAGAAGAAATATTTTTAAAATTTGCTTTAAAACGAAATAATTTGAATAATAATTATTAAATTTCAATCGAAATGATTTCTTAAAATAGGTAGGCCTGAATTATACAGAGTTTCATAAATATTTGTTTGAAAAGTTTGATGGATAAAAATAATATTTAAATCATTTTAGGGAAATAAATGTATATAATAAAGATCTCCCTTCCCGACAATAGTATTAGGATTTTATATTGTGTCTCCGTCACCATTCTTGTGTCCAGCCTCACTTCCTATTTTGGTTTAATTTTTCATTTGCCTCAAGCATAAATTTGGAATGCTATCTTCTATTAATTGCATATGTTTACCATTTCATTTTCTTATTATTTCATTTGATTTTTATTAGACAAATTACATTCCAGGACAAAACTTAAGAAAGTGGAACGTCTTTAATGCCGCCGGTCGTATATATTGTTTTTTTTTCCGAAGGAGACTGAGAAAATTTTGTTCACACTTGGTTATATCTCGTGTGTCTTCAATAAAGGTTAATGTGTATCAAATATCTTTCAGAGTTATTGTCTGAATCTCGACATAAATGCTAAAAGGTAAAACTTCCTTAAGTTTTGTCCATGCGTGTATATCCTATTTATTTTTATGTTTCAAGCGTCATCGTTTTTTTTTTCTCATTTTAAATAACAGTTTAATAAAGGGCAATACCTAAAAGAGCTCCCAAATATAACATATTTTAAAATTGCTTTGAGGTAAGTTTATAAATTATTTTTATCAACACACACACACACACATGATTTTTATATATATATCCCATAAATATCAATTCATTAAATATATTTTTAAGAAATTAAGTTAATTTTTAGATATTTATGAGAGACAAATAACAAGTAGTCTTTTCTGCAATATGTTCCTTTATATAATGATTACTGGAGGTGAGAGGTTTCTTTTATTCTGACCATTTTCTGAACAAAATATTAATTTGTAGTTGTTTATAAATTTTAATGGTTAGAAGAAGAATCCTCACCACGAAAAAATTCATTTCAAAAACATATTGCGGGGAAGTAATTGTTATATCCCAAATATACACTCATAGACAAATAATAAGGAAGTTGTACCTTTTGGGATTCAGACAATAACTCTGAAAGATATTTGATACACAGTTACCTTTATTGAAGGCACCAGACAACCAAGTGTATACTGAAATTCCTCTGTCTTCTTAAAAAGATAGACGACTGGCGAAAACAAAGATTTTCCACTTACTTAAGTTTTGTCTATGAGTTTTTATATATTTTTACTGTTTCTTTCCCAAAGCTAGGTCAATAAATTACTTAAATACTTTTCTATTTTATATATACGACAATGTTACAGACAGAGGAATATCACATTACAATAGTAGAATGGCCGGGTAGATTTAACTGGCAAAACGGCTAGAATGGTTCACGCAACTGATGAGTCAGGCGCCCCTAATATTTTGTTTATGGCAGTAAGGACAGTAGGAAATCTAGCGCTAACTATTTTTCTATTACTCCATATGGTTCGCAGAATCTTTTCAAGGTGAATTCATATTTATAATTGCCGGTTGCCTTATAAACCTGTTGATATTCTCTATACAAATATTGAACAATTGGAAATTAATGGAAAGTTCTTTTCTCAAAAATCTGTGTTTTGATAAAAAATACTGTTGACCAAGGCCTTTTAATCATAATACAATAAAGAACCGAAGGTCCTTTCAACTATCATCCAATGAGAACACTGAAAATGTTTCAACTCTTGCTGGGTGAAAACATTGAAGGCATTTCAAATATTACGCAATAAAAAGACACCAAAGGGCTTTAGCCTTCTTCTCAATGAGGACACTGAATGGCTTTCAACTATTACACAATGAAGACACCGAAGGGCTTCAGTCTAATACTCAATGAGGACGCCGAAGGGCTTCAGTTTAATACTCAATGAGGACACCGAAGGGCTTCAGTTTAATACTCAATGAGGACACCGAAGGGCTTCAGCCTTCTTATCAATGAGGACACTGAATGGCTTTCAACTATTACACAATGAAGACACCAAAGGACTTCAGTCTAATACTCAATGAGGACATTGAATGGCTTTAAACTATTACACAATGAAGACACCAAAGGGTTTCAGTCTAATACTCAATGAGGACACCGAAGGGTTTCAGCCTTCTACTCAATGAGGACATTGAATGGCTTTCAACTATTACACAATGAAGACACCGAAAAGCTTTAACTTAATACTCGGCAAGAGCACAGAGGGCGTCTCAACTAATAGTCGGCTAAGGCACCGAGGGTCATTCAACTAATACTAGGATAGTGAGCCAAGGGCATCTCAACTACTCGTTATATTCGGCTAAGGCACTGAGGGCCCTTCAGCTAATACTTAGCTAGGGCACCGAGAGCGGAGAATTAGCTACTCAGCGAGATCACCCAGGGACATCTCCCCGGAGATTCCAACCTCGGCAGGAGCTGGAACAGCAGTCTGTCGGTCTTGAGTTTCTCCTCGAGTAGATCCTCTGTCTTCTCGGCCACCAGGGTCTCCAGGTTGTTGGCGTACTGCTCCATGCGGTTGAGGAGGTTGTCGAGGAAGTTCTGGCTTGACATGCCCCTGGTCACAACGTTCAATCCAATGTGAATCAACCCACTACCTTAGTGTCTGTTTTTTCTCTAGAGTTTTTATAAAATAATTAAGAAACATGTTTAAAAGAATTATTTGTATATTTAATGTTTTTTTTTTGTAAAATGCTGAGAGTAATCCTTATGGGACCCTCTTTAGGGACGAACTGGATCACTTTGCATATTCCTATTAAATAAATCGTTATTTCTAATGATCTCATTACTAAAATATTTACATATACCAATCATATTAGTTGGATTAAGGTGTTTTGAAATGTTTTTAAAATTGTATGATATAGGTACTTTGATTATTTAAAAATAAATTATAGTATGAATATTACGATAAGATTTTTTTTATAAATAATTTTGTTGTCGGATATTTTTTAAGTGTTCGTGAATATATAATAATATATCACTGTAAAATTAGTATATATGTATTTATTAACATTTAAAAGTCTATAATTTTAAAATTTCTAAATATACATTTAAGATATCTAATTAAAAGTTGAAAACTATAATAAAAAAATGAAGAAAAAGTAATTTTGATCCATTGAGGTTATGGAGAAGAGTTCGTATAAATGTGAAATTTTCACAAATATTGTCATAACACACGCACTATTTTCAACTTTAGAATTTTATTTATTAAATGTAGAGGAATTCAAATGCTTTGCGTATGAATTTGGATATTTATAGTTCTGCATAAACGAATTCGCAACAAGAACCATTCTTTTTGAAAGATCTGAATGAGTGCAAATTTGCTGAAATAAAAATTCACTTCACTCAAATCAAATCCCTATAATTATTTTAATACACTGGTGTCCAAAAAATGAGAAACTTAACCAATATTGAAATTTCTCAAAAACTAATTTATTAACAAATATAAAATTTAGTATACAAATAGTTTAAACTATGGAGAATTTGACAAGCTATATGAAAATAAAAAAAATATATTTGAAATTATGAAATATGCAAATTATCACCAACATACCCAAAGCTAAGGTTCCAGATCTTATAGAAATAAGATATCAATAGGGAGTATGATCACCTCTAACAGCTATCAAGGTCTCACAGCGAGCCCTCATACTGTTTACCAGGCTTTGGAGGAGGTCCAGGGGTAGTAAACCCCACTCCTCCAATAGAGCAGTTCTTAACTCAACGAGGGTCTGGGAGAGGGGTGACGAGCGTCAATACGCCTCCCTAGAGCATCCCACACATGCTCTATTGGATTCAGGTCCGGAGATCTTGATGGCCAATCCATCCTTCGAATATTCTCACTCTGGAGATATTCATTGACTAGCCTAGCCCCCTATGCGGAAGAGCATTATCGTCCATAAAAATTAAATTGTGACCAATTTGATCTCTATTAGGTCTTAGATAGGGCTCAAGGATCTCGTCCCTGTACCTTTGGGCAGTTAAAGTGCCCCCAGAAAAAATGTGGAGGGGTGTACGTCTGCTAGAACTGATGCCAGCCCAGAATAAGAGACTGCCCCCTCTAAAACTGTCTATTTCCCTGATATTACTGGGATGATAGCGGGATCCAGGCTCCCTCCAGATGAAACCTCGTCGAGAATCTGTGTTTAAACTAAATCTTGACTCGTCACTGAAGAGAACATTGGCCCACTGATCATGAGTCCAGGCGTGATGTTCCAAGCACCAATTCAAGCGGGCTCTCTTGTGAGCGGAGGTTAAAGGGATACAGACCATTGGTCGTCTTGCATAAAGAGCACCTTCATGAAGCCTTCGGTAAACAGTTTGTCTTGAAATTCTCGTTCCAGTAGCACTTGAAAGTTCATTAGAGAGTTGAATAGCTGTCATCTCCCTATGGCGCTTGGCAGTTACGACCAGATAACGGTCTTCAGAGATAACTGTTTTTCTTTTTTTACCAGAACCTTCTTTTCTTTTGATGGTTCCTGTCTCAATGAACTGTTTCCATATTTTGCTGACCACAGATTTATTCACATTTAGCCATTTTGCTACTTCAACTTGTGATTGCCCTGCCTCCATTCTTCCAACAGCTCTCCATTTTTAATTAATCTGCTAACATTTTTCGTGAACTCATAATTAACTAAGGATTAAATAAAATTATAATTGGCAATTCTTAGATGGGGTAAACGACACGCCAAATAGCACACTTATAAAGACAAACAAAAATTTGCATATTTTCAATTTTACCGAATCGAATGGTTGCGATAAATAAATTCTACGACTTAAAATATCTATTTAAATTACTTTTTAGCTTTTAGCGTTGTATATTTTAAAACATATCATTAAAAAACAAAAGTTTCTTATTTTTTGGACACCAGTGTATTTATAGTTTCGTTCAAATCAACATCAACAAAAGTGGACCCCCCGAGCTACCGGGTATTTCAATTTACACAACGTATTAAATTTGTATAAGATATGGTAAAAATGTTTTTACTCTCTGTATTCTTATCTTCCACCTTTATACTTCCTATCGACTTTTTATTCTTCGTATATTTCATGTCTACTTCTTTTCTACATTCCGCATAGTTTTTGTCTACTTCTCTGATATTCTTTATGTTTCTAATTCTAATATGAATTATTTATATTTCATATATATTGTCTTGAATGTGAAAAATAAGAAATATATAGACATGTTGTCAGGAGGTGTTGATATATATATTATATAATCTAAAAATTCGAGAATATATTTCTATATTTTGAAAAATATATTTTTTATTTTATTCATTGATAATTTTACTTTTGTTATCATCGTTTTAGAAAGACTTTCAGTTTTGTTGTATAGTTGTATATCCTTTTGTTCAGTTTTGTTGTATATCCTTTTAATATAGGATTAACTTTATAAATTCTATATAATATGAAAATAACTAATGTGCAATCTTTCCTCAAATAATTGAAAATAAAAGCTAACTTTTGACGGTAAATAATTAACTTTTTTTTTTCACGACTGCACCAACCCTTTATCTAACAACAACAAAAATTATTCATCACATATATATATATATATATATATATATATATATATATATTTAAAAAATAAATATTGGCATATCTCCTGGACGTTCACTCGAGCATTTCAGATGACAGAGCGCCATCTAGTGGAACAAATATCAATTAAACGTGGATTTAGTTTGCTCCATGATATTTAGTCAACCCGATGATATATCAAGAAAAGCCAAACATGTACGCGTTTCAGGCTGTTGGCCTTCGTCAGCGCGGTGTACACCTACCTATTCGGTTCTAGTGGCTTCCTGAAAATCAATAAATTAGTATTCAAGGCCAAGTTTGCGTTGATACCTTTTCATGTTAAAATAACAAAAATAGAAAATAGTTAGGTATTGATATTTAAAAAAAAGTATAATTTATTTATTTTGTATTGTCTTCTTGTCTACGTAACCCTTATTTTCCTATGTATAACCTAATTACTTGGAATGGCGTATTTGACTGTGGATAGAAAGAGTTCAAGTTCGAATCCTGGTAGGGTTTTAGTAGTAGAAGGGTTATCTCCCATGAAAAAAAAAAGACGCATTTTGGTGATCTATTTCTGATAAAATTTCCGGTCAGTCCGCAAGTATGCGTACCATGGTTACATAGGGAGCTTAAGAATCAAGAGAGAAACTTATAAAAAGCGTAGGTCTCCTCGCCCGTCAAATTAAACCTTAAAACTAGACACCATCTATTGACCGTCGCTGCACCCTAGCGGCCTCAAGTTGGTAACAAAGCCACAACACCAGCTTTGACAAACTGTAAAGCGTCTTCCTGGAGACCATGGTTTCGGGCTAATGGCCCTAGTCAGCCTAGGGCTTACTTTATTCCATGAGATACATCCGGGATCCAATGGAATCTTCACAATCTGCCAAATAGGTGTTTAGCTGGTAAAGTGGCTGGGCCGAATCTATGGCCAAAATATAGATGGGAAATTTGCCTTGAGCAAATTGATCTAAAAAAGATGGCGTCTAAGTTTGACGTTTAATTTGACGGGAGAATAGCCCTGTGCTTTTCTAGATCAATTTCCACCCGGCAATTTTTTTTTCCATCTATAAGATAGAATTTTTCCATCGTTTTGAATATACTGGTAGGAATAGATCATTAAGCGGCCTGATATATTGATTTGAAGCTAGATAGGCAAATCTAAAATGGACATATTTTTGATTTTTTGGAATAATATATTCCATTTACAAATGAAACCATATATATATACTAGACGAATGGCCCGGGCAACGCCCGGGGTTTACCCGAGTGCGAATATATTCTAAAAACGTTGACTTGGGTGGTCGCTATTAACAGGGTGGTCTGTATAGACAGGTGGATGTATCACACAGCTGATAACAGGGTTGTCTAGAGTGGTCGCTATAGACAGGGTGGTCTGTATAGACAGGTTTATGAGATAGGCACAAACTTACAGGTTGTTGACGCCGCAATCCCCAGAGAGAGTGTTTTTTGTTGCATCATGCTGTGACTCACACGACGACCCAAGGTCAACAGGGGTGGAGCAGCAAGCTTAAGCCTATCACCGTCTGGCGGCGCTGCTTGCGAGTTATATCTACAATTCTGCAAATAACTCTAAGGATATTCAAGATATTCAAGAAATTATTTTTCGAAAACCTTTCCGGGGATATACCTAATAATATCCCAGAATTTCATGGCGATTGGATGTATGGTTTTTGAATAACAGGGTTGTCTAGAGGGGGGCAGGGAGGACACGTGTTCCCTTGCAGCCAATGAGCGCGCATTCTATCCGTGAGCTTCAGACAAACAGACAAACAGACAGAATAAGGCAAATATATAAGTAGATAAATGAAATTCTAAATCAAAGTTTGTTACTATAAACAGCTAAAATATATTTAATTAAATTATCATGGAATTTAATATAAAGGGATAACTGAAGATGAAGGGGCATTTAAAAGTAAAATTATCCAAGTGGTTACTTTAATAATTGCTGACAGTGTTGGAAGGAAAGCTCCAAGGGAAAAGATCGAGAGGAAGGAGACGACGGGAATACACAGACGATATAAAACAATGGACTGGACGATACACCTACGAGGAGATGAAGAGGATGGTGAAGGAAATATGGAGAGACCATGTGGTCCACCCTCAGTATAGGAAGGCATTGAAGGAGGGAGATATGGAGAGACCATGTGGCCCACCTTCAGTAGAGGAAGGCATTGAAAGATGGAGATACTATGTGGTCCACCCTCAGTAGAGGAAGGCATTGAAGGATGGAGATATGGAGAGACCATGTGGCCCATCCTCAGTAGAGGAAGGCATTGAAAGATGGATATTTGGAGAGACCATGTGGCCCATCCTCAGTAGAGTAAGGCACTGAAGGATGGAGATATGGAGAGACCATGTGGGCCACCCTCAATAGAGGAAGGCATTGAAGGAAGGGATTTTAATAAATCGAACGCCAATTTTCTGTAGTTATAAGTTTTACCAATAATGATGCTGATAAGGTATTGGAGACTAATCTGTATTTTACCGGTCAGGTTGCCATAAACGCCCCATTTCTATTCCACAGACCTCCTGACCCACTTATCCTAATTGATATTGTAAATAATTAGTTCTGTCTCTGGTAATATAGAATGTTTTATGTGAATCGTGTGATTTATTTTTCATTAACTATTAACTATATTTTGTTATACATAGCAATACATAGCAAAAACGTGCCATCTATATAATACAACAAAAAGTTTGCTTTATTTGTTAAAGAAACATTCGTGTTTTGGTGTTTTTATTTGTAATATTTTGTTATGTTGATTTTTGGAATGTTTTCCTTCATCTTATAAAGCCCTAGTTAGATCATATTGTATTTATTACTCTTCTTAAATTTTCATAGTGATTTTTGATATCATTTATTCAATGTGTAATCAATTATTTTTTACTGTTGATAAATACTTTATCTAGGAGTTTGTAAGCTATTCCATGATTATCACGAAGTTAGAGGCTGCCTGACCGGCGGAATTCACAGTTCTTAGAATTAGAAATACTTTACCCAGAAAATATTTTTTTAAAATTCGAAGAACTATTTCTTGATTGTGAATAATTTTAAAGTGATCCAGTGCTTTTCTTGTAACTTATTTAGCATATATTGTATTATCACCTATGGATATTTCAATTACAAGATGGATTCAAAACAGATATCAAACTTATTTTAAAATTTGATAAAATATGAAGAAATACCATATAGAATAATAAAAAATCAATTCTTCTCTACTTCTCATATTAATGATCAGACTATTATAAATAACTTGTTTACAGTTAAAGAAATGTGAAAAACAATACAAGGTTGTACATTCATAGAAGAAACTTCCATGTTGCTAATATTGGCCTTTCCATTTATTGACGTAAGTCATTGCATAAGAGGAGACGGTATTTGATAGCGGAGTTTCAACCAGATTTCTACTTTCCAGAAAAATTATCCTTATTTATATTACTCATTATGAATATATATTAAGCAATATTAGCAATATTAAGCAATCGTAATGAGTTTTCGAGTAAAATAATCGCATATACAGGATATTTTAGGAACAGCAAATTGTTCTCTACATCCTAACCGAAGTTCTTGTCGCGTCTACAATGAGCCATACAACCAACGATCTCATCTTCTACAGCAGGAAATTATGCATCAAATCCCTCCAACTAGCCAGATGGAGATACAACCTCCAGTTCAATCTCACATGCCAGAATTCCAATTTTATCCCTCCATCTCTTAGAATCAAGGATCCTGTTGGCTATCATTTCTCCTCGCGAATCATCAAAACCGCCCAAAAGGACCTGCTAATTGCCAGAATCAAAGGCAGCCATTCCAATATTCGTTTTCTCTCACAAACGATTAAAGGACTTATCTTTCTCTTAGGTCAGAATGTGTCACCTAAAGATTTTTCTAAAAAGATCATCTCTATTCTAAACGAAATCAAACGCCAAAACAAACTTATCAGCGACAGACACCAGTCAAAAAAAATCTCTTCGGATCAATAAATATGGCTCCCTCAACATAATCGTAATACCGATAGCAAAGGTTTAAACCATTGTACAAGATTAGATTTTTTCTTTGTATGCAAATATCAGACGCACCTAAATTTTAGGTATTATGTAAATTTATAGTATTTTTGTTGTTTTTGTGTAATTTAATAAATATGTAAAATAGGTTAGGATAAAAGGGAAAATGTCGATTAATAAAGGTCAGTGTGAACGTGAGGCTGGTCTCAGGTGTCTTACTGAACCTCCTTTACAGCTTTAAATTGTCTTCACATGGGAGACTGGTCCCTTGATATCTGATTTTAAGGGCAATTAGGGCAGACAGCCCTTACCGCACCAAAGAGTGATCCCTCGATCCGGATAGAAGCGCTATGAAGACACAGTCAAAAGATTTGGAGGAAACTCCTCGTATCAAGAGGAGTACTAGAGAAATCTCTGGTATCGGGTCAGTAAGATATCCAGAGTCTCAGAAGACAATTTCCATGGTTACAACAGAGGCGATTGGGGAGGGTGTACACATGTCCAGAACAACGGATGATGTTCCAGACAGACTCAGCTTTGTGGAAATTTATGGGAATTTGAAAAAAAAACACTGGAACAAAACTTGAAACAGGTGGACCGTCAGCTGCGTCATATCGATCAGATCGTTAAGGAAGCGAATGGAGCTTTAGATGGTGAAGCTGAGGATAGAAGAGGAGAAAGGGAAGCTTCGGGTTAACTCACTGCAGAAGCAGGAACTGGAACTGTGAAGGAGCCTTATGAATATCATTCCCAGTGCCTTAGCAGCGATCACGATGTTCCTGGAGACATTAAAGCCGAGAATGATGGAAAATACCTAGCCGAACAAGAGACGAGACCAGAGGAGCCATTTTTGTCGCAGTCTACCCCTGTATTTCGTCCGTCAACACAGCAAGGTCGCTACTTGAATGATCCAGAGCCTAATTATGGTGCTAACGAATTATCAATGGCATTAGTGGAGGCCTTCAAACAGAAAGGCCTTAATACAGAAAAATTCATAGCTCGTCAAAGTTCGGGAAGTCAGCTGCCTGTATTTTCCGGGTACCCCCTTGATTGGCCAATATTCATCCAACATTATCGGCAATCGACCAAAGACTGTGGATATTCTCCAGCTGAAAGCATGGCGAGGCTGGATAGAGCGGTGCAAGGGGAGACAAGAAAGTCTGTGCGTGCTCTCATGATCATCCCAGCCAATTCTGAAATGGTGAAACCGATGTTAGAGCAGCGGTACGGCAGCATGAGTACGTGGTGCAGGCATTGATTGAAACGGTCAAGAGTACTCCATCGCCGAAAAAAGGTTGTTTGTCTGGGATCCTGGATTATGCCAACGCTATAAATAACCTGGTGACAACGGTAAAGGCACTGAACACCCCGAGCCATCTACAAAATTCTCAATTGAAGAAGGAGTTGGTGGACAAGCTGCCAGATGCGATGCGGTTACAATGGGGAGAATACGTGTTAATGCGAGAAGGTACAGAAGGGGTTACATTGGAAGACCTTTCCAAGTAGATGAATAGAAAAGCTGCAGCAGCCAGTATGGTGACCATCCCGGACTTCAATAAAAGCCGTGATAAGTAGAATAAGCATCGTAGCGTTATGGCAGCAGTTGAGTCAGGTTCTCCCAAGAAATGCGCGGCATGTGATGAAGCTGGTCATTGCATTGGGAATTACCAGCAATTTAAGTCTAGTGACATTGATGACCGATGGAAGATAGTCAACAAAGGAAGCTGTGCATTTCCTGTTTGCGAAAAGGACATGGCATAAAAGCTGCCGCCAGAAGGAAGTGTGTGGTGCTGTTGGATGTGAGCGGAACCATCATTCCCTTCTGCATATTGAAAAGAAAATACCAGCGGCAACCTTGTCAGCCGACACCAGAATCCCAGCATAAATAAGTAGACTGTTGAGTGGAACTCACGATCCGTCCTACTGCGGGTTATTATGCTCCAACTGTATGGAAAGGATGGAAAGTCAAGGAAGGAGTGTGCAATTTTTGATAAATGCTCTTCCGTGACGATTAAGGATGCGGATTTGCGAATCAACTTGGACTACGGGGGAGAACTGACCCCCTGCGGCTCAAATGGAGAGACGGGAGAATGCAGGAAGATTTCACTTCTCGACGTGTTTCTTGTGAGGTCAGCCCTGTAGAGGATAGGCATAGATTCACCCTGAATAATGTACGTACTGTACAAAATGTCTGTCTTCCTGCTAAACCGTTCAAATATGATGAGCTGTGAGAAAAGTGGAATCACCCAAACGCAATGAAAATACCAGATATGTGTAATATAAAATCGCGCAACAATGCAAATTATGAAATTCACAGAGAATATGGAATGCAAGCGTAAAGGAGTCGAAATACCGGATGACGTGGCGCTGATGGAGAAAGCTAAAAAGTTACTTCTTTTCAAATCACAGTGGGACTCCTATCCGGAAGAGATGGCTATGTTGGAAGGCGGCTTACCAGTTTCAAGGAATAGCAAGCTGTTTCAGCTTTCATCAGTTTTGGATGATAATGGCGTACTTAGTATGGACTCTAGGCTGGCCAACGTCCGAATAGAAAAATTGAGAACCCCTGTAATTCTGGACCCAAGGCATTATTTTACCAAGTTAATTTTTCATCATTACCATGTTTTGGCGCTACACTAGGGACAAGAGACTGTACGGAACGAGATAGCCAGCAGTTTTGGATACCGAATTTGAGAGTGGCTGCCAGACGATGTTGGAGTGAATGCTCTTTATGCAAGATAAGACGAGCCAAACCTTCTGCACCAGTGATGGGCGCACTTCCTGAATGCCGTGTTGAACCTCAACAACGGAGCTTTTCTATTGTGGGAATGGACTATTTTGGTCCTATGGATGTATCCGCTGGGCGCCGCCATGAGAAGAGATATGGTATTCTCTTCACTTGCATGACGACACGGGCCATTCATATAGAAGTGGCCCACAGCCTCGCAACAGACTGTTTTATAATAGCGATACGGGGAATGATTTGTCGAAGGGGACTACCGTTGGAGATCTTCGACGACAACTGCACCAACCTAAGTGGTGCTGATAAGGAGTTGAAACAGGCACTGGACGACTATGACCAGGAGGCTTTAACAGAAAATATGAACAGCAGGGGCATCAGGTGGAATTTTATCCCTCCATCAGCGCCTCACATGGGTGGAAGCTGGGAGCGTTTAGTGAAATCCGTCAAGACAGCGATGTCTGGAATTGTTGACCTTAATGCTGGAAGCGGAAGGCGTAGTGAACAGTCGTCCACTTACTGATGTACCTTTGGATCTTGCTTCTCCGGTAGCAATTACACCAATGCATTTTCTTATTGGTACGAGCAGCATCGGTCAACCACCTGGACAATTTGATGACGCCGATTTTAGACTGAACAAACGATGACGGAAGGCGCAACGACTAGCAGACATGTTCTGAACGCGATGGCGGTAAGAATACCTACCCACATTGCAGCGGAGAACAAGATGGCACGGTCAAGTACCAGACGTCCAGGTTGGCGATATGATTTTGTTGTTGAACCAAGGTCTGAAGCGTGGACATTGGCCGCTTGGTATTGTGGAGAAAGTATTTCCGGGAAAAGACAAAAACATTCGTTTGGCAGAAGTGAAGACATAAACCGGAAGTTACCATCGACCCGTTACCAAATTGGACATCTAAACTGAAAATGGATTTCGTCTCAAAATCGGGGGGAAATATGTATAATATTATAATTTTTCTTTGTATGCAAATATCAGACGCACCTAAATTGTGGTATTATGTAAATTTATTGTCTTTTTGTTGTTTTTGTGTAATGTATGAGATATATGTAAAATAGATATGTAAAATCGGTTATGATGAAAGGTAAAATTTCGATTAATAAAGGTCAGTTTGAACATGAGGCTGGTCTCGGGCGTCTCAATGAACCTCCTTTACAGCTTAAAATTGTCCTCACGTGGGAGACTGGTCCCTTGATATCTGATATTAAGGGCAACTAGAGCAGACAGCACTACCGCGCCAACAATCATGTTATCAATTTGTCATTCTTCGAAATGCTCCATTCCGAACTCCAGTTATTAACGCTAGGTGTTAAATACAGGATCTCCGTGAAGCCGGACATTTCCAGGATTCTCTCGGGAGTAGAAACATCTATCCGCACCTTGGATTCGGCAGAAAAAATCAGCGTCAGGCAGAGGTATCTAATTTACTACAAACACCCGCCATACCTCCAGAAAACTCAGCCCAAATCAATAGGAACATACAGAGTCTCAGACGCAGACACAATATAGTTATTACCAGTGCCGACAAAGGCAATGCTACTGTCATTCTCAACAAGCAGGCATTACTGTGATAAGACGATCATTTTGGAGAAAGAAACCATTTTCCATGAGATCTCCACCCAAGCCAGTAATATCACAGTGAAGAATTTTACAGCCTAACTTCGCAACTTACAAAATTCCGGCCAAATATCCCAAAAGCAGTACGACAGATATACCTCAGCCCTTGGACAAAGTGCCTATATTTACAGGGCATCTAAAGTGTACAAACCTATGGTCCCACTACGTCCCATCATAGCCAACTGAGCTTCTCCGGCATACCATTTGGCCAAATTCCTTACCTCACACTTAACCCCCTTGATACAATCCCACAAAAACAGTTATTCTTGAGGTGAGGAACACATTTGATATATCAGAGCTCAAAGGAAGCGGTCTAATAGATCAAATTGGCGAAACCGCTGGAAGGGTTCGCCACTGATGAGCCAAGCCCTCCTAATATTTTTTCATCGCAGTAAAGGCAGTAGAAATTGATCAACGTGTGAAACAAGAAACATTCGCGATGTTTTCATTTGATACATATGATCTAATTGATCCTGCTTGTTACCACGGCGCTGCCGAACTTTCTTGTCGTAACACTCTTATTATTCCCAACGACACTCTAATGCCTATATGTCCTTTTTCAGTAGAATATTTTGTTATGGTCCTCCAAATTTTACACAACGACATCAATAACTTCATTATATTATTAAATTTTATTTATTTTTCAAATATGTTTTTATTTTCAGATGTCTAAAAATAAGTAATAATCGTTAGGAGCTAGGTCTATAGAATAAGAGAGATGGTTGAAGTATTCATAAAATGAAATGAATTTAATAGGGTATTAAGATGCATTAGCGCGCCATCTGTTATAAAAATTCGAAACTATTATAGACGCGTATGATTCTTTTTGAAAATTAAGCAATTTCTACTTCTTTACTGCAATGTAAGGGCTGTATAAATTGTTGAATTTTTGAAAAGAATCATACACGTCTATAATAGTTTCGAACTTTCATAATGGGGTATATTGCTCGTGTAAATCATGGCAATCCATTTTAACAAAAGTTTGTGTGTCTGCATTTTTTTTATAAAGCCCTATAGAATGTAGGTTTATGGAGAGTTTATACTTTTTTGTGATGGTAATGAATAATTTCTCTAATTGTGTGGTCGGAATATGATAAAAACATCAAATAGTTTATCTTCAGGCTAGATATGTCTATATCCTTGTTTTTACTTAGATACGAAAATTTATTTTCAATGATCTCTACTCGTATTATTCTCATTTCATCACTCAAAATTATAGGCTGATATTGATAAATCTTCGATCTATTCCACTCTATGAATATTCGAACATATCAAATATATTATAAACAAATTAAGCATATCCTGACCTTTAACACGAGCGTTTTGCAGATTAAAAAGTTACGATGTATTAGAGCGCCATCTGTTATCAAATTATAAAACTATTTTAGAGGCGTAATATTCTTTTTAAAATAAAACAATTTCTACTGTCCTTACTGCGATGGAAATGGTAGATTAAACTGGCGAAACCGCTGGGAGGGTTCACCACTGATGAGCCAGGCCCTCCCTTTAATATTTCCATCGCAGTAAGGACAGTAGAAATTGTTTTATTTTAAAAAGAATATTACGCCTCTAAAATAGTTTTATAATGGTAGATTAAACTGGCGAAATCGCTGGGAGGGTTCACCACTGATGAGCCAGGCCCTCCCTTTAATTTTTCCATCGCAGTAAGGACAGTAGAAATTGTTTTATTTTAAAAAGAATATTACGCCTCTAAAATAGTTTTATAATTAGATTAAAAAGTGTCAGGATATGCCTCAACTTGCTTTTACTATGAAAACCTAAACTTTTTTATTTTTTAAATCATTTTTTCACATATCAATTATTCGAAACTGTTATAGAAACGTATGATTCTTTTAAAACAATTTCTACTGGCCTTACTGCATTTAGATGGCGCCCCCTGAAGTATCATAATATCAAATATTATTCAGAACTCTCTATTTAATAGAGAGATATATATGCCAATTTGAAAAATTATTTCCAAAATTAATTTATTATATTTATCCCGTCCCTGTTTTAGTAAAATATATATGTTTTTGATAGAGAATAATAAAAACCCAAATCCTATTCGAATTTATAGTCGAAAAGTTGTTTTTGAAAGGCAATTCTCGCCTTTCTTCAGAGAATTGTACAACTATTGTTGTAAGCTGTATAATCAAATAAGCCCATTTCCAAATTACTTTGACGCAATTCCAATATGAATTTCTTAAATAAATGAAAAACGCGGGAGTAAACAAATCAAAATATACATTCATATATAAATTCTTGAAATATTATAGGATATTCATACTATTAGAATTTCTATATATAAAGAAAAATTGAAAATTCTCCGAGAATTTTTTATAATATTATTGATTCTCTCCGACAACCCAGATATCTCTCTCACAATTATAGTATAGGAACATTTTCAAACTTAAATGTTTACTTTTTAAAGAGTTACCTTCTCTTTTTAAGTACCTAAGTATTTGAAATAATATCAAACTATTTAAAATGCTTTGAGATTTGATATTTTGTCTATATGTGACGGAATATTGTTTAAATATATATATATATATATATATATTTATATAAACAATACTTAAAATTATACCGCATAAGTTTCTTTTCTATGAAAAATCAATATTGATTTTTCATAGAAAAGAAACTTATGTGGTATAATTTTAAGTATTGTTTATAATCACACACGCCGCAGACCTTTATAATTTATTTATATATCAGGATAATTGTGTTTTTTCCTACTTTTGCAATTATTCTTTATATATATATGAAAAAACAATAGAAACACTAAATGGCGCTCTGCCATCTAGAAAGCACATGTGCTTTTGGTCAAGATATGCCTTCTTTATTTTTAATATATACACTGCGTGACATTGAAAATGGAACACCAAGAAATAGTGGCCAGAAAATTATGCAAATTTCAGGGTAGACGCGCCTAACCGAGTTATGCAAATGATGTAAAATGCGCAGCTCTCGTGCGCACATGGAGTAAGATATAAGGCAGGAAATTGCAGAAAGGACAGTATTCGTGTCGTTATTTCTTCAAGGAAAATCATTGTAGAAATTTTGTTCTTGTGTCAAAAGACACGTGTAATAACAGAGAATGCCAGGTCATCGTAAACGGAGGCAGTTCAAGCAGACAGACGCTTTTACGAGGGGCATGGTGATCGGACTGAAAAGGGCAGGTTGGTCCATACGTCAAATCGCAGCTGATACACACCTTGGTGCGTCCACGGTGCACCGACTGTGGAGAAGATGGTTGGAACAAGGAAATGTGGCAATTTATAGGAATGCCGGTGCAACCAGAGTGACGTCAGCACGTGTGGATCGGCGTATCCTTCGACAAGCAGTGGCGGCCCCACAAGCCAATTATACCGCCATCCTGCAACTTGTGCAAGACACCCTAGATCATTCCATCTCGACCAGAACCATTTCCCGTCGATTGGTTGCTAATGGCTTGCACTCATGCCGTCCGCTAAGAAGACTGCCATTGACCCCACCGAATAGGCGCCAACGTTTGGAATGGTGCCGGGCTAGATCGACGTGGATGACGGAATGGCACAGGGTCGTGTTCTCAGATGAGTCGCGTTTCTGCTTGTCCAGTGATAGTCGCCGTGTACGCGTGTGGCGTCGACGTGGAGAAAGGTCCAATCCGGCAGCAATTGTGGAACGCCCCACCGTGCGACAACGTGGAATCATGGTTTGGGGCGCAATCGCGTATGATTCCAGGTCACCTTTACTTCGTATTCAGGGCACTATGACGGCCCAACGATACGTTGATGATGTGCTGCGACCGGTGACACTCCCCTACCTTCAGGGGGTGCCCAATACCCTTTATCAGCAGGATAACGCCCGACCGCACACTGCTCGCATTAGCCAACAAGCTCTGCAAGATATACAGATGCTTCCCTGGCCACCGTACTCTCCTGATCTCTCACCAATCGAGCACGTCTGGGACATCATTGGACGCCGTTTGCATGCCTTGCCACAGCCGCGTTCAGAAGACGAACTGTGGCAAATGGTTGAGAGGGAATGGAGAGCCATCCCTCAGGACGCCATCCGTACTCTGATTGACTCTCTACCTAGACGTGTTGCTGCGTGCATCGCCGTCCGCGGTGGTCCTACTTGCTACTAAGCCGACGCCGTTCTCGCTCTGTATTATGACTATCATTTTGAAATAAAGATCACTTATTGTTCGTCCCTGTCTCTCTCTCTGTCTGCCGAGTTTCATCACTTTCTGGCCACTATTTCTTGGTGTTCCATTTTCAATGTCACGCAGTGTATATATATACTAGCGGATGTACCCGGCTTCGCCCAGGTTTTTCTCGAGGGAATGTTTGTAGTCTAGTAATAAGAAAATATACTACACCTAAAAACTAACAGAGAAAAGAGAAACCACGGAAGGTGAACAGAAAAATGCTTACAATGGATGTTATGTTTACGATATCAAGTTAAATAAAAACAAAGATAAAATTTGCATATGTTGGTCACTATAAATTTGTATATTTGTTAAGCGAAATTAGAAACATGATAAAACAATTGGGTATTTAAAAACAAATGTAGAAATAAAAGTTGAAGTATAATAAACAATGTTAAAGATTAGTTTTAATTATTAATCAAGATTGTGTGTGAATATGTGAGAAAGATGTAATATCGTTGTTGTTTTCTTGGCCGACTGTTTTACATATGGTGTTATCTTAAAATTGCTTGTTTTGAATATTTTTTAGATTGAGATTATAAGCTAGTATGTAAAAAAAATAACTCTGTTGAAATTTAATTTTGTATTTATATATAAATAAAATTAACTCTGTTGATTTTTTTTTGTATTTAATCGATAACAGCGAAGTTACGCATGTTAATGTTAAGAAATATATTTTGATGTTAAGCAAAACCTGCTCCATCTCGTTTTACATAAATGTTGAAAATTTGGTTGAAATTGATGCATTGTAACGAAAGTTTTTAGTGATGTCCACTTATGAAATTTCCATTTTATTAATATAGATATATATATATATATATATATGGTAATTTAAACCAACAACCCCATATTGTATATAACTTATAACAAGATTTCCATGTTGTATAATAGAAACACATCTGTAAATGATTATAGGCATGATTGACATGTGTCATTACATCATCATATGTAATGTACTTTGTACAAACTGAGGACAAATAAATAAAACTCTGTAATAGATTAAGAGTTGAGCTAAAGCAGAGATCGAGCATATAGTATTCTCAAAACAAGAAAGTCTAAAGATGGAAACGGCCACGGCGCCAGTGTACAGTTTCGCCAGACGATCCACGCCCCTCTCGCATGTGCTGAAATGCAATACCCCCCTTCTCAGAAAAGGTATATACAGGCCCCCGTCTTTAGTCAAAAATACAGTCACTTGACAGTTACTTCACCATCTGTGTGAGACCTCGTCGGTTGTACCCCAGGTCCACTTCATTCATCATGTAGACCAGTAAGAAATCTTCTATCTCCATCTTTCGCTCTTAGCTCAACTTTTATCCATTCACGGAACTTTCTTAGTGCAACTGTGTCTTCGTTTTTTGTATGGAAATTCCCAAGCTTTCCACTCTGCTTTGACCACGACTGCCTGTACTTTGTGAGAACTTTTAAAGGTCTTCCAAGGTGCAGAGAGGTACTGGAAAACTCCCCATCCTGACTGTTCCTCTCGGTCAACACAGTATAGCGAGGGTTACAGGGACTCACTCCATAGTTTAAGTCGACTGGATACCTCATCACATTTCTAGTCGACAGGATTCTACAAGAGCTACCAGAACTTCACCACATATATATATACAGTACAACCTCCATTAGAGGACACTCACTATAGAGGACACTATCTATAAAGGACAGTTTTCATCGCCAAAAATACCATTTTTACTATTTAACAACTCTCCGGACACCTCTCCCTAAAGGGCACTTTGGCTCTGCAACTAGGTGTCCTTTACAGGGAGGTCTACTGTTTTTTTATGATGGTGCCACCTTATTCGGCCACCCAACCTTCTGGCTGTCCGGTGGGTCGGCGTCTGCGTTGAAGACTTTGTCGGCCCTGCCGCTCTTCTCACTCGGTCAACACGCTGCCTCATGGCTGACCAGATTTTGCCGTCGACTTATTGTTGACAATCTGTGCGGGACCTTAAAAGTAAACACAATCGGCGAGGCCCTAGTGCTACGCGGGACGGCCACGCTATTCTCGCGAGTCATCACCCGCACTGCCCGCCGCATGCTATAGCGTCCACACATGGCTTCCCTGCCCATCGCCCAGCTCCCTAGAAAGTGGGAGGAACATATAAACCTGCCCATCAACATCAGCTGGTCATCGCTCCTGCGCTGCGCCTTCTCCGGGCACAACGCGGACGTGACAGTGAGGCTGGCTTTGCACGCATTGTCTCATCCAGCCCAATTAACCTCGGCCTGACAGTTCTGCGTCGCCTGTGGGTGCAACGACCTTTTACTGGCCCACCGGTACTGGTCCTGCCACGGTATCAAGTCTCTTATCCATGAGGTCTTCACTATATCCAGCAGCTTCCTGATCTGCAGGGCTAGATCTTAGGGCATGGCATGGATGAGGAAGCTGTGATCACCCTGTCTTCTGCCAAAACACGCATTTACAAGTATTTTCTCGGCGTGAACCAAGATGAGTCCGAGAAGACCCCTCCTTGTCTGGAGGAAAATTATTTCAAATTGAGAGAGTCTCCCTCCTTAAATAAGGTGTACTGTTTAATAATGTTTTTTTATATAATTCTTGACTAGGAATCAATAAAAATGTTAAAATTTCCATTGTTTATGATTGAAATAAAAAATATATTTTATAAAGATAAAGATACTGCGTTACGAACGGAGAAATATCGTCCAGGATAGCCTAGTGGACATGGCACCTGCCCGGTAAGCAGAAGGTTGTGGGTTCGATTCCCGCTCCTGGACACTTTTATTTTTCCGTTCGCCATTACTCTTCATATTTTTCACCCTCCATACGTCATCCATTCATATATAGACCATCACTCTTCATATATTCAACCTTTTCATACGTCATCCAAAAGTTAGAAATATTAAATTATTTCTCTTTGAAATTAAAAATGATTTTTCATAAATAAAAGAAACTTATGCGGTTAAACTGGTTGTATAGCTTTATAATTATACGCCGCAGTCATTTATAGTATTATTAGTCAGTTTAAATATTAGTTACGAACGGAGAAATATCGTCCAGGATAGCCTAGTGGACATGGCACCTGCCCGGTAAGCAGAAGGTTGTGGGTTCGATTCCCGCTCCTGGACACTTTTATTTTTCCGTTCGCCATTACTCTTCATATTTTTCACCCTCCATACGTCATCCATTCATATATAGACCATCACTCTTCATATATTCAACCTTTTCATACGTCATCCAAAAGTTATAAATATTAAATTATTTCTCTTTGAAATTAAAAAGATTTTTCATAAATAAAAGAAACTTATGCGGTTAAACTGGTTGTATAGCTTTATAATTATACGCCGCAGTCATTTATAGTATTACTAGACATAAGGCCCGGGCAACGCCCGGGGTTTACCCGAGTGCGTATATATTTTAGAAATGTTTTAATTAAAATACTATTCGTTACAATTATAAATTGGCGCCGTGGATGTCTCTCTTGTGAAACTTCCCGCCCCAAACTGTGTGTGTCTTGAAAATATAAAATTAGAATTGTGGATTTTCATAAAGAGTGGTCGCTATAGTCAGGGTGGTCTGTATAGACAGGTGTATGTATCACACTGCTGTTAACAGGGTTGCCTAGAGTGACCGCTATAGACAGGGTGGTCTGTATAGACAGGTGAATTTATCACACTGATGATAACAGGGTTGTCTAGAGTGGCCGCTATAGACAGATGGATGCATCACACAGCTGTTAACAGGGTTGCCTAGGGTGACCGCTATGACAGGGTGGTCTGTATAGACAGATGGATGTATCACACAGCTGATAACAGGGTTGCCTAGGGTGACCGCTATGACAGGGTGGTCTGTATAGACAGGTGTATGTATCACACTGCTGTTAACAGGGTTGCCTAGGGTGACCGCTATGACAGGGTGGTCTGTATAGACAGGTGGATGTATCACACAGCTGATAACAGGGTTGCCTAGGGTGACCGCTATGACAGGGTGGTCTGTATAGACAGGTGGATGTATCACACAGCAGATAACAGGGTTGCCTAGGGTGACCGCTATGACAGGGTGGTCTGTATAGACAGGTGGATGTATCACTCAGACGATAACAGGGTTGCCTAGGGTGACCGCTATGACAGGGTGGTCTGTATAGACAGGTGGATGTATCACACAGCTGATAACAGGGTTGCCTAGGGTGACCGCTATGACAGGGTGGTCTGTATAGACAGGTGGATGTATCACACAGCAGATAACAGGGTTGCCTAGGGTGACCGCTATGACAGGGTGGTCTGTATAGACAGGTGGATGTATCACTCAGCTGATAACAGGGTTGCCTAGGGTGACCGCTATGACAGGGTGGTCTGTATAGACAGGTGGATGTATCACTCAGCTATTAACAGGGTTGCCTAGGGTGACCGCTATGACAGGGTGGTCTGTATAGACAGATGGATGTATCACACAGCTGATAACAGGGTTGCCTAGGGTGACCGCTATGACAGGGTGGTCTGTATAGACAGGTGGATGTATCACACAGCTGATAACAGGGTTGCCTAGGGTGACCGCTATGACAGGGTGGTCTGTATAGACAGGTGGACGTATCACACAGCTGATAACAGGGTTGCCTAGGGTGACCGCTATGACAGGGTGGTCTGTATAGACAGGTGGATGTATCACACAGCAGATAACAGGGTTGCCTAGGGTGACCGCTATGACAGGGTGGTCTGTATAGACAGGTGGATGTATCACTCAGCTGATAACAGGGTTGTCTAGAGTGGCCGCTATAGACAGGTGTATGTATCGCACAGCTGATAACAGGGTTGTCTAGAGGGGGGCGGGCAGGGAGGTCACGTGTTTGCTGGCAGCCAATGGGCGTGCATTCTATCCGTGAGCTTCAGACAAACAGACAAACAAACAGACAGAATAATCATTTATAGTATTACTAGACGAATGGCCCGGGCAACGCCCGGGGTTTACCCGAGTGCGAATATATATAGTGTTTTTTGTTGCATCATGCTGTGACTCACACGATGACCCAAGGTCAACAGGGGGTGGAGCAGCAAGCTTAAGCCTATCACCGTCTGGCGGCGCTGCTTGCGAGTTATATCTACAATTCTGCAAATAATTCTAAGGATATTCAAGATATTCAAGAAATTATTTTTGAAAACCTTTCCGGGGATATACCTAATAATATCCCAGAATTTCATGGCGATTGGATGTATGGTTTTTGAATAACAGGGTTGTCTAGAGGGGGGCAGGGAGGACACGTGTTCCCTGGCAGCCAATGAGCGCGCATTCTATCCGTGAGCTTCAGACAAACAGACAAACAGACAGAATAAGGCAAATGTATAAGTAGATTAGTCAGTTTAAATATTAGTTACGAACGGAGAAATATCGTCCAGGATAGCCTAGTGGACATGGCACCTGCCCGGTAAGCAGAAGGTTGTGGGTTCGATTCCCGCTCCTGGACACTTTTATTTTTCCGTTCGCCATTACTCTTCATATTTTTCACCTTCCATACGTCATCCATTCATATATAGACCATCACTCTTCATATATTCAACCTTTTCATACGTCATCCAAAAGTTAGAAATATTAAATTATTTCTCTTTGAAATTAAAAATGATTTTTCATAAATAAAAGAAACTTATGCGGTTAAACTGGTTGTATAGCTTTATAAAGATAAAGATCAAAAAATAAAAATTAGTTCTTATTCAGATGGAATATGTGAAATCCTAAGAATTTTCCAAAGAGGTGTTCAGCTGTTAAAGTGGTTAGGTCAATTTTACGGCTAAAATATATTTGGTAATATTGCCGCGGGAGAGAATTGATCTATAAAATGAAATGGCACTTCTCATCTGTTAAATTAAACATCAAACCCAATGCCCCATTCTGCAACCTAGTAGATTCAAGTCAGGGACAAAGCCACAAACTATCTTTGTGAAATTATTGTGTTTAGTTTGTTGGAAGACATGTCCTTTTTCCATTATTATCGAATATTGCTCCGGTAATTTTATATTTCCGTCATTGTGAATTGACCAGCCATTTTAGCAGCTAAAATAACCTATCACAATCGATTTAAGCATCAATCCTTTGAGGATCTTATAGAATCAAAGCCTCTTTATACTGACGATGGCATTGTCTCGAAACCATGACCTCCAGATGAGTATTCTGAATTTGCCAAAATGGTGCTGTGGCTTTGTCATCTACCTGAGTATGATAGATTCCAGAGATGGTATATAGAGTGTTTGTCTATTTTTACAGAGCAATTTCTATTCAGTGTAATATTCTCTCAGCACAGTTATCACTTGTATAAGAATTATTAGTAAAGTAAATATTGTGTGTCTTTTCAGCGCTTCTCTCTCAAATATATCTGGCTGAATTCTGTAAAATAGTGAAAGGACCAATATCGATAGTCCCTAAATAGAATATGGATTTAATTATGGGAGAAAGAAGAAAAAAATGTCTAAATAAAGGCAAAATACATATTTCAAATCTATATTGAATTGTACGAATTGTAATAAGTGCACCACCAGTATTCTAAAATATATTTTTTCTACGTGCATATATATATATATATATATGTGAAAAAATAGTACAAATGTGATATTGTACTGGGATAAGGTGCATAAATTAAGAAAAAGGCATCTACTTATCGTGCAACTGAAAGTTGCTGATGGCTGGCGCCATCTATCGGAATAAATATCAACTATTCTCGTTGATTTTTAATTATTCCAGAATTGGCCAAATACCCATTCTTGATTAATCAAGAAAAGCTAACCACGGACGCGTTTCGGGCTGTTGGCCCTCATCAGCGTGGTGCAAGCTGTACCTCAACGACCAAAAAATTAAGGCATCCTGAAAAATCATGAAACGGGTAGTTAAGGCCAGAATTGCGTGAGAACGCTACAAAATGTGAAAAAATAGTACAAATGTGATATTTATTCCGATAGATGGCGCCAGCCATCAGCAACTTTCAGTTGCACGATAAGTAGATGCCTTTTTCTTAATTTATGCACCTTATCCCAGTACAATATCACATTTGTACTATTTTTTCACATTTTGTAGCGTTCTCACGCAATTCTGGCCTTAACTACCCGTTTCATGATTTTTCAGGATGCCTTAATGACCAATTTTTTGGTCGTTGAGGTACAGCTTGCACCACGCTGATGAGGGCCAACAGCCCGAAACGCGTCCGTGGTTAGCTTTTCTTGATTAATCAAGAATGGGTATTTGGCCAATTCTGGAATAATTAAAAATCAACGAGAATAGTTGATATTTATTCCGATAGATGGCGCAAGCCATCAGCAACTTTCAGTTGCACGATAAGTAGATGCCTTTTTCTTAATTTATGCACCTTATCCCAGTACAATATCACATTTGTACTATTTTTTCACATTTTGTAGCGTTCTCACGCAATTCTGGCCTTAACTACCCGTTTCATGATTTTTCAGGATGCCTTAATGACCAATTTTTTGGTCGTTGAGGTACAGCTTGCACCACGCTGATGAGGGCCAACAGCCCGAAACGCGTCCGTGGTTAGCTTTTCTTGATTAATCAAGAATGGGTATTTGGCCAATTCTGGAATAATTAAAAATCAACGAGAATAGTTGATATTTATTCCGATAGATGGCGCCAGCCATCAGCAACTTTCAGTTGCACGATAAGTAGATGCCTTTTTCTTAATTTATGCACCTTATCCCAGTACAATATCACATTTGTACTATTTTTTCACATTTTGTAGCGTTCTCACGCAATTCTGGCCTTAACTACCCGTTTCATGATTTTTCAGGATGCCTTAATGACCAATTTTTTGGTCGTTGAGGTACAGCTTGCACCACGCTGATGAGGGCCAACAGCCCGAAACGCGTCCGTGGTTAGCTTTTCTTGATTAATCAAGAATGGGTATTTGGCCAATTCTGGAATAATTAAAAATCAACGAGAATAGTTGATATTTATTCCGATAGAAGGCGCCAGCCATCAGCAACTTTCAGTTGCACGATAAGTAGATGCCTTTTTCTTAATATATATATATATATATAAGCGTGGAGCGCCTCTCCCGTCAAAATAAACGACAAAATCTGACGCCATCTATTGACGTCGCAGCAAACTAGCGGCCTTGGTTCGGTGACAAAGCCACAACACCAGCTTTGTCAAACTGAGAAGCGTCCACCTAGAGACCATGGTTTCGAGTTAATGGCCCTCGTCAGTCTAGGGCGGACTTTGTTCCATGAGAACCACACGGGATCTAATGGAATCTTCACAATTTACCAAAAAGGTGTTTTTCTGGCAAGGTGGCTAGGCCAAATCTATGGCTAGTATTTTGGCGTTTATTTGGACGGGAGAGGCGCCCTACGCTTCTATGGATCAATTTCCTCCCATCAAAATTTTCATCTATATATATGTATATGTGGTAACCGAGGGTCAAACCTGTAGTAACCGAGAGGGACAGTCAGGGTGTGGAGAGTTTTCCAGTACCTCTCTGCACCCTGGAGGACCTTCAACAGTTCTCACAGAGTACAGGCAGTCGTGGTCGAGGCAGAGTGGAAAGCTTGGGAATGTCCACACACAAAAAACGAAGAGACACAGTTGTAGTAGGAAAGTTCCGTGAACAGATAAGAGTCGAGCTAAGAGCAAGATGGAAAAAGAAGGTTTCTTACTGTTTTACATGGTCGATGAGGTGGACCTGGCTGCAACCAACAAGGGCTCACGCCGACGGTGAAGTCTGACTGTCTAAGTTGGGCTAAAACCGAGGTTTTATATCTTTGCCGAGGGGGGAGACATCTGAGAATTTGGACTTTGAACGTCTGCGGCATTCTGCACCCTTTGACCTTGATGGCAACGGGCTGCCGAATTCCTTTTTAAGGTTGTTGGATTTCTCTCTCGATTTTAGACGTTTTTAAACTTCTTAATCTTGCTTTAACTTAGGTCTTAATCTATTACATCGTTTTATTTATTTTTCCTCAGTTTGTACAAAGTACATTACATATGGTGATGCAAAGACACATATCAATCATGCCCATAAATATTTATAGATGTAGATTGCGAATAATTGCAATGACGATTAAAAAAGGTATACACCGATCAAATTAATTGCAAAAAGTTTATTTAATATAAAATATGAAACGGCTAGCTTTCAAGCGTTAGCTCATCATCAGGCCAAATGATTTCGCAAATTACAACAGTATATATAGAGGTGTGGTGGGTGTTTTTTACATATATACAACTGAAATTATCTCTGAGAATTTATATATAAAATAATAAAAATCATTTACATATAACGGAAAATCTGGGTATTACAAAATCTGACAAAGGAGCCACCACTGTAATCATGATCAAATCCGATTATTCTAAGAAGATTTATAACATTCTTGCAGACGAAGCTATATTCAAACAGATCGACTCAGCCTCCAATTCGAAAATCGTTGCCTTATTTAGGAGAAGCCTCACAGAAAGAGAAACTAATAACAGATGTCCAACTTAAGCAGTTCACAGCCAACACAGGCCAAGTTCCATACATCTACGGCCTACCTAAACTTCACAAGGAGAACATTCCGTTGAGACCGATAATAGCCTATCATCTTTCGCCAGCTATGCCATTGTCCAGGTTCCTGACCTCATACCTAACCCCAGTGATTCGTTCAGCAAACCTCCATTCCATTAGAAGCATACCTGGTTTTATCATTAATTTAAGAAATTTAAAACCAACACCGGGATGCATAATCGGTTCCTTCGATGTAGTGTCATTATTTCTTAACCTCCCCCACCATTTAATAATAGATAATCTCAAAGACCTACTTATTCAGAATTCGACAGACCCCATAGAAACTAATAGAATTATCTCTTTATTCCAACTCTGTCTCTCAATTATGAATTTTAAATTCGAAAATAAAATGTACCAACAGATTTGTGGTTCCCCCATGGGGAGCCCGTTGTCATTGATAGCCGCTGAAATAGTTATGATGGAATTAGACAAATGGATAAATAGAATTGGGGGAACTTGGCATAAGGCAATGGTACCGCTACATCGACGATATTTTTTGCGAATATGAACCGGCCAAAGAACAACTCATTTTAAGTACCTTAAACAGTTACCACCCCCAGATTGAATTCACATTGGAGACAGAAACTAAAGCCGCACTACCATACCTAGATATCCTTATCCTCCGAACCGAACAGAAATTCCATACTACAGTATATTACAAAAGCGGTTTAGAACCATCATACCTTAATTTTAATTCATTTGGTCCAATAGGTCATAAAATATCAATAGTCAAGACGGTGACCAAAAGAGTTATCACGCATTGCTCTCTATCCGGTTTCAAAAGAATAGAAAAACCAAATATCATTCACAACCTGAAAAAGTCCGGATTTCCACTGCAATTCATTATGAAGCACGCCTATCGCCAATTCCTTCCCAAGAATCAGACAGTTTACCGATCTAATTGCTATTTACAGTATTCTCCAACCAATCAAAAACTGGCCCACGAATTGAAGAAATTCGGAATTAGATTTTTATTCAAAACTCCCCGGTCCATAGGTCAAATGATAAGAAACCCCATTACCAAATCCGGTATCATAAACGAACCTGGAAATCAGCAAAACGCCATATACTCTGTATCCTGCCAACAGTGCCCTGCCTCGTACATAGGAGAAACCGGACGAACAGTTGCCATCAGAATCAAAGAACACATTAAAAATCACGACAATAGATCTTTAATTTATCAGCATGAGGAATCCGCCAGCCAACAGTTTAACTTACAGGATGTAAAGTGCTATTTTCGTGACATTTTTTTCTAAATATAATAGACTTATCTTAGAATCACTAATTTCAAATAACAATAGTAGCATTAAATTAACACAAAGCAATAACGCGCCATCTATACAAATTGTTACGACTCTTCTCAGCCGTCGATGTTTGCGTACAAGGTTTCTGAGAAGACAATGTGGATTCTTTAGGATACAGCTTAGTGCGGTATATTTATTATAAGAACTTTAGAGAGTAGATAAGTAACTATACAGTAGATGGACTTGCCTTCAATGCCGCTCCAGGTAGGTTCCTCCTCGTACTCCACTTGTTAATCCACACAGTCCCGGAGCCCACCTCCTCCAGCCAGCTTGCCGCGTCTGTCGTCACCGCCCTTCTCCCTGCTGCAGGTCCCGTTTTCACCAGACAGACTTCTTCCCCCAGACTGCCATGTTTTCTCGGCACACACCAATCCCCGGCAGGCCGGCCAGCTGACTCGGCTGATCCCTTCCCCACGGCGGCGCCAGCTGGACTCCCTCTGTCTGCCACCCCCTCCTCTGGAATTTGTCAATCCACACTTCCCTGAAGGAGCCCCTGCATACCTCTTCTCTTGGCTTTCCCACGTCTTCTTTTCTACTTCTTTGCTGCATCGCTTCACTGCCCCCTTCTCAATCCTTTTCGTCCCGAAAAGGCTGATTTCACCAGAGGCGCTGATCGGCGGCCCTTTGATCTCCCTGACGTCTCTGGCCACATAAGGGTCGTCCGCCTCCCGGAAGCGTAGCGGCAGGGTTAACACCAGCCCTTGTTTGCAGAACCACATCTCAACTCGGGCTTTCTTTCCACTCTCAACCAGTGCCATTGATTGGTCTCGCTGTCTAGCACAGGGCGGTGGTTCTCCACACGATGGAGGCCATATTTCACTGCCTACGATGCTTTCATCTGATATTTTGAATTCTCCTTGTGAACACTCTGTAGCCGCAATGTACAAAGGGTTGTGATCGTTTGTATTGCGCTTTCGCCGCTTCCTTCCACGACGGGGCTGTAGATCGCCGATCTTTACAGTGGATTCGTCCACCTGATCCACGCTGTCCATATCGTGGCCTCCCTTTTCTTCTTTAGGTTTCCCATTCTCTTTCTCTAGAGGCTCTCTCTTTCCAAACCCTTCAAACCTGGGCTTCTTAGTGCCGACCACGCACAGGGCTGTGAATTTCTTAAACCTTCTGGAGGTGTCGGATCCCGTGGCAGTCTCAAGGTCGGGAGAACTTTTCCTAGGCGGTGGCTGCTTGATCTGCACCTTGTCGGGCGAAGGAACGAAAATTATAGGTACACATTCTTGGTACATCTTTTCAGCTTGCATTGCAGACGACGGCGCTGACACATTGCGCGCTACTTCCGCGTCACAGACATTGTCGTCGGACTTCCACAGAGCGTCCAATGCTCTATCCCGTTCAGTCGGGTTGCCGGCTCCAACTTCAGGGTGCTTCGACCATCTAGCCTTGTCGCACTTCCACGGAGCATCCAGCTCCGTCCCGTCCAGTTGGATCGCCGCTGTAGTCCCTGACAGTCTGACACTGTTGCTGAAGTCAGCCACGCTGTCGCACTGCAGCTCGCCAAGATCGTTGCTGTTCTCATGGAGTATTTCAGAAAGAATCCCAGGGGTTGAACTTTCGCTCTGTATATCACCTTGAGGGCATTCTCCTTCCGTCCGCTTGATTTTATACAAAACACTCGTGCCACAGCCGTTGTCGGAGGCGATCAGCTCACCCTCCTCCGCTACACAACCAGTCTGGATCATTTCCTGCTGTCGACACTCTTCGGACTTCTGGATCACGGGAGAATCTTCTAGCGTAGATTCTGGCAGTTCACTTACATCGTCTCCTGACGTGATGATTTTTGTTGTGATGGTCTTGTCGGGATCTTCATCACCTGGGATCGTCTTTTGTCCCCTCAGACATTGAATACGTGGGCTATTGGTTGCTGTGATTGTTTTTGAAAAGCCATCAGGATTTTCTAGCGGTAGTACATTGAACTTAACTTCGCAAGACATGGGTGTGGCAGAAAGTTTGACATTCCGATTATGCTCGAGTCGGCTCAATCGAGATTCCAATGGAGTATTATTATTAGTCGAGCTAACGTTTTCTCCGAGCACATCTAATTTCTGGCTTATCAGACGGAGCAATTTTGTGAATTTTTTAATTTCGGGGTCGGTTAGTTTTTCCATTTTTCTTTTTAAATTCGCGCAAAATAAAATCTTCAATTAAAATTAACTAAGCTGTATCCCACTTCTGACACCAAATGTTACGACTCTTCTCAGCCGTCGATGTTTGCGTACAAGGTTTCTGAGAAGACAATGTGGATTCTTTAGGATACAGCTTAGTGCGGTATATTTATTATAAGAGCTTTAAAGAGTAGATAAGTAACTATACAGTAGATGGACTTGCCTTCAATGCCGCTCCAGGTAGGTTCCTTCTCGTACTCCACTTGTTAATCCACACAGTCCCGGAGCCCACCTCCTCCAGCCAGCTTGCCGCGTCTGTCGTCACCGCCCTTCTCCCTGCTGCGGGTCCCGTTTTCACCAGACAGACTTCTTCCCCCAGACTGCTATGTTTTCTCGGCACACACCAATCCCCGGCAGGCCGGCCAGCTGACTCGGCTGATCCCTTCCCCACGGCGGCGCCAGCTGGACTCCCTCTGTCTAACACCCCCTCCTCTGGAATTTGTCAATCCACACTTCCCTGAAGGAGCCCCTGCATACCTCTTCTCTTGACTTTCCCACGTCTTCTTTTCTACTTCTTTGCTGCATCGCTTCAATATAAAATAAAAGGATTTAAAAGCGCGAATGTTTCTTTTATACATAAAACGAACTTCTACTGTCCTTACTGCGATGAAAAGATTCTAAGATTCCATCCTTCAGTGTAGCATATAAAAGCAGAATGATCCAATACAATATTAGAGCTCTGAGAAGCGGTCTGGTGGATTGAATTGGCGAAACCGCTGGGAGGGTTCACCACTGATGAGCCAAGCCCTCCCAATATATTTTTTCATCGCAGTAAGGACAGTAGAAGTTCGTTTTATGTATAAAAGAAACATTCGCGCTTTTAAATCCTTTTATTTAATAGTAGCATTAACCGAATAATCGATATACCACAGCAGTACCGGCACACATCACGTAGATAAAACCATAGTCTTTACCTTCACGATTTATGTTTCATTATCCATTCACCTAAGTTTTCTTTTATATTCTATATTTCACTTTTTATTTTTATTTTATTTTAATTTGTGATTTCGAAATGAATCATGTGTCTCAATTATTTTCTGGCATAACGTTTTTAATAATTTCATTTCCGTTATATGTAAATGATTTTTATCTATATAGATAATACCGTAACAGAGTTTTCCATTGTAAAGTCCTGAGCTATCTCCTCCGAAGATTCTGAACTACACATAACAATCTATATACCAAAATTTTCGTTATTTTTTTCTTCGTGTCATAGGCCTGTTTTTATTTTCCTAATGTTAACAGTTATTTTTATTTTTTAATTTAATCTATTTTACAATCGTAGATTTTTTGCATTTATCATCATCAATCATTTGTTTTGAAATTCCGTAGAAATTTGTTTTGAAATAATATATATATCTGATTAATTTGATTATGTAAGTACTTTGTTATAGTTTTTCATTTAAATATATACATTTTTCGATTTGTAGATTGAATTATTACTTTATTCTATAATAATTATCTTTTATAACTGTTTGTTATAGTTTTTCATTTGAATTTAGCTCCATTTTTGTGTCTTATTTCTTCTGTATATTGAAAAAAATATTAAAACTTAGAATTAAGCTTTGCTTTTTCATATACATGTTTGTTACACATTTAGCAATATATATACCAAAATATTTTTTTGGATACTTAACTCTTTTAGTGAATTTTTGTCAGGGGGGCTGCAAAAGTGCCTTACTTATTTTGGATTATTTAACTTTTTTGGTGAATTTTTGTCAGGAAAGCTATGGACTGCCATAATCATTCAATATGTTGATGTTCTTCTCATAAAAAAAATATTTGGGTTTAGAATTGGGCTTTGCTTTTTTATATACATATTATTTTCACATTTTTTTTTTCATCAATTGTTTCCTCACTTGCTTGGAATTTTCTTTTTATGCCTGTCCTGGCTTTCAGTTTTATAGTTTTCCTCTGCTTGGTTCTTATTTTACCTTTTTTTTTCAGCGTCTTTTTTGTATTTCTGATTAAATTAATTTGTGGGTTCTTTGTTATAGTTTTTAATTTTACATTTTACTCAATTTTTTGTGTCTGGTTTTCTTTTTTGCCGTATCTTTCATAATTCTTTTTTGCAGTATCTTTCATAATGTCTTTGGCATCTTTATTTTTCTCAATAAGAGGCTAATTATTTATTTGTATAATCAATTGTTGATTACTTAATTTGTTATATGATAAAATGTTATATGATACATACAATTTTCTACATTTTTGCACTGTGCAATTTAATATGTTGTTTATATTGAGATCTTTTACATTAAATTTATTTTGACATGTATTTGCTCAACTTGGTTTTTAGTTTAGCTTTTTTTTTTTCAGCGGCTTCTGTATCATGCCTCGCAGAGGCCGTGGAAGACTCGCTTATAGGACTCGCCGCGGTGCCTTACTTATTTTGGAATATTTAACTTTTTTGGTGAATTTTTGTCAGGAAAGCTATGGACTGCCATAATCATTCAATATGTTGATGTTCTTCTCATAAAAAAAATATTTGGGTTTAGAATTGGGCTTTGCTTTTTTATATACATATTATTTGCACATTTTTTTTTCATCAATTGGTGATGGTGATCTACCTACAGACCAACAGGGCCTCATTTCTCTTCCAGAAAGCTGTATCTTTCATGGGGTTGACCTGGTGCAGGAAATATTTGGTTCTTCCTATGGTGATATTACCGCCCTTAGCCAGTCTGTGATTTTAACGCCAAAAAACACAGATTCATTAGAGATTAATGAAAAAGTTTTGGATCGCTTACCAAACAGGAGTCAGTGTTTTCTCAGTGTTGACAGTGTCGAGTGTGAGAATGTGGAGGAACAAAATAACTACCCTACTGAATTCCTTAATAGCCTTACTCCCACAGGAATGCCTCCACACCGGTTAAACCTTAAGATTGGTGCTATTGTTATGCTCCTTAGAAATTTGAATCCTAAGCAGGGTCTCTGCAATGGCACACGTATGGTTATCCAGCGCATGCGCTCTCATGTCCTAGAAGCACAAATACTGACAGGGACCACAGGAATGCCTCCACACCGGTTAAACCTTAAGATTGGTGGCTTTTTCACGTGTGCGAACTTTGAATAGCATACGGGTAAAGTTGAACCCACGTATTTATAAAACTAGAAATATAGTTTTTAATGAGGTCCTTTAAATGAATTTTTCCTTTTTATGTTGTCTTATCTGCTATATAGTTGTGTTGTATTCAATTTTATTTCAGATTTGTTTTCTTTTAATTTTTTTTCATTTCAAATAAATGAATGTATGCCTTTTATGTTGTCTAATTTGGTTTATTGTTGTGTTGTATTTAATTTTCTTTTAAGATTTGTTTTCTTTTACTTTTTGTTTCATTTCCAAAAAATTTGTTTAAAGTTTCACCAATGCCTATAAACAAAAGGTAATAAGACCAAATCCAAATAAATAAATAGTGTGTGACGTTTCGGTAACAGCGTTGTTACCATCTTCAGACAAAAGTACTATGGCCTACGGCCATACCACGTTGAAAACACCGGTTCTCGTCCGATCACTGAAGTTAAGCAACGTCGGGCTCGGTCAGTACTTGGGAGGGTGACCACCTGGGAACACCGGGTGCTGTAGGCTCCTTTTTTCCATTCAGTACTTTTGTCTGAAGATGGTAACAACGCTGTTACCGAAACGTCACACACTATTTATATATTTGGATTTGGTCTTATTACCTTTTGTTTATAATCTACAATCCAAATTGTGCCTCATCAACCAATGCCTATAGTTTCTCACACCTCCCATGCTTACCCCTCTGTAACTGGCCTGTGGTGCAGTGGACATTGTTGGGAGGTACAGTAAACTCTCTACACGATTGTATCAAGTCTTGTTCTGGTAGACTTGATGCTGTAACCAGGAGGGACACTCCCTCTTTAAAAATCCTGAGTTCAACTGACCCAGTTGATGGACCTCAGCAATGGTTCCACTCCAGGGATACGGAGGAGCTGCGTCTGTGCTCATGTTAGAGTCAGAAACAAAGGCTTCCATATTTGGAATGGCCTCAAATCACAGGCAAAGTCAGACTTTCACCAAAGTGTGCCTGGATCATGGTGCCATGATCAACGAAAGCTGCACCCCTATACCCCATTCCATGAGATCATGGAATTCGTGTAATCTTTACACAAGGGGATAAGAAACATCAACAACATAGTTTCTCACCTGAAAGGATTTTTTTGTATTAGTTGTTCACTAATAAAATATTTATAATTAAGTATTTTGATTTTTGGTCTTTATTTACCTATTTTCCCCAGTGCTCTATACATTGATTCAGGATCTATGCAATGTCTCACATATGGTTATCTAGCGCTTCACATGTTTTTAGGCTAAACCCGGGGCGTTGCCGGGTCACTCGGCTAGAAATAATGGCTGTATTTGCTATATAGTTGTGTTGTATTGAATTTTCTTTTAATATTTGTTTTTTTTTTTTTTTTCAATATAATTTTTTAAAGTTTTCACCAATGCCTATAGTTTCTCACCTGAAAGCAATTTTTTGTATTATTTGTTCATTCATAAAATATTTATTATTATTTTGACTTTTGGTCGGTGGAAGGCTGGGTAAACCGTTTGGTTTTCGACCACTAGGACCCGGGTTCGATTCCCGCATTGGGCACTTTTTCTGTTTAAAAAAAAAAAAAATGCTCCAATGGCCCCCGATTCTTGCAAAAGTCCAACCCCACCAGCGAGTGCAAGTAACCGAACGGGGCTCTGGCATTTGTAAGTGCAAAGTCAAACTGCTTTTCACATGTGTAGACATGTGGTGCGCTTACAGTAAAAGCAGTCGCTAACTACCCACCATGATTATCATGGCCTGTACCACGTGTACTAGGGATAAGCAAAAAAAAAAAAACCTATTTTCCCCAGTGCTCTATACATTGATTTAGGATCTTTGCAATGGCACACATATGGTTATCCTGCCCATTCACAGGCCTTTAGGGTAAACCTGGGGCTTTGCCCAGGTCACTCGGCTAGAAATGCAGTTTTTAGTGAGGTCCATTAAATTAAATTATCCCTTTTATGTTATCTTATTTTCTATATTGAAAAGTTAATAAATATGAAAAAAAATTAAAAATGTTTAAGAATATTATTAAAAAAGAATCATAAAGATATTTTAAAGGAGTCCTTTAGGGATGTCTGTTTTTGCACTTATGATTCCAGAGTTACATGGTCCAGTGGGCCGTATGAAAATCGAGTTGTTCATATAATAACATGTTTAAAAAATGATATTTTCTTTTAATGTAATCTATATAGCTTGAAATAAATAAAAATAATGGCTGCTTGAACTCGGTCGCATGTGACATTTTACAGGTACATTGGGACAGCTGACATTCCCCCCCAACCCAACCCACTGATAAATAGGCAAGAAGGTATGTCAGTGTTTTCTCAGTGTTGACAGTGTCGAGTGTGAGAATGTGGAGGAACAAAATAACTACCCTACTGAATTCCTTAATAGCCTTACTCCCACAGGAATGCCTCCACACCGGTTAAACCTTAAGATTGGTGCTATTGTTATGCTCCTTAGAAATTTGAATCCTAAGCAGGGTCTCTGCAATGGCACACGTATGGTTATCCAGCGCATGCGCTCTCATGTCCTAGAAGCACAAATACTGACAGGGACCACAGGAATGCCTCCACACCGGTTAAACCTTAAGATTGGTGGCTTTTTCACGTGTGCGAACTTTGAATAGCATACGGGTAAAGTTGAACCCACGTATTTATAAAACTAGAAATATAGTTTTTAATGAGGTCCTTTAAATGAATTTTTCCTTTTTATGTTGTCTTATCTGCTATATAGTTGTGTTGTATTCAATTTTATTTTCAGATTTGTTTTCTTTTAATTTTTTTTTTCATTTCAAATAAATGAATGTATGCCTTTTATGTTGTCTAATTTGGTTTATTGTTGTGTTGTATTTAATTTTCTTTTAAGATTTGTTTTCTTTTACTTTTTGTTTCATTTCCAAAAAATTTGTTTAAAGTTTCACCGATGCCTATAAACAAAAGGTAATAAGACCAAATCCAAATAAATAAATAGTGTGTGACGTTTCGGTAACAGCGTTGTTACCATCTTCAGACAAAAGTACTATGGCCTACGGCCATACCACGTTGAAAACACCGGTTCTCGTCCGATCACCGAAGTTAAGCAACGTCGGGCTCGGTCAGTACTTGGGAGGGTGACCACCTGGGAACACCGGGTGCTGTAGGCTCCTTTTTTCCATTCAGTACTTTTGTCTGAAGATGGTAACAACGCTGTTACCGAAACGTCACACACTATTTATTTATTTGGATATTTATTTCAAATAAATGAATGTATGCCTTTTATGTTGTCTAATTTGGTATATTGTTGTGTTGTATTTAATTTTCTTTTAAGATTTGTTTTCTTTTACTTTTTGTTTCATTTCCAAAAAATTTGTTTAAAGTTTCACCAATGCCTATAAACAAAAGGTAATAAGACCAAATCCAAATAAATAAATAGTGTGTGACGTTTCGGTAACAGCGTTGTTACCATCTTCAGACAAAAGTACTATGGCCTACGGCCATACCACGTTGAAAACACCGGTTCTCGTCCGATCACCGAAGTTAAGCAACGTTGTTTGTGTTTGTTTTGCATGTATTGAATTAATGATTGCTATACATATATATATATATTCGTGTATTCTTTGATTTGAGTAGTCTGCTCGTTGGCAGCAATAAACGTTTATCGTTCGAATTATCTTCGCCTGTTGCTTGCAAATTCTTACCGTGACAATATATACACACACACAAAAACCTTTATTAAGACACACAGGTCTTACAGAGGATTCTCCCTGGGGTTACAAGACGGAGAAACCCATGAAAGTGGGAAATATTTTATTATATATATAATAGAAACAATATATAAAACGAACTTGATCGTTTTTAACTCAAACTTAAAAAAAAAAAAAACAGTTTTGAAATTCGACTTCCCTTGAGGTCATAAACAATTGCTCCAAGAATCAAAACCCCGATAGTGGATATTGCTGCTGCTGTGATGGAGATGTATGGAGACATCTGAGACTCTACTTTGGACACGACGACAACAACAACATCAAAACCCAACACCCAGTGATCACCGAGTTGAAACCGGGTCATACCGACTAACATAACATTCACATAATAATCTATACCGTCATAGTTCATACAATATAGAATTCCCCTTTTCCGTCAATTTTCTATGAAATCCCACATGTGTATTTGGTAATTTTACCTAGAAAATGTGTTTAAAATATTCATATTGTTGTATATATATATTAATTAATTGTTACCACAGAGTGTGTGTAAGCTCACAGGTAAATAGGCGCTAATCGAAAAGAGAAAAAAGTTCCTTTGTTTTAATATTAGTTTCCCTTTTATATTTTGTTCTCTCTCTTGTAAATCAATAAATATAATGTTTAATTAATAATTATTGGAATCAGTTTCATTAATAATTCTAAGCAAAGTCAACACATTAATATATATAGTCACGACCGTCTGTCTTGGCCTTTGTCACGGATAATATACAGTTATCATCGTCATGCGTTCTTAATTCTGTCACCGTTTGCTTTTGGTTCAGTGGTAGAATGCTCGCCTGCCACGCGGGCGCCCCGGGTTCGATTCCCGGCCGATGCATTTTTTTTTTTTTTACAATTTTTAAAACTCATTTATATATTATACAAGAATGACATCCACGGCGCCAATATATAATTGTAACGAATAGTATTTTAATAAAAGCATTTAATCGGGTAAACCCCGGGCGTTGCCCGGGTCATTCGGCTAGTTATATTATATATAAATTCTCAGAGATAATTTCAGTTGTATATATGTAAAAACACTACCACACCTCTATATATACTGTTGTAATTTGCGAAATTATTTGGCCTGATGATGAGCTAACGCTTGAAAGCTAGCCGTTTTATATTTTATATTGAAGAAACTTTTTGCAATTAATTTGATCGGTATATACCTTTTTTTAATTTATAGATGTGTTTATATATACAACATGACAATCTTGTTATAGGTATTATACAATATAGGGTTGTAGTTTAAATTACCATATATATATATAACATTAAATTGCCATGTACCAAAAAGGAAGCACCTCTCCCTTTAATGATGCAGTAGAATAATGCATTATATACCTATCACCTTTGTTTATCTATATAGATAATACATTAACAGAGATTTCAGTTGTAAAGTTCAAGCTTACTTCTATACATAGCGATCTATATGCCAAAATTTCGTTATTTTTTACTTCATGTCTCACACTTATTTTTATTATCTAAAAATTAGTAGGTATAATTTTCATTTATTGGAGTTACCAATCGTTTAGTTTCAAATTTTCTTTATATATTTATCATCAAAAATTGCTTCTTGTATTTAAAATGAGTGCGTTTTTATTTTTGAATTTTATCGATTTGTATTAGTAGATATTTCATGTTTCTAATTTAATTGTTAATTACTTTTCTCTTCTCTCTCTCTCTCTGCTTATAATAGGAATTTCTTCTCTGTGAATATTTACCTTGGCGATCTACTCTAGATGCCTAGGACCGTGCGTACCTGCCTGAATGTATATACTTTGATTAGAAATTATTTAATAGAGACAATGGAACCTAATGGAGATCGTTTAAACGACTTGAGGAATAAGCAAAAGCAACACAAACAAGAGAATTCTCTATTTATTTATATAAATGAATGTTTGTATGTTTGTTTGCATGTCCGGTATACAAATTCGCAGTAGTTCACTAATTCAAACCAAAATTTCCATACATAGGTAAATAAATACGGGGAAGACGATAGGCTATTTTAAAAAATATATAAAACAATTATTAAAACTATATATTTTTAGTCAGAAAATGATAATGTTCATTAATCATGTTTGATTATCAGATACAAAATTATATCGGGAAAAATTCCAAAAAGCAGACACCACGGGTGAAACCAGTTCATTATTTTGTACGCAGGAACAAAATTCTAACAGAAAAACATTCATTCGAGCAGAAAACAAAAGCCAGATCATCTTTCTATGAAAATATCGCTTCTCAGACACAAAGTTTGGAGCGGGACGTTTCACAAGAGTGACATCCAAGGCGTCAATTTATAATTGTAACGAATAGTATTTGAAAATTAAAATAATATAATTTTCAAATATCGTTGTGAAAATTTACATATTTATTTTTATATTTTAAAAACACACAAAGTTTGAAGCGGGACGTTTCACAAAAGTGACATCCACGGTGCCAATTTATAATTGTAACGAATAGTATTTGAATAAAAACATTTAATCGGGGGTAAAACCCGGCGTTGCCCGGGTCATTCGGCTAGTTATTTATATTTACTTTTACTTGAAATGCTGCTTCTAAGAAATCAGAATATAGCCATTGCAATTTTCAAGCCATCATCTATACTCTTAATGTCTCTTCACGGGCCCTTCAGGTAAACCCAGGGCGTTGCACGGGTCACTCGGCTAGTGATTCCATATAAGAATATTCAGAGCCTAGATTTCTATATTTCTCTTATAACTTTTGAGACACATTCTAATTTCTATCTCTCTCTCTCTTTCACTCTCTTCACTTCTCAGGAGAATATCCTGTATATAAGACTAAGGGTCTTAATAAAGGTTTGATCAATCGTTTGATTTGAATTAGAAATTTATTTTGAATTCCAATCTCTAGTTATCGCTAAATATAAAATGCTTGAGAATCGCTACGCGTCTATAATAATTCCGAATTTTAATAACAGATGACGCTCTAATGCATCATAATATAATTGCTCTAATAAAAGACTCGATTTGATGTTTTCGAAAGAGCGATTGTTCGAAGCATATTATTTATTTATAATTATATACATTTATAATGTGTTTTCTTGAAACGTATACTCATAGTTCATTTAAAATACATTTTTCCAAGAGGTCAGCGTCAGTATCGGCATAAAATTAAAACCGAAAAAGCAATATAACAGCGGTATGGTAGATTAAACTGACGAAACCACTGGGAGGGTTCACCACTGATTAACCAGGCCCTCCCATTAATTTTTCATTGCAGTAAATGCAGGAAAAAAATTGTTCAATTATCAAAAAATAATCATACGCGTCTATAATAGTTTCAAATTTTCAAATTTATTTCAATTTTAAAATACGTTTTCCCAAATAGATTGAACATAGGCTAGCTGCTATTGAATCAGGAATGGCCAATACCTCTGTTTTACCAAGCCAAACGATATTAAAGAGGATGTAAGAATTTTATTGAACATCCAAGGGAACAAAATTTTCTGCATAAATTATTTCTTAACCTAACTAGGAAATTCCAGATTAAATTAAATGGCGGCGAAAAAAGAAACTTCATGAAAGATGGTGAAGATAGCGCCAGGGAGGGATGTGTAAATGTGGAGAAATTTGAGAATTATTTGATTCTCCGTTAGATTAAAGTTTCTAATATTACATGTTCATATTTGAAAAAATATTCTTTCAAATTAATAACTCTAAACTTTTAAAAATATTCTTTCCTACAATTTAATTTTGACAAATCGTTAATAAATTTAGAAAAAAAATTGTTTCCAAAAATGGGTAAACTTTATATAAAGGTTTAAATATAAATTAATGTAAATTTTGCAATTGCGTGTTGTATGAAATTTAGTGAACAAGTGAATACTATTTACAAAATTAAAACCCGAAAAAGAATTATAGAATATAGAGATAATATATTGGAAAATATATTGTAAATATAAATTAAAATATAATCTTTGTTTACTATTATTATCCCTAGTACACGTGATACAGGCCATGAAAATCATGGTGGGTAGAAGTTGGCGACTGTTTTTACTGTAAGTGTATCACATGTCTAAACATGTGAGAAGCTGTTCGAATTTGTACTTATAAATGTGCTAGAACCCCGTTTGGTTTCTCGCTGGTGGGCAATAGAAAATTGATTTATATCAAAAAGAATCATACACGTCAAAAATAGTTCAAATTTCTTAAAACAGTAATTACCGATCGAGCATCATATGTTGACCTTCTAGAATACAATGAAACCTCGTTAAAACGAACCGCGTGTGTTTAAACATTCTCTTATAACGAACCTAAAATAATCCTTATATATTATTAAAATCATATAGTGAACTATGGCTTTAGTGAACAAGTGCCTGAGTCCAAGTGGGGTTTCCTATAACAAGATGTCATTGTAATTATATAATTTTAGAATACATTTGACACGCATACTATTGCCACGTGGAAAATTAGGGAAGACTAACTTTGGGATTAGAAATCAATTTATTTCAGACAAGAACAAACTATGAAGGATTAACAAATAGAATTAGGGAAGTTTACAGAGTAGTAAAATATAAACATAAATGATACTCTGTTAATACTAGTGTAAAATAATAAATGCTTATAAATAATAAATAATATGCTACAATATTATTTTATATTACTTAAAAATAGCATAATTATGTATAACCATACAAATATAAATGAGATTTTTGTAAAAAGGAAAATTAGATTCGAGAGAAGTGTGTTTTTCCTATATCTTTTCAGAAGTTTGATTATGATAATAGAGTTTGCTTGGTCCGCTGAGTTTAGAAATTTGCACAAAAGTTTATTTCCCCTGATGAGATGTAAATATGGCGCCGGAAGGGTTCTATTGTATAAAGTTGAGTTCATTACGGGTTATCCCTTTACACCCCGCAATTTTAGATTCTATTTATAACTCTGTGGAGATTTGGAAATATCGATTTTCCTTATAGGCAATCTTCTGCCTTTCTTCAAATCTACTATATGAACCTTTTGGAATAGGTTTTTTAACAATAAATATTCTATACAATTAAATAAATTCAATAACCTATTTAAAATTATTTATTTCTATATTCAAGTGACACGGGGTATCATTCTTTTGAAAGGAAATTCAAACTTATAATGTTTATTTTATTTGATTTTTGAAGGTATTTATACACGTGTAGCCTGTCGAAATTTTATATACGTTGAACTGGAAAAACAAAAATAAATTTAACAAATTTCCAGTTTAACGTATTTGAAATATCGACGCACTGCGCGTTCGAGACACGACTGTATACATTAAAAATCAGCTAATATTAACATTGTAGGGCTTGTTTTTTTTATGAAAAGTGTCACAGCGGATCAATGAAACGTAGGAAAAATTATTTATTTTTTAAAGATTGATGTGCCCCTTTAATTAGTATGGTTTAAGTAGATCTATATCCATAACCATATCTGTCGGTAAACTGTTCTTTTGGTAAGTTCGTCCATTCATAGCGGAATTCCATGGGAAAATAGTAGAAAATCCCTAAACATTTCAGCTAAAAACCTAAAACAAAATATCCCTCTTTTCATCCAAAAAATATTATTAACATATTTAAAAACTTTTTCACATAGATAATAAAATTGGTAATGTGTAAAATATTTTGATTTGTAGTTAACTTTAAGATAACCTTTTTCATATCAAATTGTATGAATTAATATTTAAAGTAATATCTAAAAAGTCCAAACCAAAATATGTAAATATAGTAATGTATATAAATAACTACAATAGAACATCGTTTCCTTTTATAAAAATATTTACCTGGAGAAGGGCCGTTTAAAACCCGAAGGCTTGTAAACTTGTAAAAGGTGTAATAAAGAAACTTATACTAGGAGAATTGTATTTGATTAATCTATGAGAAAAGCTGGTTTGCTCTCAAATTCTGCATCCATATGTCTTTGATCTAAGAGTTCATTCGCCTTTTGGGCTAACTTCACCGACAGTCAATCCATGATAAGTACACATTATGAATTATTCCAAATTGTTGGTGACCACAGCCAAAAAATAATATATATATATATGGAAAATTTGCCGGGAGGAAATTAATCCATGGAAGCAATGGTCGCCTCTCCCGTCAAAATAAACGTCAGAATTTGACGCCATCTATTGACCGTCGCCGCAACTAGCGGCAAAGGGTCGATGACAAAGCCACAACACCAACTTTGGCAAACTTATAAGCGTCCACCTAGAGACCATGGTTTCGGGCTAATGGCCCTCGTCAGTCTAGGGCGGACATTATTCCATGAGATCCACACGGGATCTAATGGAATCCTCACAATCTACCAAAGAGGTGTTTTGCTGGCAATGTGGCTGGGCCAAATCTATTGGCAAAACATAGATGGAAAATTAGCCGGGAGGAAATTAATCCATGGAAGCAATGGTCGCCTCTCCCGTCAAAATAAACGTCAGAATCTGACGCCATCTATTGACCGTCGCCGCAACTAGCGGCATCGGGTCTGTGAGAATTCCATTAGATCCCGTGTGGATCTCATGGAATAAAGTCCGCCCTAGACTGACGAGGGCCATTAGCCCGAAACCATGGTCTCTAGGTGGACGCTTATCAGTTTGCCAAAGTTGGTGTTGTGGCTTTGTCACCGACCCGATGCCGCTAGTTGCGGCGACGGTCAATAGATGGCGTCAGATTCTGACGTTTATTTTGACGGGAGAGGCGACCATTGCTTCCATGAATTAATTTCCTCCCGGCAGATTTTCCATCTATATAAATAAATAACCTTTAAAAACATACGCGTCAAAAATAGTTCTCATTTCTTAAAACAGATGTCGCGATAATGTATTATATTAAACGCTTCAGTTTGAAATAACTCTAAAAAATGATTTATATATATGTAAATATTCAAATACATAGCCATAAAGCTTCTAATTGCATACTAACATATGTAAATTAGTATGTAACTATATAATAATTCAATTTTGGGCTGTGTAGAATTGTGTAAATAGCTGTAAAAAGAATCATGTATCTCGAAGGCATACAATGGTTAGCGGTATATGCTGAAATAAAGAAACGCTGCTGGAGGAGAGAGCCCGAGTTTTAACAATGTCCGATAAAGTAAAACATATTGTGTAGTACCTATCAGGTACACCTCTTTGAGCTCTAATTTTGAACGAATTCTAAGCATCATCACCCAGTCAGTTATCAGTTAGAGCCCGTAATTTTCAGACAACCATGTTTCTAAGGCAGTTTCTCGGGTCTCGCGTTTTTATCGATTTTTATTAATATAATTAACGCATAATAAAAAATTACCTCCTGATCGTAGAACTGCATATTTATGATCGCCCACTGCCATCTATCGAAAAAAAAAAGAAGCTGACCATTGACCTGCCGTCACCCTGATGTAGGCCGTTGGAAACCAAGGGAAAATATTTTGCCATTTCATTTTTTTCTCGATAGATGATAGCACTCTATCAGAAATATACAGTTGCACGATATATGTATAGTTGGCTGAAGTCATACTACTAGTTCTCCAGTTAAAGGGCAGGTTGGCTCGAGAGCTAGAGAATTAATAAATAGTTAGAAAAACCGGGCCCTGGATTGTTTTTTAATTTTGTTAAATACGAAAATGCAGTTTCATTAAAAATATCAACCTGAGCTTTTTCTACGTTTAATTTAAAAACATAATATCAGTAATTTTCCATGGTATAAAGTTGACTTCACCATATTGCTCGACAATATTTCACGTCCCGAGAACATTTTTCCCGTTTATGGCGGTCATCCTGTTTATAATGTTCTTTGGTTTTCCAGGATAACGATGATTTAATAAGATTTTGCTATATTCAATTTGGTTTTCACATTTTTAAATATATCAGTTTTGAATTTTCAAAACTATTATAGACGCGTAAGATTCATTAAAAAATTAAACAATATTTACTGCCCTCACTTATTAAACTGGCGAAACCGCTGGAAGGGTTCACCACTGATGAGAATGGTAGATTAAACTGGCGAAACCGCTGGGAGGGTTCACCACTGATGAGAATGGTAAATTAAACTGGCGAAACCGCTGGGAGGGTTCACCACTGATGAGAATGGTAGATTAAACTGGCGAAACCGCTGGGAGGGTTCACCACTGATGAGAATGGTAGATTAAACTGGCGAAACCGCTGGGAGGGTTCACCACTGATGAGAATGGTAAATTAAACTGGCGAAACCGCTGGGAGGGTTCACCACTGATGAGAATGGTAAATTAAACTGGCGAAACCGCTGGGAGGGTTCACCACTGATGAGAATGGTAGATTAAACTGGCGAAACCGCTGGAAGGGTTCACCACTGATGAGAATGGTAGATTAAACTGGCGAAACCGCTGGGAGGGTTCACCACTGATGAGAATGGTAAATTAAACTGGCGAAACCGCTGGGAGGGTTCACCACTGATGAGAATGGTAAATTAAACTGGCGAAACCGCTGGGAGGGTTCACCACTGATGAGAATGGTAGATTAAACTGGCGAAACCGCTGGGAGGGTTCACCACTGATTAGAATGGTAGATTAAACTGGCGAAACCGCTGGGAGGGTTCACCACTGATGAGAATAGTAGATTAAACTGGCGAAACCGCTGGGAGGGTTCATCACTAATGAGAATGGTAGATTAAACTGGCGAAACCGCTGGGAGGGTTCACCACTGATGAGAATGGTAGATTAAACTGGCGAAACCGATGGGAGGGTTGACCACTGATGAGCCAGGCCCTTCCATTAATTTTTCAATTGCAGTAAGGGCAGTAGATATTGTTCAATTTTTTAAAGAATCATGCGTGTCTAAAATAGTTTTGAATTTTGATAACAGATGGCCCGCTAATGCATCATAATATCAATTTTGGATTACACACGAGTTGGTGTCGTTCCTAGGCAAAGTGGCTATTGACAAGAGCTATGTTACTTGGTGATCTTGCGGAGCTTGGAGCGGACCTCGGCCATGGAGGGCCTGTGGTTGGGCTCGGGGTTCCAGCAGGCCCGGAGCAGCGCGGCTAGGTCCCCCGGGCAGTCGTCCCCGGGCAGCAGCTCCGGCCGCACCGTGCCTTCTCTCAGCCGAGACAGGATCTCCTCGGGCTCGAAGTGGACGTGGCCCGCGCGGGCTTCGAACGGCCCGCTCCGTGTGACGATCTCCTGTCAACAAGGTTGTTGAGCACCGCGGTCATTGATGACAGACTTGTGGTATAGAGTTGTTGTGTCTAGGCATCTAGTCGCGGTATTGCCCTGAATGATTTATACCTAACTTTCTTTATCCTTATTGTTTATGGAATAGCATTGCTCGATGCAAATATTTATATGTAATTCTACTGTCCTAAAGGCTTATGCACATAGTTTACTTATATACCATTTTTCTAAGATTTCACCTTTCATTGCCTCATATAAAATAAGAATCCTCCAATAAAGTATTAGAGCTTTAAAGAAAGCAGCCTTGTGATTTGATTGGCGAAACCGCTGGGAGGGTTCACCACTGATGAGCCAAGCCCTCCCAATAAATTTTAATCGCAGTAAGGATAGTGGAAGATTGTTTCAGCAATAAAAGAAATTTGGTGCTTTAATATTTTCTTTTCTAATAACTTCATATGTTTGCTTTCGATGGAATTATTCAACGATATTTATTTGTATGATATCGGTCGAATTCCTACAATTAGTGAACTGAAAATGTATTGGAAAAACGTGGTTCATCAGTAGTGAATTGGCAAAATTGTTGAGAAGGTTCTCATCATTGTTTGAGGATTTCCTAATTATTTTTTCTTCTTACCTTCACCAAGTTGTAATTTATCATGTACTAGGGGATGTACCCGGCTTCGCCCGGTTTTACCCGAGTAATGGTTTGTCTAACGAACATTTGTTGAAACAATTCTCTATAAACTTATAAAAAAAAAAATAATAGATATATTTTGATAATTTGAAACTCGTAAATTTGAATCTCTCGATAAAGTGAACATTTCTTCCCGGTCCCTGTGTGCCGTGTCATCCTGAATTTTGTCTTTCCTAATTTTCTACATTACAAAATCGTCGTTTTATCTAGTGAACATTTTTTCCCGGTCCCTTGAAAAATACTCGATAAGTTGAATAAAATCAATATTAATTGGTTCCCTCGGTAATTGGAAATTGAAGGAATAGTATCTTGCCTTGGAATTGTATCATTATTCTTGTCTCAAATAAATTGCCGTGTCATCCTGAATTTTGTCTTTCCTAATTTTCTACATTACAAAATCATCGTTTTATCTAGTGAACATTTTTTCCCGGTCCCTTGAAAAATACTCGATAAGTTGAATAAAATCAATATTAATTGGTTCCCTCGGTAATTGGAAATTGAAGGAATAGTATCTTGCCTTGGAATTGTATCATTATTCTTGTCTCAAATAAATTGCCGTGTCATCCTGGATTTTGTCTTTTCTAATTTTCTACATTACAAAATCATCGTATCATCATGATAATATTTAGAGCAGATTGTTGAATTATAACAGATAAATTAGAATATTTATCTTGATTATTTTTAGGCGAAAAGTTATTTCAAAAATTTTATTTGCTAGAAACCTTCCCAGTACTATACTAAATAACTTCCCAAAGTTTCATGGCGTTCCAATGAGTGGTTTGGTCAGGCATAAAGGACACACACACACATACATTCATTTTTATATACAGTACTAGCGGATGTGTACCCGGCTTCGCCCGGGTTTTATCCGAGTGAAAGTTTGCCTAACGAATATTATATATTATGAAGTATAATAAACAATGTTAAAGATTAGTTTTAATTATTAATCAAGATTGTGTGTGAATATGTGAGAAAGATGTAATATCGTTGTTGTTTTCTTGGCCGACTGTTTTACATATGGTGTTATCTTAAAATTGCTTGTTTTGAATATTTTTTTTAGATTGAGATTATTAGCTAGTATGTAAAAAATTAACTCTGTTGATTTATTTTTGTATTTATATATAAATAAAATGAACTCTGTTGATATGTTTTTGTATTTAATCGATAACACCGAAGTTACGCATGTTAATGTTAGGAAATATATTTTGATGTTAAGCAAAACCTGCTCCATCTCGTTTTATATAAATGTTGAAAATTTGGTTGAAATTGATGCATTGTAACGAAAGTTTTTAGTGAACAACACTTATGAAATTTCCATTTTATTATTTTACTAGCGGATGTGTACCCGGCTTCGCCCGGGTTTTATCCGAGTGAAAGTTTGCCTAACGAATATTATATATTATGAAGTATAATAAACAATGTTAAAGATTAGTTTTAATTATTAATCAAGATTGTGTGTGAATATGTGAGAAAGATGTAATATCGTTGCTGTTTTCTTGGCCGACTGTTTTACATATGGTGTTATCTTAAAATTGTTTGTTCTGAATATTTTTTTAGATTGAGTTGAATGAATTGCTGAATTTTCTTTTTGTATTTATATATAAATAAAATTAACTCTATTGATTTTTTTTGTATTTAATAGATAACAGCGAAGTTACGCATGTTAATGTTAGGGAAAATATTTTGATGTTAAGCAAAACCTGCTCCATCTCGTTTTACATAAATGTTGAAAATTTGGTTGAAATTGATGCATTGTAACGAAAGTTTTTAGTGATGTCCACTTATGAAATTTGAATTTTATTAATATAGATATTGATATATAGATGATTAAGAGTAAATTTTCTTGAAAATATTCAAATTTTAATATAGAATCGTTGTAACGAGATATATATTGATAAACCTTTAAAAAATAATGAAAAATGCTTCAATGGCTATGTAACTACAAAGTGAATATAAATTATGCATTAGCGCGCCATCTGTTATAAAAATTGGAAACTATTATAAATGCGTATTATTCTTTAAAAAAATTGTACAATTACCACTACCCTTACTGGATTGAAAAAATTAATGGGAGGGCCTGGCTCATCATTGGTGAGCCCTCCCAGCGGTTTCGCCAGTTTAATCTACCATACCGCTGTTATATTGAATTTTTCGATCTTCCTTTTATAGTGATACTGATGCTAGACTCTTGTAATGGGAATTTTAGATGAACTATGGACATAAGCTTTGAGGATACATAGTTCGATTGAATATCATATAACCAAGATTTTCGTATAGTGTCGGATATATAATCTAAATCTGCTTAATTACAATAGCAGAAATCTTAAAAATGATGTAGTTGATTAAGGAAAATATAAAGTGAAATTACTATAATGTAGCCCTCGACTGCTTTTTTCAAGGAGACATATGGAAATTTGTTTGCACTTGGTTATCTCTTGTGTCTTCAAAAAAGGTAACATACATATACAAAGAAAAATATTGAGATTATTTCCAAGTTTAAACAGTCACTGTGTGTCATGTATCTGAATCCCGATATACATCCTGAAAGGTAAAAATTCGTTAAATTGTTGTCCATGAGTGTAGATGACATCAATGACAGGTTATTTAGAGATGACAATTGATATTACAATTAAAATTAATCAAAGTGGAAAAATAGATAGGAGGGTTCACCAATGATGAGCCAGGCCTTCCCAAAATTACTAGTTTTTTATATGTTAGAAGAAAATTTCGCACATAATGGTTTCATCTTCTATATATATAAAAATGAATGTATGTGTGTGTGTCTGTCCTTTATGCCTGACCAAACCACTCATTGGAACGCCATGAAACTTTGGGATGTTATTTAGTATAGTACAGTAATCCCTCGTTAAGACGAACTCAACGGGAGAACGAAATACCCTTTTCGTCTTAAAAGAATTCGTATAAACCGAATTCGTATTAGACGAATTGAATTCGTGGTATCCGGGGGTTGTACTTATGTACTACTGATTAGTAAGAAAACTACATTTCTGAGGAATAATGAATAAATTTATTTGAAAACAATATTAATGAAAATATTTTATAATTTTAAGGAACAACAATTATGTATATGTATGTACATAAAGTATTTTATTTTAAAAGACAATATGGATAATATAATCACAATGTAAGGCAATAACATGAGAATATAAGTTTATTATGAAACACAAATAAAAAAGAACAAAAGAAACAACTTACATAATATACTTGGTACATACAATGTTTATGTGTATGCAGCATATGCAGTATGCATAGAGTATCCTATATCTGGCTATATCCTATATTTGTAGCTGAAAGGAGTTTGGTCCATTCTTCAGGCTCATCAAGCATTGTTTCTGGAAGTGAAAACGAATCAGCTGTTTTGCCTTCAACAGTTGGCCAAGCGTTTTTAAAGCAATTTTTGATTGTTTGACTAGATACAGAGTCCCATGAAGCAGCCATTGCACGCATTGCCTGCAAAATATTCCATTTTACCGTTGTTTGCTCGGATTCTATCCCAAGTAAGGCATTTTTAACGAGCCTTGACTTAAAATGGCACTTGAACGCAGCTATTATCCCTTGGTCAAGTGGTTGGATTCGGCTTGTACAGTTTGCTGGGAAATATCCAATCCGGACATTTGGCAGATCCAAGTCTTTTGTATCATGTGCGCTGCAATTGTCCATTGTTAGAAGCACATGTCTATTTTCAGCTGCCATTTTACGTTGAAACTTGATGAGCCACAATCTGAATGAATATGCATCCACCCAAGCACTTTTTTGATGCGTGTAATCGAAAGGTAAAATTAGTCGATTAATTTTATTCAAACATCTCGGGTTTTTGTACTTTCCGATAATCCAAAGTTTTGATATCTCTGAACCCGTAGCATTACAGCATAAAACTACCGTTAAACGTTCTTTACTTTTCGAAGTTCCGTGACACTTGGCACCTTTGAAGTCCAACGAGCGATCAGGAAGTAAGTTAAAAAAACACCTGTCTCGTCGATATTAAAAATGTCCTCATCTTTGTATTCATTTTTAATTTCTTTAAACTTAGTCAGCCAGTCGGTAACCGTTTCTTCGCTTACTTTGTTGATCTCACCACTCACAACAAGAGACGCAATTGTGTTTCTTCTTTGAAATCTCCAGAGCCATCCGTCACTACACTTAAAATTTTCCACACCCAATGAGACACTTATTTCTTTAGCCTTTTCTTTGACAAGTGCGCCGGATACAGGGATATTATTTTGTCTACCTTTTTAAAACCATTTTAAAAGCTCGAGTCGAAATTTTCCACTGATTGAGTACATGGAACGACCCCAAGGGGATGGTTTCATAGAAAATGAGTCATCATACCAAACAAAGGACGAATGTTTACACAAAAGACAAAGAGAGCCAATACTTGATATCAACGGCGTTTTTGTTGTTTTATTAGTTTATTGTTTTACTTATAACTCGCCTTTAAAAACATATTATAATTCGTTTTAACCGATTGATTAGTTCTGCTGGAGGCTCAATTTAATTCGTATTTTGTCATAACCAAATATTTCGTCTTAACCGGCAAAATCTCTTTGGAAAGCATTGAAATTTAACGGGGGAAAAGAAACGGTTCGCGCAAACCGAGAGTTCGTATAATCCGAGTTCGTAATAACGAGGGATTACTGTACTGGGAAGGTTTCTAGCAAATAAAATTTTTGGAATAACTTTTCGCTTTAAAATAATCAAGATAAATATTATAATTTATCTGTTATAATTCAACAATCTGCTCTAAATATTATCATGATGATACGATGATTTTGTAATGTAGAAAATTAGAAAAGACAAAATTCAGGATGACACGGCAATTTATTTGAGACAAGAATAATTATACAATTCCAAGGCAAGATACTATTCCTTTAACTTCCAATTACCGAAGAACCAATTAATATTGATTTTATTCAACTTATCGAGTATTTTTCAAGGGACCGGGGAAAAAATGTTCACTTTATCGAGAGATTCGTTAAAGAAACCTTTACTCAGGTGAAACCCGGGCGAAGCCGGGTACATCCATACAAGAATAATGATACAATTCCAAGGCAAGATACTATTCCTTCAACTTCCAATTACCGAGGGAACCAATTAATATTGATTTTATTCAACTTATCGAGTATTTTTCGAGGGACCGGGAAAAAATGTTCACTTTATCGAGAGATTCGTTAAACACACCTTTACTCGGGTAAAACCCGGGCGAAGCCGGGTACATCCATACAAGAATAATGATAGAATTCCAAGGCAAGATACTATTCCTTTGACTTCCAATTACCGAGGGAACCAATTAATATTGATTTTATTCAACTTATCGAGTATTTTTCAAGGGACTGGGAAAAAAATGTTCACTTTATCAAGAGATTCGTTAGACAAACCTTTACTCGGGTAAAACCCGGGCGAAGCCGGGTACGTCCGCTAGTCTATATATATAAAAATGAATGTATGTGTGCGTGTGTGAGTGTGTGTCTGTCTGTCCTTTATGCCTGACCAAACCACTCATTGGAACGCCATGAAACTTTGGGAAGTTATTTAGTATAGTACTGGGAAGGTTTCTAGCAAATAAAATATTTGAAATAACTTTTCGCCTAGAAATAATCAAGATAAATATTCTAATTTATCTGTTATAATTCAACAATCTGCTCTAAATATTATCATGATGATACGATGATTTTGTAATGTAGAAAATTAGGAAAGACAAAATTCAGGATGACACGGGAATTTATTTGAGACAAGAATAATGATACAATTCCAAGGCAAGATACTATTCCTTTAACTTCCAATTACCGAGGGAATCAATTAATATTTATTTTATTCAACTTATCGAGTATTTTTCAAGGGACCGGGAAAAAAAATGTTCACTTTATCGAGAGATTCGTTAAACAAACCTTTACTCGGGTAAAACCCGGGCGAAGCCGGGTACATCCATACAAGAATAATGATACAATTCCAAGGCAAGATACTATTCCTTTAACTTCCAATAACCGAGGGAACCAATTAATATTGATTTTATTCAACTTATCGAGTATTTTTCAAGGGACCGGGAAAAAGTGTTCACTTTATCGAGAGATTCGTTAAACAAACCTTTACTCGGGTAAAACCCGGGCGAAGCCGGGTACATCCATACAAGAATAATGATACAATTCCAGGGCAAGATACTATTCCTTTAACTTCCAATTACCGAGGGAACCAATTAATATTTATTTTATTCAACTTATCGAGTATTTTTCAAGGGACCGGGAAAAAAAATGTTCACTTTATCGAGAGATTCGTTAGACAAACCTTTACTCGGGTAAAACCCGGGCGAAGCCGAGAACGTCCACTAGTTTCTTATAATACCAAAGTCGAACGGTTTCTATATGTCTAGGCATCAAGTGCACTTTTAAAAAAAAGAGTCGAAATTCCTTGCTTACCATTTGACACACACCGTCTAGATATTCGAAAGTTTTGTTTATTAAATTCTAACACGTGTATTACGCATACCACCGCATCTTTCTTAACTAATCAAGAAAAGCTAACCCCGTACGCGTTTCAGGGTATTGGCCATTTTGAATACTGCCGTTTTGCTTCCACGTCACCAAATTTTATGGTGCTTCATATTTCGCTTATGGTTTGGCTAATTGTGTTTATACCAATATCGCCTTCTATTTATTTTATTAATTTACTAGCCAAATGACCCGGTCAACGCACAGGTTTTACCCGATTAAATGTTTATATTCAAATACTATTCGTTGCAATTATAAATTGGCGCCGTGGATGTCACTCTTGTGAAACGTCCCGCTCCAAACTTTGTGTCAGAGAAGCGATATTTTTATAAAGAGATGATCTGGCTATGTATCTTCTGTTCGAATGAATGTTTTCCTGCTAGAATTTTGTTCCTGCACACTAAAAATGAACTGGCTTCACCCGTGGTCTCAGCTTTTTGGAATTTTTCCCGATATAATTTTGTATCTGATAATTAAACATGATACAGCAATATTGTTTTTATTGTTTTTATTATTTTTTATTGGCTAAAAATCCGATGAATATCTTTCCCAGATTTTTCTCTATGTCCTGTCAAAACACGTTTTACATGTACATTAGGTCAGCTGATATTACCTCCTATCTTCACCGCTAGAGGCGCTGCTTGCGAGCGAAAAGGCAAATTTGCAACGCAATTTGCAAATAACTCGAAGAATATTCGGGATAGAGACCTGAAATTTTCACTATAGGATTTTCAAGATTCTACTCTATATACTGTTAAAATTTAAGTCAGATTAGCTACGTATTGTGGACGTGTATAGCCGACATAGATACACACATACATACATACACTGACTTTTATATATATAGGGATTGATAAGCATTTTACGTAATATTAGGTTTATTATATCATCAATATATTTTTTGACGATTATATGTTGGTAAAATACCTCTTTTTTGGTAATACATTATCCCTGCATATGGCTAATATTAAGTATTTTTTTAATTAATCAACCAGGCGCGATATTGATATAATTACGCCTAATACAGAGGAAATAAACAAACAAACAAATTAGAACTTGGAATTAAATATTTACAAATAATATTAAGAATATCGGACTGGTTTTAAAAGGCTTTTCTTATTAAGTTTATTATATGATGTTTAGTTTAAAAGTATATATATATATATATATTTTTTTTTATTTTGTGGATATAAAAGGCGTGAAATTCCAGGCATTAGTTCAGTAATAGGCTATAATTTAAGTAAACATTTTTGCAAAAATTGTGTCTTAGCCGGAGAAGTGATAGTGCCAATCAAAGGCCGAATACATTGTAAATTTTGAAGGAATGCATTATGTTTGAATTTTTTATGTTAGGAGTGGATACTTTGTTCATGAAAAAACATCTCCCGCAAAGTTACAAAGAAGAAATGTATTCTGTGGGAGTAGTAAATGAAGGTCGAGATGGCGGGACTCGTGCGGCCCCGCATGCTGATTAACTTTAATAAGACAATAAACACGACGCCACTAAAGATAAGCAACTCCTTGGCCGTTCCTCAAGGATTTTCCTTTGAGTCTTAGAAAAGGTGTGAATTGTAGACATCAGATTAAAAATTTCTTATCTTCTTAAAATAGGAATTTAGTTTTCTACAGAATTCATGTGTGACTGTATTGACGTTTGAGTACTCAGCAATCATTGTTGATATTAAATTGGCGCTCGGATGATTCACCAAAAGAAGCCAATATTTCGCATTACATCTTCAGTTCACTAATTGTAGAAATTAGAACAGTAAATGATATAAATAACATTGAAAACTTCCATCCCTTCAACATATAAAGTGAATTTTGTATTGCTCACTCATATTACTTATGCATTTGTTGTCTTCTTCTTTAAGCGGAAGAAAAATTCTCGAAGCTAAATTATTTTTGAAATTTCTACAATTTCAGAATCTTCTTTCTATAGTTAAATTATGTGTTATCACCAAGAGTAAAATTTCAAGTATCTTCTTTCTTTCTTATTTCCACTCAATCATATCAGGGTAACAAGCTTGTAGATCTTGAGACTTTTGATGGTGTCTGCTGGGGATGAGTGAGTACTGTAAATCAGAATGAACATACAATAGTCGTAGTGATATGATGGATCAAATTGGCAAAAATCTCTGGAGAGAATCACTGCTGAAATCCAAGTCTTCCCAATTTTTTGTTCATATTCGGTTTACTAATTATATATATTTGTCTTTTATATAAAACTAATAAGCTTCGAATACTTTCATCTTCAACATAATTGATATCAAAATGGCGATTTCTATGAGCAACAATCGCCCCTTTTTTAGGATTGAAACAATATTGACAAAGAAAAGATGGAATATATATTTTCAATGTTTTGTGTAAAAGGAATCACATAGTTCTTGTTTTCCTTTTATCAAGAAAATATTCATTTTACAAGAGAAGGAATCACCAGACATCATCTTGAAGAAGGAATCAAAGTTTTCGACGACGTGTTTCTTTTATCAAAAAAACTTGATATATGTATAATATATATTCCTTCTTCAAAAGAAAATATTCATTTATTATAAAGTTTGTTGCGAAGAAAAAATGGAATTTATTTGATTAACATATTTTCAAATATACACACAACACAAACAAAAAAACTTTATTAAGACGCACTGGTCTTACAGAGGATTCTCCTTGGGGTTACAAGATGGAGAAACCTATGAAAGTGGGAAATATACAAAGGGGTAAAAATGGAGTAGGATTATATATACATGATAAATATATACAGATTATTATTTGAATGATCCTATGGAAAATAATATTTTCAAATATATTATCACACACATTGTCTGTTTATTAATTTAAAAAAACGGAATATTGAAAATTCTCGATCGAAGGTAATGACTTCACGCAAATATTATGGAAAGATAACGCATTAAGAAAGGAAACTTTCCAAATGGATTTAAGATAATATATTTCTGATGTCAATATTTCAGCATTAAATAATCAATCTTCCGATATATCAATATATTATACCTATTTTAGGAATATGATAGGGTTACTCGATATTATTTTTCATCCCATTGCAATCATCATTCTAATTTAATGCGGCTCAAATTTTGCAAGAATAGAAAATATATCAGTTGAAGGATTAGAATTTTCTTGAATTGTTGCAACAGGATTTTTCTATCTATATGTTAAATTTAATGTAATTTGGTAGTTCTTGCACCAAAATAATCTTGCTCTTTTATTCGTTCAAGATTGATTCTTCAAGAATAGACGATCTGTGCCAAGTAGAAAACAATTTCATTTGCGTTGACAGAAACGATAATTACAATAAAACGCAGTCTCCAAGGATAAGTTTATTATTTTATTAAATGTTCTCTCAAGCTTTCAGGTACTGTGAGCCCTTCTACCGGAGTATATAAACGATTTGTATGCTCCTGTGGAGGCTTCACAGTACCCGAAAGCTTGAGAGAACATTTAATAAAATAGGAAACTGATATTCAGAGACTGCGTTTTATTGTAATTTAATTTCCAGAGAAGATTATTCCGATATTTTACAAAAACGATGATTATCTTAGTGTGGGCATGATATCATAAGATATATCAGAATATAGGGGATAGTTTATGGTACACATCAGACGATAGTATCATTCGTTATAAAGTCCTCCAGTTTCATCTATGACTTTCCCGACCTTTCTTTGAATTCTTTCTAAAAAGCCTAATTGTTATTAATAATTCTCTCTTTTAGGAAATACTTTTTATAAGGTATTATATTTCATTTATAATATATTAACATATATGCTGATATAATATTAAATCTGATGGTGTCAGTTGGAAGTTCTCAGGATCGGCGGCCGGACAGATGCGACTTTTCTCTCCCAAAGTAGATTTAGAACTATTTTTAATAAGGGGTGCCATTGAAAACGGTTAAAAATATACTAGTGGAAACAGTAAGTGTTACAATCAGAATAGACTGTTGTAATTAAACTAAATCTGCCATGCATTTTGTTTGTATTGCCGCAGATGTTTTGGTTTCCTTTTGGGGGTATATAGGTAAAAATATTTGTTTTCTATTCGATATGACCCTTTTCCACACTCTCATATGTTCTGACATAGTTCTGTTTTGATATATAGGGCCTCTTATTCTGATGGTTTAATGACTCAATTTGAAAATATTATATATTGGGAATTTTCTCTTATTGACTTAATAGAAAGCTAGCTGATTTTGATGGAGGTTCTTTTTCAATTTCTTTATCTTTCCTTATATATTTATTCGGGATCTCTATGTAGTTTTTCATATTTCTATTTATTCTATTTTCCTTTTATAAGATATTTCTATTTTCATTTTTCATCATTCCAAATTATGATTTAACTACATATATATATACTGTATATATACCTGTGATACCCCCTTAATTGTTTTTCCATCTTTTTTTGGCCTCTTAAATTTTGTTATATTCCCCTAATTAAGAAAATATCTTTATTTTTCCGTGTTTCTCTTTTAAAAACTTTATTTAGTTTTCTCATTTCTTCCAATTCCTTAAATGATTTTTCCTCTCTTTAGATATGTTAATGGCTTCTCTCTCTCTTTTTAAAGCGATTTCGGTTGTTTTCTTTTTGCAAACTTGGTTGAAGATTTTCTGCCTCTTTTCGGATAATTTTCTTTATCTCATTCCGAAATTCGTCTGGTTCTCTGCATCCTGTATCTAATGTGCTGAATCTATTGGCCACCGAGATCGTGTAACTTGACGATAATGAATCCGTGTCATATCTCACATTTGGGTTTGAATTTTTCTTACCTTCATTTTATTCTCACTCATGAGAAATCAGTATTTCATGTTGAATTCTACAGTATATACCTGGTAGTGTTTTAGTTGAAAATTGAACTTTTCCATTTTCTATTGCTTATAATGTAATCAATTTGGTTACGATAAGTCCCATCATGTATATAATCTACGTTTATGTGTTTTGAAGTATGACATTTCTATAAAGAATTAATTTTCATGTCACCATTCTATCATGCATCGTTGTGATTATCTAGTCCAAAGATTCCAGTTATTCCCGAGTAACTTCAAACTCCAACCTTTGCTTTCCAGTCACCAATCATAGCTGCAGTTCTTTGTTTCGTAAAGTGTCTATTAGGCTTTGTAATATTTGTTTTTAAATATTTTATTTATTACTCTTCTCATTCTGCTGCATAATGTTGATGTTTAAGAGGTCAAGTAGTTTGATTAAAATATTTCTGTCATTCTTCTAGGGTTAAATACACGAATTTTTTGTTTATCCCTTTTATACAATTATAGACACTAATTTTTAGAATTGTAATCAGCGTAAAATTTTAAAATAGAAAATGTTATTGAAAATAGAAGTAGAATATGTTATTAGTTATCATAGTGACCTCTGTATGAGATTGTTCTCTATATGAAGACCGTATTGAATCTGCTGAAAATACATGTAAAACTTGGAAGATGTGAAAATGAAGAAAATGATTGGAATTAAATAAAAGCTCTCCTCACACACCTGCAGTATGATGGCCATTGAATAGATATCGCCCTCCCTTGATCCTATCCTGCCGTCCCGCAGATGCTCGGGAGCGGTCCAGAAGAGAGATCCTGAAAACAAACAGTCCAGAAACAACATAATTAGGAATAGACAGGACTCACTGGGGTTGAATTCTCCAGGGTCCATCTGGCTGTAGAGTGTCCTCAGTCCGTAGTCCGCCAACTTCACCACGAAGCGGCCGTCTATCAGACAGCAGGAGGAGTTGAGACGGCCGTGGAACAGGATGTCCGAGTTGTGGATGAAGTGCAGGCCCTGGAACAACCTCTATATGTACTGGGGCACGTTAGTACTGACATATATTTACAACAACTTACACACTCATTATATATAACCATATTTACAACCTTTCTATAAAGATAACGGTCACCTTTCCCGCCAAAATAGACGTCAAAGCCAGGCGCCATCTATTGACCGTCGCCGCAAACTAGAGGTTAAGGATTATCAGATGACATTTAATAATGATCATGAATTTCATATTTAAAACCAATTAGGATTTGAGACAAAATTAATGATCCCTGGTAAAAACAATATTAGCTGTATGTGTGTTGAGGAATAATGCAGTTAGGTTCTAAATAATCACACTTGCTCACTCACTTCAACAATGTCGGACATCATGGAATAGCGGAAGATCCAGTCGATGTTGATGGAATCATTGGCCAACATGTCCTACAAACACCACAACATTTGCACATCCATACACACATATATGAGTATCGTTTTGAAAATAAAACAATCCATATTCATATTTTTAAACAATAAAAAATACCCGTATTTGATTGAATAACAATCAGTCAACCAAAATATTGGCAAATCATTTATTATTCAATCCAAATATATGACTTTATATCACCTGAAAATATTAGTATCTACAAGTAGTCTCTATTGTAAAGGGGACATTATTGCTTACCAATGATATTTATTTACTCATTTCTCCCCTTGCTATACATCGTGCCTATACTTATCCATTGTTTGCCTGGGTTTATTGAGTATATACTACTCTGATCAAAAAGTTTCGATACTTTGCTCATCAGTTAAAAATAAACTTTATTATTCTACCAAATTCAAATTGTCCCCTTCAAAGTAGTCCCCGTTGGCCGCGATGCACTTCAGCCACCTTTTTTTCCAGTCGGCAAAACACCTCTGGTAGTCTGTTTACGGGATCGCCTTCATGGCTTTCTTCGATTCCACTTTGATCTCTCTTGCTATGAAATTTCCGATCCTTTAACTCTTTTTGAGCTTTCCAAAGAGAAAGAAGTCGCAGGGGGCCAAATCGGGACTGTAGGGGGGTTGGGGGAACATAGAGGTTGAGTGATCCTGCAGGAACTTCGAGATTTTGAGGGCTGAGTGCGCCGGCGCGTTATCGTGGTGGAGGATCCACGACTTGCTCCTCCACAGCCTCGGCCGTTTCTGCCTGAGCTTCCCTCAAAACTTCCCTCGCTTCAAAACTCCCAGGTAGGAATCAGCAGTTATTTTAGAGCCTTGTTGTTGAAATCTATGATGAACGATGCCCTGGTAGTCGAAGAACACCGTCAACATGACATTGACTTTGCTGGGAGCCTTCCTCGCTTTCTTTGGTCTCGGCTCATTTTTGAAGCGCCACTCCAATGCCTGTTGGGTAGTTTCCGAAACAAAGCCGTAAATCCATGTTTCGTCTCCAGTAATAACCCTCTTCAGCAATTCGGGATCGTCGGTTGTCGCTTCGAGATTGAGACTGGCCGTTTCTTTCCGGGCGTTCTTTTGATCAAAAGTCAAATCTTTGGGAACGAGAACGGCGTTGAGTCTTCTCACTCCCAAAATGTACTTCATTATCGATTGAGTCGACCCGAATGATATCCCTGCTTCTTCGGTGACCTCCCTGACAGTTATTCGTCGGTCTTCACGCCCCAGTTCTAACAACTTGTCCACCTTTTCAGGCGTGGTTGATGTGGACGGTCTCCCGGAACGCTCGGTATCGGCGGTCTCTTCCCGACCCTCTTTGAAGCGCTTGTTTCACTCGAAAACTCGTCTTCGGCTCATGACAGCATCCCCGTAGGCTGTTTGCAACATCCAAAAATTTCGGCACCCTTGAATCCGTTTTTCACACAGAACTTGATGCAAATTCGTTGATCCTCCATTTCGGTGTCTAACGAAATCGAAGCACGGGCAAAATGGCTTCACTTCGAACAGCCGCTGCTCGCGCTGTTGTGGCGCGTGATTTTTAAAAATTGGCAGGTCTCCAAGCCAAGGGCGACGCTTGCGTTTGCCACAAACCGGGAGAAAATATATTGAGTTTTCAGGATTTTATGAGCAAAGTGTCGAAACCTTTGATCAGAGTAGTATATCCGTGTTCAATAGGGTTAACATTTTGTATATAATGGGCTTTTTCAACATTAATAATCTTTATTATTAAATAAATTTCTGTATTTTTTAAATTGTTAATTTTATTTGTTGGCCGGGTTTTGCCTTAGTGAATATTTGACAAAATAATTCCGTTTTATATAGTTAGAAGACCAAAACCGTAAGGCCAAGAGAATTTCTTGTTTGATTTATTTTTATTTAGCCGAGCTTTCGAGCATTTCAGGCCTATACGGTGTATCCTGATCGAGTTTCATCCAGTTAGGTGAAATATGGTGGCTTTCTTTATAGGAATAACTATTTCCAACTACACCTTTTTATCTTCTTTATAAGGAAGTTTACTAATTGGGTAAAAGGCGACATCAGAAAAGTGCAGTTACCCTGATGACAAATGCAATGATTAATTCTAAGAAATTATTATGTAAATAGATAAATTTGATTAATTATTTTTATTGTGATATTGATGAAAACAAAAGCGGGGATGTACTACTCAGATGGTTTATATGGTGCAGTGCTGGGCTCGTGGTCCAGTCCAGGAAAGGTCATGATGTTCGGGGTCTCGCTGGGCCGGTTGTAGGAGGGGATGGAGCTGTAGCTGGACATTTCTAAATCGCCGGGTCGAAATCCGAATAGGATGAAGATTAATTTTAGATTGGTACGTTGTATTTAACACATTGCTGCGAAACGGTGGTAAATGGTCAAATACAATTTATCCCCCTCATCTCTGTGGTGTCGTTTCTCTGATAAGAATAATTAATTTAAAAATAAACAAAAAATAAAATAATTTTTACTGGTCACGTGTACTATCGATCGGCTACTTGTTGACACACAACAATATATTTCTGAACTCTAAAATATCCTACTCTTATATAAAATCAAGCGAAATTTGAAATACGACAAATTTTTCTTGAAAATTTACTAGTTTGCGATGATAACAAGATAAATGACCGTTCTGGCTAAAACATCTTCCAATTCTAATGATATAGCAACAGAAACGGAAAAGGGTATTTATTTCAAAATAAAAATAGCTTTTCAATCCAATAAGAAAAATACGCAAAACTGCTCCATATATATCGGTCATCTTAGCCCCCCACAGATGGTGACATATGCAACCAGACAAGCTATTATAGAACGATGTTTCGTCATCAAATGTATCTTTAAATATGACTTTTCCGGCTGATTTCCAGTTCACCTGCGAGTGTATTATATACGCATATAAACAATCATTTCTTTTTAAAAAACAGCTAATTTGAAAACCATAATTTATTCTTTCCAAACAAGAGTTTCTTATGAAATTTGAGTCTCTGAATTGAAAAATTTCGCCCGGGGTTGTCAGTGAAGAGTTCATAGTTTTCCAAATCCGACGCGGTGAAATATTACCAACAAGAATGTGTGCATATAGAATTTTGCAAGAGTTCAGAAAGTTTTTCTCTTTTTGAATCAATAATATATTTTTAACGACTGCATTGCTCACAGAAAAAAATTTATAAGGATAATTTATTATTTGTTAATCCTATTTTTATGCTTATCATGGTTGACTCGAATATATAATTTTTTTGCACTACAATCATTACTTGTATAAAAATATTCGAAAAAAACTTCACGCAATATGTTTCTTTATTACGAAAACACATACAAAAAACAAAAAAGGTGGTGTTTTCGTAATAAAGGAACATATTGCGTAAAGTTTTTTTTCGAATATTTTCATTAAGTAAAACGCAATTTTCTTATATCTAAAATCATTACTTTGGCAATATTCAACGCCAAGAGTTTTAGACGCAATCTGTGGAATGAATTTTCGTACAATTATGAACTTCTTTTTTTTTATTGTCAAAGACACCTTTGAATTTCTACCTATTTTGAACCAATAGCGTTAAGGAATTTGGGCATTTAAGTTTATAGACTAATTGTAAAATATTCAGCTTATTTGATGAATTTTCCTAATATAAATTTATATGGCTCGAAAATCATTATAAAAAGAAGTTGATGCGGCTTAAATGTAGATTAACCGAGAATGAGTTTTATTTTGTTGGTAAAATAGATTAAAATTTAAAGAAGACAAATATATATATTTTTAATATTTTATTTTGGAACTTAAACCAAACTATAAAAACCGTTATTAATAAACGGAAGATAGTATCCTCTGAAATATAAATTGTAACAACACATTGCCCCCCTACGGGGATAAGGATTCTTTTTTTATTTAAAAAATCTCTTAAGATTTCGAGTATCACAAACCCTTCTTCAGGACAACGAACACTTTGTTTACTCGTCGTTTGTAAAACTCGTTATATATTCCAGTAGAAGGGTTTATAATACCTGAAAAGCTTGAGAGATCGTTTGAATAAATCAAGAAACTTATACTAGGAGGCGGTGTGTTGTTATAATTTGTTATTAATAAATCTATTTTATATATGCTTCTAAATATCATTTATTGAAAGAGCAAAATTTAACAAAAACAATGATCAGAAATAGGTTTAATTCCTTGGCAACCTCTGATATATAACAATCCAATTAAATTAGATCAAGGCAGAAAAGGTTTTTTCTAAGAAGACATTGATTGCAATCTTTACATCAGCAATATTGAATATTTGATTTTTCACTCTACAAAGAAGATAATCTCGCTCTCTTTCAAAATTAAAAGTTTATTCTTAGAACCTTTTGGTCCTAAAATTTTGAATAAATGAAACTTCATAAAAGAAAATCAGAATGACAAGTGACAACACCATTTGCAAGCGTATTTTGTTTTTCCTCTCAAAATATTCTAAAATGTAGAATCTCATACAAATCGTTGAATCCAAGAAATAAAGACACTGAGAAATGGTAAAAAATCGCAAGATAACTTCCAACATCATCATGACCGACTCTTGCCATTGAATGTACGTATTCAACTCTAGCTGCCTGATTCCCAACACAAATATTTTATCACTTCAATCTTAATAATCATTCATGATTGTGTCTATTTTTCGACGTTAAATGCTGATGGCTTACAGCAAAAGTTATCAACAGAGTTTGCGTTTATTCTTTTTTTTTTGCGCACCCTAGTACACGTGGTACAGGCCTTGATAATCATGATGGGTAGAAGTAGGCGACTGCTTTTACTGTAAGTGCACCACATGTCTACACATGTGAACAGCAGTTCGACTTTGCACTTACAAATGTGCCAGAGCTCCGTTTGGTTACTTGTACTAGCTGATGGAGTTGGAATTTTGCAAGAATCGGGGGCCATTGGAACATTTTTTTTTAATAAAAAAAAAATGTCCAATGCGGGAATCGAACCCAGGTCGTAGCGGTCGAAAACTAACGGTTTAGAACTTCCTTTCACTGTCCCCCGTGTCTATTCTTACTATTTGTTAATATTATACTTCTTTCGGTATATAAAATTATAAATAAAAGACAGATCGCTTAGAGAAGTTTTTTTTTTCATATATAACGGCAATACAAGCTTTCGGGCTCAATATAGCTCTATAGCCTTTTTAAAATGAATTAACTATATTATGTAAATCATTATTTGCGTGATCAATCTCAAATTTCCTGATTCATTGTATATATATATATATATTTATATATATATGGTAATTTGAACCAACCACCCTATATTGTATAATACTTATAACAAGATTGTCATGTTGTATATATAGAAACACATCTATAAATAATTATGCGCATGATTGACATGTGTCATTGCATCACCATATGTAATGTACTTTGTACAAACCGAGGATGAATAAATAAAACTATGTAATAGATTAAGAGCTGAGTTAAAGCAAGATTGAGAAGTCAAACGCGTCTAAATTCTAGATAGATGTAAAACACAAAACAACTTCTAAAGATAGATTGGAAGCCGTCAGAACGGCGCCAATGTCTAGTTTCGACACGTGCTGTAATGCAATATTTCTTTTGTCGGATGCGTTAAATAAAAAGCCTCCCCCGGCTTAGCAACAGACAGTCAGTTCACCATCAGCGCGTCGTCGGTTGTCTCCAAGGTCCACCTCATTCACCATGTAGTCAGTAAGAACTCTTCTATCTCTCCATCTTGCTCTTAGCTCGACTTTTATCTGTTCATGCAACTTTCCTACTACGACTGTGTCTCTTCGTTTTTTTTTGTGTGTGGACATTCCCAAGCTTTCCACTCTGCCTCGACCCACGACTGCCTGTACTCTGTGAGAACTGTTAAAGGTCCTACAAGGTGCAGAGAGGTACTGGAAAACTCTCCACGCCCTGACTGTCCCTCTCGGTTACTACAGGTTTTACCCTCGGTTACCACAGCTTATAGCGAGAGTCGACAGAATTTTACAAGAGCTACCAGAACTTCACCTTATTACATATATGTATTTGTTTGAAATCCTAAATTTTTAAAGCGTAGTTATACCTGTGTTGAAGGGCTGTTGAGCCAGAAAACTTGTATTGCCGTTATACGTTTATAAAAGAAACTCTTCTCTCAGCGAATTGTCTTTTATTTATAAATATTGTTATTATGCGCTCATCATTAACATATGATACTGTAGCCTGTCATCTGAAAATCACAATATTGCTTTAACCTACTATTTAACATGTGAAGATATCCTGTTGAGAAAATATATTGCCTACTGGAGACGATTGAGATGAAGAAAATCAGAATCTTTGGAAATATTGTTCAAAGTGGATATAGATATTACTGGAGGACCCCATGAAGAGGAATCCCGATGAAGGAATCCATGGAGAAGTTTTTTAAAAAGATCCTATGTATAAATGTGAGGATATTATTCAAGCTGATACTGCGGTAAAAAAAAATACAAGAATCTACATATCCTTTATGATAGTTCAAATATTAAGGATTTATAGAAAACTGGAATCTATAAACATCTAATAATTGAGAAATTGAAGATAACAAAAGAAAATATTTTCTGATTAATATCTCCTTTTTCTTTATTTTCTTTATTTCAACAAAAAACGCGATATCACCGCTAGGGATAATTGCGTCAATTTACCATTGTTAAACAGAAACAGTTATAAAGCCTCATTATATAATAAATAATAATAATAAAGAAACGACATGATATATTATGAATCTGATCCTTTTAGGTTATAAAGATAGTTATAAATATATTTTAAAAAGTGGTTAAATCTTTGAAAATATTCATCATAACTCTTTAGAATACCTTATTTTGTTTTTGTAAATGTATTCAAATGTAAATACTTGTGGTAAGCAAATAAATGGTCACACAAATATCCCTGGAATATCGCTTTTGGATTTTTAAATAAAAAGAGTAAAGTGAACATAAAATATGAGTCCATTCAATAGAGCAGGTAGAGAGGGAAGGACATCAATTGGTGTGGCGAGAATGAAAGAACCTCTTGAGAGAAAGTGGACATTTTATCGTCGTCCAAACTCGATTTTCTTGGAGACTCTTTCCTTAATGGTCGGTGGAGTGGTGGCTCCTGTTGTTGGGACACCAACTTTCGGCTGGAGATGTATAGTGGCACTTGTACCTAACTTTCTATAGAATAGTGTAAATTCGAAACTATCATAGACGAGTATGATTCTTTTAACAATTAAATAATTTCTAATGCCTTTACTGCAATAGAAAATTAATGGGAGGGTCTTGCTTTAAGGGCAGTAAAATTGTTTAATTTTTAAAAG
>CP092871.1:37608453-37659206 GCA_030710605.1 Cordylochernes scorpioides
TAACAATTAATAAATTATCCTTATAATTTTTTTTCTGTGAGCAATGCGATCGTTAAAAATATATTATTGATTCAAAAAGAGAAAGACTTTCTGAACTCTTGAAAAATTCTATATGCACACCTTGATGGTAATATTTCACCGCGTCGGATTTGGAAAACTATGAAATCTTTACTGACGACCCCGGGCGAAATTTTTCAATTCAGAGACTCAAATTTCATAAGAAACTCTTGTTCGGAAAGAATAAATTATGGTTTTCAAATTAGCTGTTTTTTAAAGAGAAATGATTGTTTATATGCGTATATAATACACTCGCAGGTGAACTGGAAATCAGCCGGAAAAGTCATATTTAAAGATACATTTGATGACGAAACATCGTTCTATAATAGCTTGTCTGGTTGCATATGTCACCATCTGTGGAGGGGCTTAGACAGCCGATATATATGGAGCAGTTTTGCGTCTTTTTCCTTTTGGATTGAAAAGCTATTTTTGTTTTGAAATAAATACCCTTTTTCGTTTCTGTTACTATATCATCAGAATTGAGAAATGTTTTAGCCAGAATAGTTATTTATCTTGTTATCATCGCAATCTAAGAAATATTTTCAAGAAATATTTGTCATATTTCAAATTTCTCTTGGTTTTATATAAGAGTAGGATATTTTAGAGGTCAGAAATATATTGTTGTGTGTCAAAAAGTAGCCGACCGATGATACACATGTCCAGAAAAATTATTTTATTTTTTGTTTATTTTTAAATTAATTATTATTATCAGAGAAACGACACCACATAGATGACAGGGATAAATTGTATTTGGCCATTGACCACCGTTTCGCGGAAATGTGTTAAATACAACGTACCAGTCTTAAATTAATCTTTATCCTATTTGGATTTCGATCCGGCGATTTATAAATGTCCAGCTACAGCTCCATCCCCTCCTACAACCGGCCCAGCGAGACCCCGAACATCATGACTATTCCTGGACTGGACCATGAGCCCTGCACTGCACCATATTAACCATCTGAGTAGTACATCCTCGCTTTTGTCTCATCAATATCACAATAAAAATAATTAATCAAATTTATCTATTTACGTAATAATTGCAATTGTCATCAAGGTAACTGCACTTTTCTGAAGTCGTGCTTGACCCAATTAGTAAACTTCCTTATAAAGAAAATAGGAAGGCATAGTTGGAATTGGTTATTCCTATATAGAAAGCCTCCAAATTTCACCCAACTGGATGAAACTTGATCAGGATACACCGTAAAGGGCCGAAATGCTCGAAAGCTCGGCTAAATAAAAATAAATCTTACAAGAAATTCTCTTGGCCTTACGATTTTGATCTTCTAACTATATAAAACGGAATTATTTTGTCAAATATTCACTAAGACAAACTCGGTCAACAAATAAAAAATACAAAAATTTCTATAATAATAAAGATTATTAATGTTGAAAAAGCCCATTATATTCAAAATGTTAACCCTATTGAACAAGGATATACTACTCTGATCAAAAGGTTTCGACACTTTGCTAATAAAATCCTGAAAACTCAATATATTTTCTCCCGGTTTGTGGCCAACGCAAGCGTCGCCCTTGGCTTGGACACCTGCCAATTTTAAAAAATCACCCGCCACAATAGCACGAGCAGCGGCTGTTCGAAAAGTGAAGCCATTTTGCCCGTGCTTCGATTTCGTTAGACACCGAAATGGAGGATCAACGAATTTGCATCAAGTTCTGTGTGAAAAACGGATTCAAGGGTGCCGAAATTTTTGGATGTGGCAAACAGCTTACGGGGATGCCGTCATGCGCCGAAGACGAGTTTTCGAGTGGTACAAGCGCTTCAAGGAGGGTCGGTAAGAGACCGCCGACAACGAGCGTTCCGGGAGACCGGCCACATCAACCACGCCTGAAAAAGTGGACAAGGTGTTGGAACTGGTACGTGAAGACCGACGAATAACTGTCAGGGAGGTCGCCGAAGAAGCAGGGATATCTTTCGGGTCGACTCAATCGATAATGAAGGACATTTTGAGAGTAAGAAGACTCAACGCCGTTCTCGTTCCCAAAGATTTGACTTTTGATCAAAAGAACGCCCGGAAACAAACGGCCAGTCTCAATCTCGAAGTGACAACCGACGACCCCGAATTGCTGAAGAGGGTCATTACTGGAGACGAAACATGGATTTACGGCTTTGATTCGGAAACTACCCAACAGGCATCGGAGTGGCGCTTCAAAAATGAGCCGAGACCAAAGAAAGCGAGGAAGGCTCCCAGGAAAGTCAAGGTCATGTTGACGGTGTTCTTCGACTACCAGGGCATCGTTCATCATGGATTTCAACAACAAGGCTCTACAATAACTGCTGACTCCTACCTGGGAGTTTTGAAGCGATTGAGGGAGGCGATCAGGCAGAAACGGCCGGAGCTGTGGAGGAGAAATTCGTGGATCCTCCACCACGATAACGCGCCGGCGCACACAGCCCTCAAAATTTCGAAGTTCCTCTGCAGGACCACTCAACCTCTGTGTTTCCCCAACCCCCCTACAGTCCCGATTTGTTAAAGGATCGGAAATTTCAGAGCATAGAATAGATCAAAGTGGAATCGAAGAAAGCCATGAAGGCGATCCCGAAAACAGACTACCAGAGGTGTTTTGCCGACTGGAAAAAAAGGTGGCTGAAGTGCATCGCGGCCAACGGGGACTACATTGAAGGGGACAATTTGAATTTAGTAGAATATAATAAAGTTTTTTTTTAACTTATGAGCAAAGTATCGAAACTTTTTATCTGAGTAGTATATACTCAATAAACCCATGCAAACAATGGATAAGTATAGGCACGATGTATAGCAAGGAGAGAAATTGGTAAATAAATATCAGTGGTAAGCAATAATGCCTTCACAATAGAGACTACTTGTATAGATACTCATATTTTCAGGTAATAAAAAGGCATATAATGGATTGAATAAAAAGAAATTTGCTAATATTTCGTTTGGCTGATTTTTATTCAATACAATATGTCTTTCTATTACTTAAAGGTATGGATTGCTCTATTTTCAAAACGATATACATATATGTGTGTAAGTATGTGCAAATGTTGTGGTGTTTGTAGGACATGTTGGCCAATGAATCCATCAACATCGACTGGATCTTCCGCTATTCCATGATGTCCGACATTGTTGAAGTGAGTGAGCAAGTATGATTACTTAGAACCTAACTGTATTATTCCTCAACACACATACAGCTGATATTGTTTCTACCAGGGATCATATATTTTGTCTCAAATCCGAATTGGGTTTGAATATGAAATTCATGATCATTATTAAATGTCATCTAATAATCCTTAACCTCTAGTTTGCGGCGACGGTCAATAGATGGCGCCTGGCTTTGACGTTATTTTGGCGGGAAAGGTGACCGTTATCTTTATAAAAAGGTCGTAAATATGGTTATATATAATGAGTGTGTAAGTTGTTGTAAATATATGTCAGTACTAACGTGACCCAGTACATACAGAGGTTGTTCCAGGGCCTGCACTTCATCCACAACTCGGACATCCTGTTCCACGGCCGTCTCAACTCCTCCTGCTGTCTGATAGACGGCCGCTTCGTGGTGAAGTTGGCGGACTACGGACTGCGGACTCTCTACAGCCAGATGGACCCTGGAGAATTCAACCCCAGTGAGTCCCGTCTATTTCTACTAATGTTGTCTGGACTGTTTGTTGTCAGGATCTCTCTTCTGGACCGCTCCCGAGCATCTGCGGGACGGCCGGATAGGATCAAGGGAGGGCGATATCTATTCAATGGCCATCATACTGCAGGTGTGTGAGGAGAGCTTATACTTCATTCCAATCATTTTCTTCATTTTCACATCTTTCAAGTTTTACATGTATTTTCAGCAGATTCTATACGGTCTTCATATAGAGAACAATCTCATACAGAGGTCACTATGATAGCTAATAACATATTCTACTTCTATTTTCAATAAAATTTTCTATTTTAAAATTTTATGCTGATCACAATTCTAAAAAAAATAGTGTCTATAATTGTATAAAAGAGATAAACAAATAAATTCGTGTATTTAACCCTAGAAGAATGACAGAAATATTTTAATCAAACTACACAACACAATTATGCAACAGAATGAGAAGAGTAATAAATAAAATATTTAAAAACAAGTATTACAAAGCCTAATAGACACTTTACGAAACAAAGAACTGCAGCTATGATTGGTGACTGGAAAGCAAAGGTTGGAGTTTGAAGTTACTCGGGAATAACTGGAATCTTTGGACTAGATAATCACAACGATGCAGGTAAAAGAATGATAGGATGGTGACATGAAAATTCATTCTTCATAGAAATGTCATACTTCAAAACACATAAACGTAGATTATATACATAATGGGACTTATCGTAACCAAATTGATTATATTATAAGCAATAGAAAATGGAAAAGTTCAATTTTCAACTAAAACACTACCAGGTATATACTGTAGAATTCAACATGAAATACTGATTTCTCATGAGTGAGAATAAAATGAAGGTAAGAAAAATTCAAACCCAAATGTGAGATATGACACGGATGCATTATCGTCAAGTTACACGATCGCGGTGACCAATAGATTCAGCACATTAGATACAGGATGCAGAGAACCAGTTGAATTTCGGAATGAGATAAAGAACATTATCCGAAAAGAGGCAGAAAATCTTCAACCAAGTTTGCAAAAAGAAAACAACCCAAATCGCTTTCAAAAGAGAGAGAGAATCAATTAACATATCTAAAGAGAGGAAAAATCATTTAAGAAATTGGAGGAAATGAGAAAACTAAATAAAGTTTTTAAAAGAGAAACACGGAAAGATGAAGATATTTTCTCAATTGGGGGAATATAACAAAATTTAATAGGCCAAAAAAAGATGGAAAAACAATTAAGGGGGTATTACAGGTATATATAGTTAAATCATAATTTGGAATGATGAAAAATGAAAATAGAAATATCTTATAAAAGGAAAATAGAATAAATAGAAATATGAAAAACTACATAGAGATCCTGAATAAATATATAAGGAAAGATAAAGAAATTGAAAAAGAACCTCCATCAAAATCAGCTAGCTTTCTATTAAATCAATAACAGAAAATCCCCAATATATAATATTTTCAATATTAAAACGAAAATCACGAAATTTCTCTTTAATGGCTTATAAAATGCTAAAAATGAAGAGAAAAAGTTTTCTTTATTAAAATATATATGTTACAAGCTTTCGGGCACCAAGCCCTTCTACAGGTACAACGTATTGTGAGAAACTAAAGCTATATATAGAATCGATATGTGAATAATCTGCATATTTTAACTATGTATGAGGCAAAAATATCAAAATAAGATATGGAAAGAAGGCTTTTTTTAGAAATATTTAACAAAATATAGGATATGATAATTGACAAAATTATGATAGATATAGCATACTACTAATAAAACTATTGCGAAATAAAATAACGCGTGATCATCTCTGGATGCCAAACAACTGAAAATACCATACACACCGTAACGCTAAAAAGTATTAACAGAGAGGAAAATAGGTTTGACCTGCCATCAGCGTAATCCTCGGATTATGAAAAATAGGGATCGGGGGGGGGGGGGGGGGGGGTTTGCGGGGGGTTATGGCAAGATCAGGGGAATGAAGTGGTCGGCCTAAAGATTATTACATATATCTAGGTACTGTATTGGTATGGTATTTTTCAGTTGTTTGGCATCCAGAGATGATCACGCGTTATTTTATTTCGCAATAGTTCTATTAGTAGTATGCTATATCTATCATAATTTTGTCAATTATCATATCCTATATTTTGTTAAATATTTCTAAAAAAGCCTTCTTTTCATATCTTATTTTGATATCTTTGCCTCATACATAGTTAAAATATACCGCGAATGTTTCTTTTAAAAATCGAAATTTATTTTCAAAGAGAAATAGCGACATTTCTAACTTTGAGGATGAGGTATGGAATGGTGAAACATGAAGAGTAATGGAGAACGGAAAAATAAAAAGTGTCCAGGGGCGGGAATCGAACCCACACCCTTCTGCTTACCGGGCAGGTGCCTTGTCCACTCGGCTACCCTGGACGTATTTTTCCGTTCATAACTTATATTTAAAGTAACATTTAAAATACAATATAACGCGGCTGATGATTGTAAAACGAAAATTAAAATTATACCGCGAATGTTTCTTTTAAAAATCGAAATTTATTTTCAAAGAGAAATAGCGACATTTCTAACTTTGAGGATGAGGTATGGAATGGTGAAACATGAAGAGTAATGGAGAACGGAAAAATAAAAAGTGTCCAGGGGCGGGAATCGAACCCACACCCTTCTGCTTACCGGGCAGGTGCCTTGTCCTTTCACCATTCCATACCTCACCCTCAAAGTTAGAAATGTCGCTATTTCTCTTTGAAAATAAATTTCGATTTTTAAAAGAAACATTCGCGGTATAATTTTAATTTTCGTTTTACAATCATCAGCCGCGTTATATTGTATTTAAAATGTTACTTTAAATATAAGTTATGAACGGAAAAATACGTCCAGGGTAGCCGAGTGGACAAGGCACCTGCCCGGTAAGCAGAAGGGTGTGGGTTCGATTCCCGCCCCTGGACACTTTTTATTTTTCCGTTCTCCATTACTCTTCATGTTTCACCATTCCATACCTCATCCTCAAAGTTAGAAATGTCGCTATTTCTCTTTGAAAATAAATTTCGATTTTTAAAAGAAACATTCGCGGTATAATTTTAATTTTCGTTTTACAATCATCAGCCGCGTTATATTGTATTTTAAATGTTACTTTAAATATAAGTTATGAACGGAAAAATACGTCCAGGGTAGCCGAGTGGACAAGGCACCTGCCCGGTAAGCAGAAGGGTGTGGGTTCGATTCCCGCCCCTGGACACTTTTTATTTTTCCGTTCTCCATTACTCTTCATGTTTCACCATTCCATACCTCATCCTCAAAGTTAGAAATGTCGCTATTTCTCTTTGAAAATAAATTTCGATTTTTAAAAGAAACATTCGCGGTATAATTTTAATTTTCGTTTTACAATCATCAGCCGCGTTATATTATAGTTAAAATATGCAGATTCTTCACATATCGATTCTATATATAGCTTTAGTTTCTCACAATACGTTGTACCTGTAGAAGGGCTTGGTGCCCGAAAGCTTGTAACATATATATATTAATATAATATTTTCAAATTGAGTCATTAAACCATCAGAATAAGAGGCCCTATATATCAAAACATAACTATGTCAGAACATATGAGAGTGTGGAAAATGGTCATATCAATAGAATATAAATATTTTTACCTATATACCCCCAAAAGGAAACACAAACATCTGCGGCAATACACACAAAATGCATGGCAGGTTTAGTTTAATTACAACAGTCTATTCTGATTGTAACACTTACTGTTTCCACTAGTATATTTTTAACCGTTTTCAATGGCACCCCTTATTAAAAATAGTTCTAAATCTACTTTGGGAGAGAAAAGTCGCATCTGTCCGGCCGCCGATCCTGAGAACTTCCAACTGACACCATCAGATTTAATATTATATCAGCATATATGTTAATATATTATTAATGAAATATAATAAATTCTAAAAAGTATTTCCTAAAAGAGAGAATTATTAATAACAATTAGGCTTTTCAGAAAGAATTCAAAGAAAGGTCGGGAAAGTCATAGTTGAAATTGGAGGACTTTATAACGAATGATACTATCGTCTGATGTGTACCATAAACTATCCCCTATATTCTGATATATCTTATGATATCATGCCCACGCTAAGATAATAATAGTTTTTGTAAAATATCGGAATAATCTTCTGAAAATTAAATTACAATAAAACGCAGTCTCTGAGTATCAGTTTCCTATTTTATAAAATGTTCTCTCAAACTTTCAGGTACTGTGAGCCCTCCACAGCAGCATACAAATCGTTTTTATAATCCGGGAGAAGGGTTCACAGTACCTGAAGGCTTGAGAGAACATTTAATAAAATAATAAATTTATCCTTGGAGACTGAGCTTTATTGTAATTATCGTTTCTGTCAACGCAAATGAAATTGTTTTCTACTTGGCACAGATCGTCTATTCTTGAAGAATCAATCTTGAACGAATAAAAGAGCAAGATTATTTTGGTGCAAGAACTACCAAATTACATTCAATTTAACATATAGATAGAAAAGTTCTGTTGCAACAATCCAAGAAAATTTGAATCCTCGACTGATATATTTTCTATTCTTGCAAAATTTGAGCCGCAATAAACTAAAATGATGATTGCAATGGGATGAAAAATAATATCGAGTATCCCTATCATATTCCTAAAATAGTTATAATATATTGATATCGGGAGATTGATTATTTAATACTGAAATATTGACATCAGAAATATATTATCTTAAATCCATTTGGAAAGTTTCCTTTCTTAATGCGTTATCTTTCCATAATATTTGCGTGAAGTCATTACCTTCGATCGAGAATTTTCAATATTCCGTTTTTTAAAATTAATAAACAGACAATGTGTGTGATAATATATTTGAAAATATTATTTTCCATAGGATCATTCAAATAATAATCTGTATATATTTATCATGTATATATAATCCTACTCCATTTTTACCCCTTTGTATATTTCCCACTTTCATAGGTTTCTCCATCTTGTAACCCCAAGGAGAATCCTCTGTAAGACCAGTGTGTCTTAATAAAGGGTTTTGTGTGTGTTGTGTATATATTTGAAAATATGTTAATGAAATAAATTCAATTTTTTCTTCGCAACGAACTTTTTAATAAATGAATATTTTCTTGAAGAAGGAATATTATACATATATCAAAGTTTTTTTTTATAAAAGAAACACGTCGCCGAAAACTTTGATTCCTTCTTCAAGATGATGTCAGGCGATTCCTTCCCTTGTAAAATGAATATTTTCTTGATAAAAGAAAACAAGAACTATGTGATTCCTTTAATACAAAACATTGAAAATATATATTTCATCTTTTCTTTATCTCTATATTGTTCATATTGTTTCAATCCTAAAAAAGGGGGCGATTGTTGTTCATAGAAACCGCCATTTTGATATCAATTATGTTGAAGATGAAAGTATTCGAAGCTTATTAGTTTTATATAAAAGACAAATTTATAAAATTAGTAAACTGAATATGAACAAAAATTGGGAAGACTTGGATTTCAGCAGTGATCCAGAGATTTTTGCCAATTTGCTCCATCATATCGCTACGACTATTGTATGTTCATTCTGATTTACAGTGCTCACCCATCCCCAGCAAACACCATCAAAAGTCTCAAGATCTACAAGCTTGATACCCTGATATTATTGAATGGAAATAAGAAAGAAAGAAGAAGATACTTGAAATTTTACTCTTGGTGATAACGCCTAATTTAACTATAGAAAGAAGATTCTGAAATTGTAGAAATTTAAAAAATAATTTAGCTTCGAGAATTTCTCTTCCGCTTAAAGAAGAAGACAACAAATGCATAGGTAATATGAGTGAGCAATACAAAATGCACTTTGTATGTTGAAGGGATGGAAGTTTTCAATGTTATTTATATCATTTACTGTTCTAATTTCTACAATTAGTGAAGTGAAGATGGAAAATGCGAAATATTGGCTTCTTTTGGTGAACCTTCCGAGCGCCAATTTAATATCAAAATGATTGCTGAGCACGCAAACGTCAATACAGTCACACATGAATTCTGAAGAAAACCAAATTCCTATCTTAAGAAGACAAGAAATTTTTAATCTAATGTCTACAATTCACACCTTCTCTAAGACTCAAAGGAAAATCCTTGAGGAACGGCCAAGGAGTTGCTTATCTTTAGTGGCGTCGTGTTTATTGTCTTATTAAAGTTAATCAGCATGCGGGGCCCCGCCGTCTCGACCCTCATTTACTACTCCCACAGAATACATTTCTTCTTTGTAACTTTGCGGGAGATGTTTTTTCATGAACAAAGTATCCACTCCTAACATAAAAAATACGAACATAATGCATTCCTTCAAAAAATACAATGTATTCGGCCTTTGATTGGCACTACCACTTTTCCGGCTAAGACACAATTTTTGCAAATAGTTTTACCCGAAATTATAGCCTATTACTGAACTAATGCCTGTATTTTCACGCCTTTTATATCCACAAAATAAAAAAAATACACTTTTAAACTAAAAGTCGCTAAGTCGCTCCTTAAAACCAGTCCGAAATTCTTAATATATTATTTGTAAATATTTAATTCTAAGTTCTAATTTATTTGTTGTTTTATTTCCTCTGTATTAGGCGCAATTATTTAAATATCGCGCCTGGTTGATTAATTAAAAAAATACTTGATATTAGCCATATGCAGGGATAACGTATTGCCAAAAAAAAAAAGAGGTATTTTACCAACATATAATCGTCAAAAAATAAATTTATAATATACTAAACCTAATATTACGTAAAATGATTATAAATTAGTAAAATAAATAGAAGGCGATATTGATATAAACATAATTAGCCAAACCATAAGCAAAATATGAAGCACCATAAAATTTGGTGACGTGGAAGCAAAGCGGGCAGTATTCAAAATGGCCAATACCCTGAAACGCGTACGGGGTTAGCTTTTCTTGATTAATTAAGAAAGAGTATTTGGCCAATTCTGGAAAATTAAAAATCAACGATTAGTTATTTTTTTTTATTCCAACAGATGGCACAAGCCATCAGTAACTTTTAGTTGCACGATCAGGAGATGCTTGTTTCTTATATTTTATCGACCTGATCCCAATACAATTTCACTTTTGTACTCTTACAATACTGTACTTTTACAATACTCTTATGTCACTTCAATTATCTAGAACCTAAGAGTTCTCGAAGAATATTCTCTTAGCCCGTTGCTATATTCATAGGTTTCATATCTGACAGATATAACACAATTCATCAATTTATACTCGCTATCCATATCTTACTTGAAAGAAAACCATTTGTTAATTATAGCCTACTCAAATAAATAACCAACCTTTTCCCATGAATGCAATAAATAATTTATCCAAATGGCGTGGCCTTAACAAATTGCTAGTATGTAATAATTATAAGACAAAGATTATAAATTTTTGTAAAGGAAAATATTTGCAAAAATAAATTATCTACATAAACAAGAACAGACTTTAGGATTTTTAAATTCTTACAAATACTCTGGAAATATCAACTACCAAACTAAGCTGTTCAAATATATTTCAAAATTAAAAATGAAGCCATTTTTTAGCAACTAACATAAAAACAAATTTATACAAACTTCAAACAAAGCATTTCTAAAATTTTGAAAATATTCACAATGTTTATCTCTACCATTGGCTCATATTCTAAACTTCCTCAAGTTATACGTTTATTTGAATCAACAATTTAATAGAGCGCGAACTACTTCAAATAAATTCTCGGAATGTCCGGAATGGTCGCTATGAAAATTAACAAGATATATTTATTGCTTCTAACTACTGCACTGATTTCAGACTTTGAAACTTCACTTTAGAAATCAGAATCAAGCCAAAAAAGCATAGTGTAACGCCTCCGCCGTGTCAAGGATGGCCATAATAAGCACGCGGGATCGGAAAGGAACTCTGTTAGACTCTCCTTTATGTACCTTCGTGCATTCATAGAGAACAAACACAAGTAACATGCAGAGAGCAGAATCCAACAGAGCCGCCGTCAACAACAGGAAGGATTACTTCACTCTTGACCGCTAGCTTGGCTTTTACTTCTAGGCTGGTCTATCGGCCCCCGCTCAGCTATTCTTGGGAGTGAACATATGTGGCCGAACTGAACCTGCTGGCCACCACGGTGCTGCGAAGCTTTCTCTCTCTCTCTCTCTTGTCTTAAAACTGTATTATTTAAGTATAACTACCATTGATTTCATAATCTAATATTTAAAAGCTTGAAATTCCATCATTCCGAAGACCCATTTTTCAGTAAGCTGTGCGAAGGAACAGCATAAAAGTAACATTTTGAACATTCAATCGACTACTCGGCAAAAAGGTATTTTCCAAATATATTATAATTAGCAAGGATTTTTAGAGATTAAGAATTCTTTTCTACGGGCATTACATCTAAATATAGATCATTTGAAATAAATATTTGTACACAGCCACCTCCCTTAAGCAACATGTAAATATTTTATATATCATAATTCTAGTTTCAGCGTTGGCTGTGAATTATAGAGAAATTGTGGGTTCTCTGAGGATGTATTCATGAAAATTAAAAACTTATTTTATCATATTATTCAATTAAAAACTTATCTTTTTAAACTATCTTCTATATTTACTTTTGCAGCCCGCCCATCCTTGATCTTTAGTAAAATTATTAAAACTCATTATTCACTATTGCTCTCCATTACTACCATTACTCTTCCTCGTAAAATAAAGAGAGAATTCAGACTATGTTTTTTATTTATTAATCAACCACGCGCGATATTGAAATATTTGCGCCTATTACAGGGGAAACAAACAAAACAACAAACAAATTAAAACTTATAATTTAATATTAACAAATTTACATGGATTATTCGACAGAATTCATAAAATTTATATAAACAAAGTGGCTGATGTAAGAAATTTAAATCATTTAGATCAGGGAACAAACGATGTCTCACTTCTGTAAAGTTCGGACAGTCATAGATAAGGTGAAGAGCAGTTTGTTCAGTTTCTCCGCAGGAACAATTTGGTGATTTAGATAGATCTCTTTTATGTAAGTATTTCTGGAATTTTCCGTGTCATGTGACACATTGAGTTACTATAAAATTTAGATGTAACTGTATAGGAATTCCGTTTGTAAAAATAGTGTGAATTGTATAATCAACATTATAAATGGATTGATAAAAGTGATTCATAATAATAAAATTTTATTCGCCAATTGTTGTATTTATCTCAGTAAGTTTTGTTTAATAAGAGTTTTCTTTGCTTTAATCTTTACTGGAAAGTTTCAGCTTTTTTTTTTGATATTCCAGGTTACAACCTAAATCATTTATTGATGCTTGAACAAATAATTGTGGTATTCCATCCTTATTTAAAACATGTACAGTGATTTATAATTGCCGTTCATCTTCATTGATGTTATCTTTATATGATGCATGCTGAACACATGCTCTTCAAAATTGGATTATTGATAATTTTTTTTTTGGAATCGGTTTATAATTTTCGAATCATGAAGAATACCTTTTCTAGATGACTGCATATCTGAATAGATTTTAGTTCGTTTATTTCAGGTGTAAAGAGATTTGTGATTTTGTAGACACGGAGATAACAATCGTGAGGATGAGTTCTAATCTGTTGCCAAGACATTCATTTGAACACCAATGGGTATATCTTTTGATTTCCCTGATTTCCATTGTAATAACGCTCGATATAACGTTCCATACACACTATGGGAGCACCGCCACTTGTCTTGATCACCTAAAACCACACCAATATATTCTTTATAGCATTCTTTTATCTTTTGGGTGTAAGTTACACCCGTTTCCCGGGATCCCGGATCCAAATAATGATCCCGAAATCCCGGGATTCTGCTCGAAAAATCCCGGGATTACTGGTTTGTGCATGAAAACCAGCGCAAAAATATATTTTTCTTATCTAGCATTTTAGTAATCAAACAGATGATGAGATAGCACACTTTTGACGTTTTGTTTATACAGCTGCATTTCGGGTCTTTTTTTCTGAGAGATTTGAAATTATTTTCATGCACTAATAACGAAGGGTTATTCTGCAGGATCTTTCCAAAATGGCAGCCTCTAGAATTAAAGTATGCAGCAGTATACATGGAGGGGGCCCCAGTTTTTGTTGACATGCAAATAGTGGCTTCTTAGATAGTATCGGCATCACTTTATTTTTGTGGCGGATCTGCGTGTAACATGGACCCGCCACTAACCTCTTATCTGGGCTCCAAATTGTTTTATATATATATATTTTTTTAATCTATGTTTATACTCTCCATCCTGTATTCTGTATGCATGGGTCATCATGAACGCATTGCTCAGCTGTTCATTCTGTGAAACCCTCGCTATCTTTTTTGTTATTTAATTTAAATTAAATTTATTTAATGTCATTTTATTAAATGCTTCGTCACTATCAAGCATCAGCCTAAAGTAGTTTTCAACTTTATCTCTATCTCTATATATATATAAAAGTCAATGTCTGTCTGTTTCGCGATAAACTCAAAAACTACTGAATCAATTGGTACCAAATTTTGCATGTCGATTTTTATAAACCTGAGGAAAATTTTCGGCTACAATTTGATTAGTATTTTTGCCTATTTCTTTTTTTCATTTGAAGAACTTTTTTTTTACGCGGAGTAAATACGAGGCGGAGTAACAACACGAGGCCAATTAAGCGACCAATGAGCGTTCAGCATTTCTTTTCAAGTTGCTTGCGTACTTTTTTTAAAAAATCTTTTTATACGAGTGTCACTTTTTTTACAAAAGTATTGAGAGAGAAATTTATATTATTAAGTTACGGTAAGTGCACACAATGCAATTAAAAAAAAAAACTTTACAAAATTAGCGTTACTGTATGTAAACAATGGCTTTCGTATTTTTTATTAATTTTTGTTCTGGCCTTTGTTTTTTTTTTATATAATAAATAAAAGTTACAGTCAACATGATTATTCTTAAAATTGAACAAACCATAGTCAATATGCAAAAAATACAAAATAACTTAATAAAATATTCTAATATCAAGCAATATGCAAAATCTCTCCTAATATTTAAATGTACATATTATTAGCATCTTAACGGCGTTTATTCGTTTTTATGTACTCCTGCAGGAAGGCATAAATACTCGAAAGTTCGATATTGTTTTAATAAAGTGTAAAGAATCTCCAGAACTATTTTTTGCGCGGCAGTAAATACGAGGCGAAGTGACAACACCAGGCGAATTAACCGACCAATGAACGTTCTGCATATTTTCCAAATCGCTTGCCCAACTTTTTTTTTTTTTAAATATCTTTTTATAAGAGCGTTACTTTTTTTTTTTTACAAAAGTATTACAAATTCGTATTACTAAGTTACGGTAAGTGCACACAAAAATGCAATTTTAAAAAACTTTACAAACCTATCGTTACTATGTACACAATGGATTTCGTATTTTTATTAATTTTTGTTCTAGCCTTTATTTTTTAGAAATATTTAAAAAAAAATCATATGTAGTGAAAATTTAATATGAATTACTGTCTCATTTAACAGCCAAATCATGTGTTTGTCTATAATCCATATACCCTTTGGTTTTTATCAGCCTAAAATATTAGCATGGCTATTTTGGCTTGCATTTTCATAAGCCTTTTTTTTTTCTTACTGAGAGAGATGGGGAATTATATTAGAGAGCCTGTTTCCTCACCCTTCCAATTATTTGACTGTTTTATTCGCTTGCCATTTCTGTATATTTTGTTTGTGGTAGTTCGATTATGCTGCTTACTTTTTGTCTACGCAGATATCAGGCTAGGGAAAAAAATAGTTGAGCATTCTAAAGATTGACCTGTTTGACATGTTTTGCCATTAGTTTTTTAGCCTTATTTTTTTTCTGCTGAAATGTTGAGAGAGAAATTTGTTTTAGTTACCAAGTTATGGTTAGTGAACAATGTAGTTTTGATATTTACAAACTTAATGATGCTATGTGTGGACAATGGGTTCTTATGTTTAGTTATTTTTGTGATGGCCTTTGTTTTGTTACTTTTCTTTGAATATGAGATAATACTATTATTAAAAAGGCAGACCTTATTGATAAGATGGGTAGTATGCATTTTTCCATATAGTTGAGTATAAATGAATGAATATAAATAAATAAAATAATATAAATAAATAAAATACCTAAATACTAATATATTGCATTTTTTGACATCACACATACTTTTTGCCTGTGATAATGTATTACTTCGGTGTTGCTATTCTATGGATCTAATACTATTTATTAGTAATGTTCTTTCAGTATGAAGGAAATTGCACTCGGGGGAATTCCCGGGCGAATCCGGGTCATTCGTCTAGTAGGAACATAAAACAAAGTCTCTAAAACAATATTATCGGACCTTGTTATTTCTCAATAGAAAACGCATCGGACATATTTGGTAAGCTTATCACTTCTTGATTGTGATGGCGAAGTTTATTCCTTTTATATCAGAAGGAATCTGGTGCTATTACCTACGAGACAGATCTGGCCAAAATGCACAGTGTATAGCGTGCAAAAGGATTTTGAAATGCGTCGGTGGGTCTACAAAAGGGCTGCATGTACACCAGAAGGCGGTCCACGGAATAGAAACTTCGAAGAGAAAAGTTAAAGACGAAGTTGATACACAGACCCCTGCAAAAAAGACCCCCAATATATCAATTCTCGATCATATTTTTCGTCTGTTTCCATCGATCGATCGACTAATGCTGTGCTAGCTAGAATGATAGCTCTCGACGGATTGCCATTCTCCGTTTTTGTCACATCTACGCAAGTGCCTCAATGCTCTTGGACACGAAATTCCTCTCTCCGCAGAGACCATTAAGATTAAAGTGTGTCGTTATGCGGACACATTTCGTGAGAAGGTCGTTCGAGAGCTTCAGATGGAGAAAGAAGAGGGGCAACTTTTCAGCCTTACGCTGGATGAATGGACGTCAATCAGAAGCAAGCGTTACCTGAACATTAATATTCATAGCCGTACCAAGGTGTGGAATCTTGGCTTGACTCGAATATCTGGAGTATTTTAATCTGAACAATGCAAATATTTCATTGGTGCTAAGCTCTTGGAGTTTGGAATCGACCTCGAAACTGATATTGTGTGTGTTACAACTGATGGGTGCGCAATGATGGTAAAATTGGGTCACATTATTGGTCCACTGCAATAGCTCTGCTACGCGCATGGTCTCCATCTGGCTGTGATGGATGTACTTTATGCTAAGAAAAAATATAGGGTTGTTCCTGAATTCGTTTCCGCAACAGTAAATGAAGCAGAATCTGACCTTTCCGAGGATGACAATGAGGACACTTCTCCATTTAACGTTAGCCTAGAGGTAGCACATCCCTAATTCCCTGAAGCAATTTATCCACAATCTCCAGTATTTTCAAAGAAAAATATAAATGAAGTGACGAAAAAAGCTCGTGTGGTTGTGAAATTGTTCAAACGATCGCAGATGAAGAACGAGTTCTTACTGAACTACATGCGGCAAGATAATCGCATTTCCACCAGTATGTGTCTCATTATCGACTGCAGAACGCGCTGGGGTAGTTTATTGAACATGTTGGAGAGACTTCTCAGTGTGAAGTCAGCGATTCAGAAGGCGCTAATAGATGTGAATGCAAATGTCCGTCTAACTGATGAAGATTTTTATATCATGACGCAAGTAATTTCCGCACTGAAACCATTTCGGGCAGCTGTGGCGGCTATCTGTAGACGCGACGCTACGCTTTTGACTGCAGAAGCAACAGTAAAGTTTCTTCTAGAGGAGCTGCAAGCACAATCTCATTCTCTCAGCAAAGATCTGCAAAAATATTTTCAAAAGAGAATTTTAGAAGAGCGATGCAATAAACCACCTTTAGTCCTCTAATATCTGTACAATCCGCAAGCACAGTTAGAAAAAAAGAAGATGGTCAAAGACTTTAGCGTGAAATTGCTTTTGCGTCTTAAACCGTTACAGGAACAAATGGCCGAAGTAAGAATTCAGGCTGATAATTCGCAACTTCCTCGTATTTTACAAGAACACCATGAGCCATCACAATCGAATGACCATCTTACAATTGAGCGCCGATTGCAAGAAGCTATTGAGGCTACCTCTTCAACTTCAATTGCAATACCTACACCAGACTCCGCATCCTACTCAACTATGATTAACCACGAACTTAATATTGCTGCTCAGTCAGGCAAACGAGGACCCCATTTAGAGAGTGTGTATCAATACTTTCTGACAATTCCTGCAACGTCTGTGGAATCGGAAAGAGTCTTCTCCTCCTCTGGATACCTATGCAATAAGATACGTTCTAGTTTGCATGATGACACTCTTGACAAATTATCTTTCCTACGCTCAAATCTTTCTCGAAATTGAATTTTTATCCTTAAAATAAAGTAATTCATGGTTTTTAAAACGGTGCTGTCTTCTTTCTAAACATTAATACATAGTTGGGCAAAATGCAATAATGATTACATTTTCTATAATCACAATTGCAAATAATCATGATTACATTTGCTATAATTACAATTACAAGTAATTTTAATCACAATTGCTATCATTATATATATAATTACGAGTAATTATGTTTACATTCTAATGCAATTAATTTTTTTTGCAAAGTAATCGTAAATACAAGGTAATGTATTACTTTGAATGGATTACTGCCCAACACTGCATTAAGAGATGTGGTCTAAGAGTTCCAAGAAAAGTAATTATTTTTGATGTGTGTACAGTAATTGACAGATAATTTCAAACTGTAACCCAAAAGCAATGATTTAGTTCATAAGCAGGCGCAAAATATATGGCTTTCAGGTTGTTTTCATCGAAGTAAGTGCCACGTCATTGGCACTATATAAAAGAAAAAAATAAATATATAACGAAGGAAACGATATACCTTTTGGCGTAGAAAGACGAAAATGTTTTTCAATCCCGGGATTGAGAAAAAAGCAATCCCGAATCCCGGGATTGAAAATATGTATCGGGATTGGAAGCCCTAGGTGTAACGTTTAGCCTGTTTGTGGTTCGAAATATATCTGCAAATGTAGTTGATTATTTAGGATTTTATCTTGAGATATTTACTCTTTCTTAGCATAAAAAAATGAAAATAAAATATATTTTCTGTTAAACCTTTTCTTTTAACTATAACTGAATTTTACCTATATAATAATAGCTTCTCATTTTACAAAGTTGATATCTCAATTTTAACGACAATTTACTTATTTTAAAGCGATTTTTTAAAAGAATTAATATTTATTTAAATGGAAAGAATTTTGATTTTAAAAATGTAAGTGGTATGCGTAATACACGTGTTAGAATTTAATAAATAAAACTTTCGAATATCTAGACGTTGTATGTCTAATGGTGGGCAAGGATTTTCGACTGTTTTTTAAAAAGTGCACTTGATGACCAGACATATAGAAACCGTTCGACTTTGATATTATAAGAAATGAAACCACTATTTGCGAAATTTTCTTTTAACATATAAAAAACCTAGTAATTTTGGGAAGGCCTGGCTCATCATTGGTGAACCCTCCTATCTATTTTTCCACTTTGATTAATTTTAATTGTAATATAAATTGTCATCTATAAATAACCTACCATTGATGTCATCTACACTCATGGACAACAATTTAAGGAATTTTTACCTTTCAGGATGTATATCGTGATTCAAATAATACCTCTGATGGATATTTGATATACGGAAACTGTTTAAACTTGGAAATAATCTCAATATTTTTATTTGTATATGTATGTGACCTTTATTGAAGACAAAAGAGATAACCAAGTGCAAACAAATTTGCATATGTCTCCTTGAAAAAAAGCAGACGAGGGCGACATCAAAGTAATTTCACTTTCTATTTTCCTTAATTAACTACATCATTTTAAAGATTTCTGCTATTGTAATTAAGCAGATTTATATTATATATACGACACTATAAGAAAATCTTGGTTATATGGTATTCAATCGAACTATGTAATTATACGTATTTCTACTGTTCTCAAAGCTAATGTCCATAGTTCATCTAAAATTCCCATTACAAGAGTCTAGCATCAGTATCACTATAAAAGGAAGATCGAAAAATTCAATATAACAGCGGTATGGTAGATTAAACTGGCGAAACCGCTGGAAGGGTTCACCAATGATGAGCCAGGCCCTCCCATTAATTTTTTCAATCCAGTAAGGGTAGTGGTAATTGTTCAATTTTTTAAAGAATAATACGCATTTATAATAGTTTCCAATTTTCATAACAGATGGCGCGCAAATGCAAAATTTATATTTACTTTGTAGTTACATAACCATTGAAGCATTTTTCATTATTTTTTGATGGTTTATCAATATATAGCTCGTTACAACGATTCTATATTAAAATTTGAAAAAAATTCAAGAAATTTTATTAATAGTCATACATGATAAATTACAACTTGGTGAAGATAAGATGAAAAAATATTTAGGAAGTTCTCAAGCAATGATGAACTTTCTCAACAATTTTGCCAATTCACTACTGATCAACCAAGTTTTCCCAATACATTTTCATCTTCAGTTCACTAATTGTAGAATTTCGACCGATATCATACAAATAAATATCGTTGAATAATTCCATCGAAAACAAACATATGACGTTATAAGAAAATAAAATATTAAAGCACCAAAATTTCTTTTATTCCTGAAACAATCTTCCACTGTCCTTACTGCGACTAAAGTTTATTGGGAGGGCTTGGCTCATCAATGGTGAACCCTCCCAGCGGTTTCGCCAATCTAATCTACCAGGCCGCTTTCTTTAGAGCTCTAATACTTTATTGGGCGATTCTGCTTTTTAATATGCTGCAATGAAAGGTGGAATCTTAGAAATTGTATTTAAGTAAACTACGTACATAAGCCTTTTGGACAGCAGAATTAAATATAAATATTTACATCGAGCAATGCTCATCCACAAACAATAAGGACAAAGCCAGTTAGACATAAATCATTCAGGACAATACCACACCTAGATGCCTAGACACAACAACTCTATACCACAATTCTGTTTTCAATGACCGCGGGGCTCAACAACCATGTTGACAGGAGATTGTCACACGGAGCGGGCCGTTCGAAGCCCGCGCGGGCCACGTCCACTTCGAGCCCGAGGAGATCCTGTCTCGGCTGCGAGAAGGCACGGTGCGCCCGGAGCTGCTGCCCGGGGACGACTGCCCGGGGGACCTAGCCGCGCTGCTCCGGGCCTGCTGGAACCCCGAGCCCAACCACAGGCCCTCCATGCCCGAGGTCCGCTCCAAGCTCCGCAAGATCACCAAGTAACTTCTCTCTTGTCGATAGCTACTTAGCCTAGGGACAATACGATGGCAACTCGTGTGTAATTCAAAAACGATTTATTTTAAAATGTGAGAATATAGTACAAAAGAGAAATTACACTAGGGTCAGGGGAATCTATATATATAAAATTGAATTTCTGTCTGTCTGTCTGTCTGTCTGTCTGTTTGTCTGTTTGTCTGTGGTCTGTGTGTACTCTATAGAATCAAAAACCGTACATCCAATCGCCGTGAAATTTTGGGATATTATTAGGCATATCCCCGGAAAGGTTTACGAAAAATAATATCTTGAATATCTTTAATATCCTTAGAGTTATTTGCAGATATGTAGCTTTAACTCGCAAGTAGCGCTACCTTGCGACGAGAATGGATTCATCCGGCCGGCGGCAGTCCAAGGACAAGTTCAAGAACAGTCCAAGTACCCACCGACCAATCAGGGCAGAGTTAGTGACACAGCTGTGCCAAGTAGACAAGAAAAAAAGCCTCGCGGGAGCTTGCCCAAGATGACCTCCGGGAACTTAATCCATCTTCCATAAACGACCATGAATTTATTCAACCTTATCGAGTATCTTTCAAGGGACCGGGAAAAAATGTTCACTAGATAAAACTGATTTTGTAATGTAGAAAATTAGGAAAGACAAAATTCAGAATGACACGGCACACAGGGACCGGGAAAAAATGATCACTTTATCGAGAGATTCAAATTTACGAGTTTCAAATTATCAAAATATATCTATTTCTTTTTATAGGTTTATAGAGAATTGTTTTACAAATGTTCGTTAGACAAACCTTTACTCGGGTACCGATTAATATTGATTTTATTCAACTTATCGAGTATCTTTCAAGAGACCGGGAAGAAATGTTCACTTTATCGAGAGATTCGTTAGACAAACCTTTACTCGGGTAAAACACGGGCGAAGCCGGGTACATCCGCTAGTAAATTATAAAATGGGCATCTCCTGATCGTGCAACTAAAAGTTACTGACGACTTTCGTCATCTGTATAAATAAATATCAACAATAATTTTCATTTATTTTAGAATTGGCCAACTCTCTTTGAGGGTATTCAGCTTATTCTTGAATAATTAGAAACCAACTATCAGTGATATTATTATGAAAGATGGCGAAAGCCATCAGCAATTAGTAGTGGCATGATCAGATGTATTTTTAAAAAAATATTTAAGCTAAAATAATCCTTTTATACAAAAACTAAAATTTCATAACACCTAAACAGAAAAAGAAATTAATTTGCATAATTTTGTTTCCCCCACACACGATGTAAGGAGAATTAAAGAAATTCATTTAGAGAGACTAATAGAATATTCAAACACAGTAAAATCTTATTTCATCGTCGTTGTCCTGGAAACAAAAGAACGTTATTAAGCAGGGGGTGAGCGGTATATACGGGAAACATTATGTCGAGACATGAAATATTGTAGGGGAATATGGTGAAGTTAACTTTATACCTTGGAACATTACTGACATTATGTTTTAAAATTGAAAGGGCAAAAAACGATCAGGTTGATATATTTTAATAAAAGTGCATTTTTATATTTAACAAAATCAACAAACAATCCTGGGCCCGGTTTCTTCAACTATTTTTTAATTTTCTAGATTTCGGGCCAACATTCCTCTTTAACAGGAGAACTAGAAAGATAACTTCCAGCCAACTATACATATATCGCGAAACTGTGTATTTCTGATAGACTGCTATCATCTATCGAGAAAAATGAAATGGCAAAATATTTTCCCTTGGTTAGTTTCCAACAGCCTACATCAGGGTGACGGCAGGTCAATGGTCAGCTTCTTTTTTTTTTCGATAGATGGCAGTGGGCGATCATAAATATGCAGTTCAACGATCAGGAGGTAATTTTTCATCATGCGTTAATTATATTAATAAAAATCGATAAAAACGCGAGACCCGAGAAACTGCCTTAGAAACATGGTTATCTGAAAATTACGGGCTCTAACTGATAACTGACTGGGTGATGATGCTTAGAATTCGTTCAAAATTAGAGCTCAAAGATGTGTACCTGATAGGTACTACACAATGTTTTACTGTATTGAACATTGTTAAAACTCGGGCTATCTCCTCCAGCAGAGTTTCTTTATTTCAGCATATACCGCTAACCATTGTATGCCTTCGAGATACATGATTCTTTTTTACAGATATTTACAAAATTCTACACAGCCCAAAATTGAATTATTATATAGTTACATACTAATTCTCATATGTTAGTATGCAATTAGAAACTTTATGACTATGTATTTGAATATTTACATATATAAATTATTTTTAGAGAGTTATTTCAAACTGAAGCGTTTAATATAATACATTATCGCGCCACTGTTTTAAGAAATGAGAACTATTTTTGACGCGTATGTTTTTAAAGGTTATTTATATATATATAAACCACTGGAAGGTTCACCACTGATGAGCCAAGCCCTCCCAGCGGTTGACAAGGTAATTCCTAAGATATAGGGTTGAATGATTCACTGTATAGCTGAAAGGCAGAAAATGACGACTTTTCTAAATTGCATTCTTCCATCATGATGCAGTGAATGAAGGCCGGTCTATTTTTGAAGAAATTTGAACTGATTTTGACAAGAATGTTTTTTTTTAAATAAAGAAACCAACTTGTCAAAAATAGTTCAAATTTCTAATAAAATAGACAGGTCTTTACTGCCTCATGATGGAAGAGTGCAAACCACAGAAAACTCGTCATGTTCTGCCACTTAGCTATACAGTGTATAACATTCAAGCGTAAAGCTTACAAATTGCCTTGTCCTGTATGCTTGATATCTTGTAATTTGAAAGTATGTGCCCTTCAAAACTGACTGGAAATATATTTACAGTTCTCAGTGAGGTCTAGGTCTTATATATATATATGGAAGCAATGGTCGCCTCTCCCGTCAAAATAAACGTCATAATCTGACGCCATCTATTGACCGTCGCCGCAACTAGCGGCATCGGGTCGGTGACAAAGCCACAACACCAACTTTGGCAAACTGATAAGCGTCCACCTAGAGACCATGGTTTCGGGCTAATGGCCCTCGTCAGTCTAGGGCGGACTTTATTCCATGAGATCCACACGGGATCTAATGGAATCCTCACAATCTACCAAAGAGGTGTTTTGCTGGCAATGTGGCTGGGCCAAATCTATTGGCAAAACATAGATGGAAAATTTGCCGGGAGGAAATTAATCCATGGAAGCAATGGTCGCCTCTCCCGTCAAAATAAACGTCAGAATCTGACGCCATCTTGTGAGGATTCCATTAGATCCCGATGGGATCTCATGGAATAAAGTCCGCCCTAGACTGACGAGGGCCATTAGCCCGAAACCATGGTCTCTAAGTGGACGCTTATCAGTTTGCCAAAGTTGGTGTTGTGGCTTTGTCATCGACCCGATGCCGCTAGTTGCGGCGACGGTCAATAGATGGCGTCAGATTCTGACGTTTATTTTGACGGGAGAGGCGACCATTGCTTCCATGGATTAATTTCCTCCCGGCAAATTTTCCATCTATATATATATATATATATATTGGGGCTGTGGTCACCAACAATTTGGAATAATTTATAACGTGTACTTATCATGGATTGACTGTCGGTAAAGTTGGCCCAAAAGGCGAATGAACTCTTAGATCAAATACATATGGATGCAGAATTTGATAGCAAACCAGCTTTTCTCATAGATTAAGTTTCCTAGTCTCCTAGTATAAGTTTCTTTATTACACCTTTTACAAGTTTACAAGCCTTCGGGTTTTAAACGACCCTTCTCCAGGTAAATATTTTTATAAAAGGAAACGATGCTCTATTGTAGTTGTACATTACTATATATACATATTTTGGTTTGGACTATTTAGATATTACTTTAAATATTAATTCATACAATTTGATATGAAAAAGGCTATCTTAAAGTTAACTACAAATCAAAATATTTTACACATTACCAATTTTATTATCTATGTGAAAAAGTTTTTAAATATGTTAATATTATTTTTTGGATGAATATAGGGATAATTTGTTTTAGGTTTTTAGCTGAAATGTTTAAGGGATTTTCTACTATTTTCCCATGAAATTCCGCTATGAATGGACGAACTTACCAAAAGAACAGTTTACCGACAGTTGTGGCTATAGATTTACTTAAACCATACTAATGAAAGAGGCGTATCAATCTTTAAAAAATAAATAATTTTTCCTACGTTTCAGTGAGCGGCTGTCACACTTTTCTTAAAAAAACAAGCCCTACAATGTTAATATTAGCTGATTTTTAATCTATACAGTCGTGTCTCGAACACGCAGTGCGTCGATATTTCAAATACGTTAAACTAGAAATTTGTTAAATTTATTTTTGTTTTTCAAGTTCAACGTATATAAAATTTCGATACGCTACACGTGTATAAATACCTTCAAAAATCAGATAAAATAAACATTATAAGTTTGAATTTCCTTTCAGAAGAATGACACCGCGTCACTTGAATATAGAAATAAATAATTAAAAAGGTTATTGTATTTATTTTATTGTATAAAATATATATTGTTAAAAAACCTATTCCAAAAGGTTCATATAGTAGATTTGAAGAAAGGCAGAAGATTGCCTATAAGGAAAATCGATATTTCCAAATCTCCACAGAGTTATAAATAGAATCTAAAATTGCGGGGTGTAAAGGGATAACCCGTAATGAACTCAACTTTATACAATAGAACCCTTCCGGCGCCATATTTACATCTCATCAGGGGAAATAAACTTTTGTGCAAATTTCTAAACTCAGCGGACCAAGCAAACTCTATTATCATAATCAAACTTCTGAAAAGATATAGGGAAAACACACTTCTCTCGAATCTAATTTTCCTTTTTACAAAATTCTCATTTAACCATTTAACCATACATAATTATGCTTTTTGAAAGTAATATGAAATAATATTGTAGCATATTATTTATTATTTATAAGCATTTATTATTTTACACTAGTATTAACAGAGTATACTTTTTTATGTTTATATTTTACTACTCTGTAAACTTCCCTCATTCCTTTTGTTTATCCTTCATAGTTTGTTCTTGTCTGAAATAAATTGTTTTCTAATCCCAAAGTTAGTCTTCCCTAATTTTCCACGTGGCAATAGTATGCGTGTCAAATGTATTCTAAAATTATATAATTACAATGACATCTTGTTATAAGAAACCCCACTTGGACTCAGGCACTTGGTCACTAAAGCCATAGTTCACTATATGATATTACTAATATATAAGGATTATTTTAGGTTCGTTATAATAGAATGTGTTCGAATATAAATCACGTTCGTATTAGCGAGGTTTTATTGTATTCTACAAGGTTCGGTCAATAAATGATGCACAAACGGTTAGAACTGTTTTAAGAAATTTGAACATTTTTGACGTGTATAATTCTTTTTTAGTATAAATCAATTTTCTATTGCTCACCAGCGAGTTAAAGTAACCAAACGGGGTTCTAGCACATTTGTAAGTACAAATTCGAACAGCTTCTCACATGTTTAGACATGTGATACACTTACAGTAAAAACAGTCGCCAACTTCTACCCACCATGATTTTCATAGCCTGTATCACGTGTACTAGGGATAATAATAGTAAAAAAATATTATATTTTAATTTATATTCACAATATATTTTCTAATATATTATATCTATATTCTATAATTATTTTTCGGGTTTTAATTTTGTAAATAGTATTCACTTGTTCAATAAATTTCATACAACACGCAATTGCAAAATTTACATTAATTTATATTTAAACCTTTATATAAAGTTTACCCATTTTTGGAAACAATTATTTTTTCTAAATTTATTAACGATTTGTCAGAATTAAATTGAAGGAAAGAATATTTTTAAAAGTTTAGAGTTATTAATTTGAAAGAATATTTTTTTTTCAAATGAACATGTAATATTAGAAACTTTAATCTAACGAAGAATCAAATAATTCTCAAATTTCTCCACATTTACACATCCCTCCCTGGCGCTATCTTCACCATCTTTCATGAAATTTCTTTTTTCGCCGCCATTTAATTTAATCTGGAATTTCCTAGTTAGGTTAAGAAATAATTTATGCAGAAAATTTTGTTCCCTTGGATGTTCAATAAAATTCTTACATCATCTTTAATATCGTTTGGCTTGGTAAAACAGAGGTATTGGCCATTCCTGATTCAATAGCAGCTAGCCTATGTTCAATCTATTTGGGAAAACGTATTTTAAAATTGAAATAAATTTGAAAATTTGAAACTATTATAGACGCGTATGATTATTTTTTGATAATTGAACAATTTTTTTCCTACATTTACTGCAATGAAAAATTAATGGGAGGGCCTGGTTAATCAGTGGTGAACCCTCCCAGCGGTTTCGTCAGTTTAATCTACCATACCGCTGTTATATTGCTTTTTCGGTTTTAATTTTATGCCGATACTGACGCTGACCTCTTGGAAAAATGTATTTTAAATGAACTATGAGTATACGTTTCAAGAAAACACATTATAAATGTATATAATTATAAATAAATAATATGCTTCGAACAATCGCTCTTTCGAAAACATCAAATCGAGTCTTTTATTAGAGCAATTATATTATGATGCACATTAGAGCGTCATCTGTTATTAAAATTCGGAATTATTATAGACGCGTAGCGATTCTCAAGCATTTTATATTTAGCGATAACTAGAGATTGGAATTCAAAATACATTTCTAATTCAAATCAAACGATTGATCAAACCTTTATTAAGACCCTTAGTCTTATATACAGGATATTCTCCTGAGAAGTGGAGAGAGTGAAAGAGAGAGAGAGATAGAAATTAGAATGTGTCTCAAAAGTTATAAGAGAAATATAGAAATCTAGGCTCTGAATATTCTTATATGGAATCACTAGCCGAGTGACCCGTGCAACGCCCTGGGTTTACCTGAAGGGCCCGTGAAGAGACATTAAGAGTATAGATGATGGCTTGAAAATTGCAATGGCTATATTCTGATTTCTTAGAAGCAGCATTTCAAGTAAAAGTAAATATAAATAACTAGCCGAATGACCCGGGCAACGCCCGGGTTTTACCCCCGATTAAATGTTTTTATTCAAATACTATTCGTTACAATTATAAATTGGCACCGTGGATATCACTTTTGTGAAACGTCCCGCTTCAAACTTTGAGTGTTTTTAAAATATAAAAATAAATATGTAAATTTTCACAACGATATTTGAAAATTATATTATTTTAATTTTCAAATACTATTCGTTACAATTATAAATTGACGCCTTGGATGTCACTCTTGTGAAACGTCCCGCTCCAAACTTTGTGTCTGAGAAGCGATATTTTCATAGAAAGATGATCTGGCTTTTGTTTTCTGCTCGAATGAATGTTTTTCTGTTAGAATTTTGTTCCTGCGTACAAAATAATGAACTGGTTTCACCCGTGGTGTCTGCTTTTTGGAATTTTTCCCGATATAATTTTGTATCTGATAATCAAACATGATTAATGAATATTATCATTTTCTGACTAAAAATATATAATTTTAATAATTGATTTATATATTTTTTAAAATAGCCTATCGTCTTCCCCGTATTTTTTTACCTATGTATGGAAATTTTGGTTTGAATTAGTGAACTACTGCGAATTTGTATACCGGACATACAAACAAACATACAAACATTCATTTATATAAATAAATAGAGAATTCTCTTGTTTGTGTTGCTTTTGCTTATTCCTCAAGTCGTTTAAACGATCTCCATTAGGTTCCATTGTCTCCATTAAATAATTTCTAATCAAAGTATATACATTCAGGCAGGTACGCACGGTCCTAGGCATCTAGAGTAGATCGCCAAGGTAAATATTCACAGAGAAGAAATTCCTATTATAAGCAGAGAGAGAGAGAGAAGAGAAAAGTAATTCACAATTAAATTAGAAACATGAAATATCTACTAATACAAATCGATAAAATTCAAAAATAAAAACGCACTCATTTTAAATACAAAAAGCAATTTGGTGATGATAAATATATAAAGAAAATTTGAAACAAAACGATTGGAAACTCCAATAAATGAAAATTATACCTACTAATTTTTAGATAATAAAAATAAGTGTGAGACATGAAGTAAAAAATACCGAAATTTTGGCATATAGATCGCTATGTATAGAAGTAAGCTTGAACTTTACAACTGAAATCTCTGTTGATGTATTATCTATATAGATAAACAAAGGTGATAGGTATATAATGCATTATTCTACTGCATCATTAAAGGGAGAGGTGCTTCCTTTTTGGTACATGGCAATTTAATGTTATATATATATGTTAATTTAAACTACAACCCTATATTGTATAATACCTATAACAAGATTGTCATGTTGTATATATAAACACATCTATAAATTAAAAAAAGGTATATACCGATCAAATTAATTGCAAAAAGTTTCTTTAATATAAAATATAAAACGGCTAGCTTTCAAGCGTTAGCTCATCATCAGGCCAAATAATTTCGCAAATTACAACAGTATATATAGAGGTGAGGTAGTGTTTTTACATATATACAACTGAAATTATCTCTGAGAATTTATATATAATATAATAAAAATCATTTACATATAACGGAAATGAAATTATTAAAAACGTTATGCCAGAAAATAATTGAGACATGATTCATTTCGAAATCACAAATTAAAATAAAATAAAAATAGAAGGTGAAATATAGAATATAAAAGAAAACTTAGGTGAATGGATAATGAAACATAAATCGTGAAGGTAAAGACTATGGTTTTATCTACGTGATGTGTGCCGGTACTGCTGTGGTATATCGATTATTCGGTTAATGCTACTATTAAATAAAAGGATTTAAAAGCGCGAATGTTTCTTTTATACATAAAACGAACTTCTACTGTCCTTACTGCGATGAAAAAATATATTGGGAGGGCTTGGCTCATCAGTGGTGAACCCTCCCAGCGGTTTCGCCAATTTAATCCACCAGACCGCTTCTCAGAGCTCTAATATTGTATTGGATCATTCTGCTTTTATATGCTACACTGAAGGATGGAATCTTAGAATCTTTTCATCGCAGTAAGGACAGTAGAAGTTCGTTTTATGTATAAAAGAAACATTCGCGCTTTTAAATCCTTTTATTTTATATTGAAGCGATGCAGCAAAGAAGTAGAAAAGAAGACGTGGGAAAGCCAAGAGAAGAGGTATGCAGGGGCTCCTTCAGGGAAGTGTGGATTGACAAATTCCAGAGGAGGGGGTGGCAGACAGAGGGAGTCCAGCTGGCGCCGCCGTGGGGAAGGGATCAGCCGAGTCAGCTGGCCGGCCTGCAGGGGATTGGTGTGTGCCGAGAAAACATGGCAGTCTGGGGGAAGAAGTCTGTCTGGTGAAAACGGGACCTGCAGCAGGGAGAAGGGCGGTGACGACAGACGCGGCAAGCTGGCTGGAGGAGGTGGGCTCCGGGACTGTGTGGATTAACAAGTGGAGCACGAGGAGGAACCTACCTGGAGCGGCATTGAAGGCAAGTCCATCTACTGTATAGTTACTTATCTACTCTTTAAAGCTCTTATAATAAATATACCGCACTAAGATGTATCCTAAAGAATCCACATTGTCTTCTCAGAAACCTTGTACGCAAACATCGACGGCTGAGAAGAGTCGTAACAATATGTATAGATGGCGCGTTATTGCTTTGTGTTAATTTAATGCTACTATTGTTATTTGAAATTAGTGATTCTAAGATAAGTCTATTATATTTAGAAAAAATGTCAAGAAAATAGCACTTTACATCCTGTAAGTTAAACTGTTGGCTGGCGGATTCCTCATGCTGATAAATTAGAGATCTATTGTCGTGATTTTTAATGTGTTCATTGATTCTGATGGCAACTGTTCGTCCGGTTTCTCCTATGTACGAGGCAGGGCACTGTTGGCAGAATACAGAGTATATGGCGTTTTGCTGATTTCCAGGTTCGTTTATGATACCGGATTTGGTAATGGGGTTTCTTATCATTTGACCTATTTCTGTTCGGTTCGGAGGATAAGGATATCTAGGTATGGTAGTGCGGCTTTAGTTTCTGTCTCCAAAGTGAATTCAATCTGGGGGTGGTAACTGTTTAAGGTACTTAAAATGAGTTGTTCTTTGGCCGGTTCATATTCGCAAAAAATATACCAACAAATCTGTTGGTACATTTTATCTTCGAATTTAAAATTCAGAGTTGAGAGACAGAGTTGGAATAAAGAGATAATTCTATTAGTTTCTATGGGGTCTGTCGAATTCTGAATAAGTAGGTCTTTGAGATTATCTATTATTAAATGGTGGGGGAGGTTAAGAAATAATGACACTACATCGAAGGAACCGATTATGAATCCCGGTGTTGGTTTTAAATTTCTTAAATTAATGATAAAACCAGGTATGCTTCAAATGGAATGGAGGTTTGCTGAACGAATCACTGGGGTTAGGTATGAGGTCAGGAACCTGGACAATGGCATAGCTGGCGAAAGATGATAGGCTATTATCGGTCTCAACGGAATGTTCTCCTTGTGAAGTTTAGGTAGGCCGTAGATGTATGGAACTTGGCCTGTGTTGGCTGTGAACTGCTTAAGTTGGACATCTGTTATTAGTTTCTCTTTCTGTGAGGCTTCTCCTAAATAAGGCAACGATTTTCGAATTGGAGGCTGAGTCGATCTGTTTGAATATAGCTTCGTCTGCAAGAATGTTATGAATCTTCTTAGAATAATCGGATTTGATCATGATTACAGTGGTGGCTCCTTTGTCAGATGTTGTAATAACCAGATTTTCCGTTATATGTAAATGATTTTTATTATTTTATATATAAATTCTCAGAGATAATTTCAGTTGTATATATGTAAAAAACACCCACCACACCTCTATATATACTGTTGTAATTTGCGAAATCATTTGGCCTGATGATGAGCTAACGCTTGAAAGCTAGCCGTTTCATATTTTATATTAAATAAACTTTTTGCAATTAATTTGATCGGTGTATACCTTTTTTAATCGTCATTGCAATTATTCGCAATCTACATCTATAAATATTTATAGGCATGATTGACATGTGTCTTTGCATCACCATATGTAATGTACTTTGTACAAACTGAGGATAAATAAATAAAACGATGTAATAGATTAAGAGCTAAGTTAAAGCAAGATTAAGAAGTTTAAAAACGTCTAAAATCGAGAGAGAAATCCAACAACCTTAAAAAAGAATTCGGCAGCCCGTTGCCATCAAGGTCAAAGGGTGCAGAATGCCGCAGACGTTCAAAGTCCAAATTCTCAGATGTCTCCCCCCTCGGCAAAGATATAAAACCTCGGTTTTAGCCCAACTTAGACAGTCAGACTTCGCCGTCGGCGTGAGCCCTTGTTGGTTGCAGCCAGGTCCACCTCATCGACCATGTAAAACAGTAAGAAACCTTCTTTCTCCATCTTGCTCTTAGCTCGACTCTTATCTGTTCACGGAACTTTCCTACTACAACTGTGTCTCTTCGTTTTTTGTGTGTGGACATTCCCAAGCTTTCCACTCTGCCTCGACCACGACTGCCTGTACTCTGTGAGAACTGTTGAAGGTCCTCCAGGGTGCAGAGAGGTACTGGAAAACTCTCCACACCCTGACTGTCCCTCTCGGTTACTACAGGTTTGACCCTCGGTTACCACATATACATATATATAGATGAAAATTTTGCTGGGAGGAAATTGATCCATAGAAGCGTAGGGCGCCTCTCCCGTCCAAATAAACGCCAAAAGACTAGCCATAGATTTGGCCTAGCCACCTTGCCAGCAAAACACCTTTTTGGTAAATTGTGAAGATTCCATTAGATCCCGTGTGGTTCTCATGGAACAAAGTCCGCCCTAGACTGACGAGGGCCATTAACCCGAAACCATGGTCTCTAGGTGGACGCTTCTCAGTTTGACAAAGCTGGTGTTGTGGCTTTGTCACCGACCCAAGGCCGCTAGTTTGCTGCGACGTCAATAGATGGCGTCAGATTTTGTCGTTTATTTTGACGGGAGAGGCGCTCCACGCTTATATATATATATATGCACGTAGAAAAAATATATTTTAGAATACTGGTGGTGCACTTATTACAATTCGTACAATTCAATATAGATTTGAAATATGTATTTTGCCTTTATTTAGACATTTTTTTCTTCTTTCTCCCATAATTAAATCCATATTCTATTTAGGGACTATCGATATTGGTCCTTTCACTATTTTACAGAATTCAGCCAGATATATTTGAGAGAGAAGCGCTGAAAAGACACACAATATTTACTTTACTAATAATTCTTATACAAGTGATAACTGTGCTGAGAGAATATTACACTGAATAGAAATTGCTCTGTAAAAATAGACAAACACTCTATATACCATCTCTGGAATCTATCATACTCAGGTAGATGACAAAGCCACAGCACCATTTTGGCAAATTCAGAATACTCATCTGGAGGTCATGGTTTCGAGACAATGCCATCGTCAGTATAAAGAGGCTTTGATTCTATAAGATCCTCAAAGGATTGATGCTTAAATCGATTGTGATAGGTTTTTTCAGCTGCTAAAATGGCTGGTCAATTCACAATGACGGAAATATAAAATTACCGGAGCAATATTCGATAATAATGGAAAAAGGACATGTCTTCCAACAAACTAAACACAATAATTTCACAAAGATAGTTTGTAGCTTTGTCCCTGACTTGAATCTACTAGGTTGCAGAATGGGGCATTGGGTTTGATGTTTAATTTAACAGATGAGAAGTGCCATTTCATTTTATAGATCAATTTTCTCCCGCGGCAATATTACCAAATATATTTTAGCCGTAAAATTGACCTAACCACTTTAACAGCTGAACACCTCTTTGGAAAATTCTTAGGATTTCACATATTCCATCTGAATAAGAACTAATTTTTATTTTTTGATCTTTATCTTTATAAAGCTATACAACCAGTTTAACCGCATAAGTTTCTTTTATTTATGAAAAATCATTTTTAATTTCAAAGAGAAATAATTTAATATTTCTAACTTTTGGATGACGTATGGAAAGGTTGAATATATGAAGAGTGATGGTCTATATATGAATGGATGACGTATGGAGGGTGAAAAATATGAAGAGTAATGGCGAACGGAAAAATAAAAGTGTCCAGGAGCGGGAATCGAACCCACAACCTTCTGCTTACCGGGCAGGTGCCATGTCCACTAGGCTATCCTGGACGATATTTCTCCGTTCGTAACGCAGTATCTTTATCTTTATAAAATATATTTTTTATTTTAATCATAAACAATGGAAATTTTAACATTTTTATTGATTCCTAGTCAAGAATTATATAAAAAAAAAATTATTAAACAGTACACCTTATTTAAGGAGGGAGACTCTCTCAATTTGAAATAATTTTCCTCCAGACAAGGAGGGGTCTTCTCGGACTCATCTTGGTTCCACGCCGAGAAAATACTTGTAAATGCGTGTTTTGGCAGAAGACAGGGTGATCACAGCTTCCTCATCCATGCCATGCCCTAAGATCTAGCCCTGCAGGTCAGGAAGCTGCTGGATATAGTGAAGACCTCATGGATAAGAGACTTGATACCGTGGCAGGACCAGTACCGGTGGGCCAGTAAAAGGTCGTTGCACCCACAGGCGACGCAGAACTGTCAGGCCGAGGTTAATTGGGCTGGATGAGACAATGCGTGCAAAGCCAGCCTCACTGTCACGTCCGCGTTGTGCCCGGAGAAGGCGCAGCGCAGGAGCGATGACCAGCTGATGTTGATGGGCAGGTTTATATGTTCCTCCCACTTTCTAGGGAGCTGGGCGATGGGCAGGGAAGCCATGTGTGGACGCTATAGCATGCGGCGGGCAGTGCGGGTGATGACTCGCGAGAATAGCGTGGCCGTCCCGCGTAGCACTAGGGCCTCGCCGATTGTGTTTACTTTTAAGGTCCCGCACAGATTGTCAACAATAAGTCGACGGCAAAATCTGGTCAGCCATGAGGCAGCGTGTTGACCGAGTGAGAAGAGCGGCAGGGCCGAAAAGTCTTCAACGCAGACGCCGACCCACCGGACAGCCAGAAGGTTGGGTGGCCGAATAAGGTGGCACCATCATAAAAAAACAGTAGACCTCCCTGTAAAGGACACCTAGTTGCAGAGCCAAAGTGCCCTTTAGGGAGAGGTGTCCAGAGAGTTGTTAAATAGTAAAAATGGTATTTTTGGCGATGAAAACTGTCCTTTATAGATAGTGTCCTTTATAGTGAGTGTCCTCTAATGGAGGTTGTACTGTATATATATATGTGGTGAAGTTCTGGTAGCTCTTGTAGAATCCTGTCGACTAGAAATGTGATGAGGTATCCAGTCGACTTAAACTATGGAGTGAGTCCCTGTAACCCTCGCTATACTGTGTTGACCGAGAGGAACAGTCAGGATGGGGAGTTTTCCAGTACCTCTCTGCACCTTGGAAGACCTTTAAAAGTTCTCACAAAGTACAGGCAGTCGTGGTCAAAGCAGAGTGGAAAGCTTGGAAATTTCCATACAAAAAACGAAGACACAGTTGCACTAAGAAAGTTCCGTGAATGGATAAAAGTTGAGCTAAGAGCGAAAGATGGAGATAGAAGATTTCTTACTGGTCTACATGATGGATGAAGTGGACCTGGGGTACAACCGACGAGGTCTCACACAGATGGTGAAGTAACTGTCAAGTGACTGTATTTTTGACTAAAGACGGGGGCCTGTATATACCTTTTCTGAGAAGGGGGGTATTGCATTTCAGCACATGCGAGAGGGGCGTGGATCGTCTGGCGAAACTGTACACTGGCGCCGTGGCCGTTTCCATCTTTAGACTTTCTTGTTTTGGGAATACTATATGCTCGATCTCTGCTTTAGCTCAACTCTTAATCTATTACATAGTTTTATTTATTTGTCCTCAGTTTGTACAAAGTACATTACATATGATGATGTAATGACACATGTCAATCATGCCTATAATCATTTACAGATGTGTTTCTATTATACAACATGAAAATCTTGTTATAAGTTATATACAATATGGGGTTGTTGGTTTAAATTACCATATATATGTAGTAATCCCGAGATGGAATGTGCTGGGCAGTCGTGGTAGTGGGTGCGTGATGGGATTCCCGCACTGGGACAGCAAGAGACAGAGGCAGGTCTAAATGGTAACCCCAAGAACTAGAGGAAGACCACGGACGTCACGGATGCCCTAGCCTACGCGGGTAGAAGGGGGGGTGAGAGATCTGACCGACCGTATGACGGCGTCACTCTGAAACAACTAAAACACAACTCTCTTTGTCCCATCTTGGGGGACCTTATATACTCGACTCTGGCAGATGTTGACGATTTCTGATTGGTTCCCGTAATCACGCCACCTGTCAAGCGCCGGGTTATTAATTATGTCTGGCCACGTGTTCGGCCACCTGCTGACGGGGGGGAATGAACTCATTATCATAAACACCTGTTGTCTGGTCCATGGCGTCGTCTGGACTATAGTGTCGTCTTGGTCTACCTTTACCTCTTTGCTTTATTTGTCATTTTGTTACAAGTTCGATATACATTTTATATAGATATGGGGTTATGATAAATATTATAAGAAGGTTGTGCTCTATCTATGTCAAAATATACTACAGAATGTGTCCCCGGTGATGAAGGTTTGGTTGGGGGAATGACATGTAATGAATGATAACCTAACAAACCTATTATAAAAAATAAAATAAATAATTTGTGTACAAATTAGTTAAAATTGTTATTAAGCTATAAATTAAAAAGAGAAAGATGCTGTAATGGTGGTGTATCAATGAAATAAAAATCAAGGTTATAAAAATAAAAACGTACAAAATGAATGATAAAAGATTAAGAGAAGGTATATAATACAAAATGGTAACTATGGTAAAATTAATCGTACAAGGAAAATAATATCTTATGGCATAAAAGATGAGAAGAAAAAATATTTAGTTAGTTTGTTAACTGAACGTATAATGTGACGCTAAGGTTGAAAAAGGGAAAGGGGGTATCTGAGCATGTTTCTGCAAAAGTAGTATCCCAAGCATCCTGCAATGCAATGCGAACTTGTTTAAGTGAGGCATTGTTTTCATTAACAGAAGGCCCAAGATATTCCGTCTGCATCATTAGCTCAGACAGTGGAAAGAGGTGGGAAGATTGATGGAGGTAAAGGGGAGAGGTAGAGGTAAGAGGGATCCCTGTTGCCCATAATGATTATGCCCGGTTGAATGATGAGAGAAAAAAAAAGTGAAAAGTTGAAAATATGATGAATTGATATGATGAGTCGGACGATGAGAAAAAAAAAATATCGCGCTGGATATCCTGAACTCATTATCGGGAATGGTATAGTGAGGAAGGATTGTTCCAGTCGGATTAATCAATGAAAAAAAAAAAATGTTCGGCGAACTGGAATCTCTTGGAAGGTAGTTGGAGGTTTGAAGGATGTGGGAAAGGATAGGTGGATGTAAGAGATTTATTGCTGCCAATTTTGATTGTGTCCGGCTTGTGTGGTGAAAAGAAAACGTTGAAAAATGAAAAAATGATGATGAGCCGGACGATGGGAGAAAAAAAATAAAAATCCAACTGGGTCTCCTGAGCTCACTGTTGGGAGATGTACAGCGAGGAAGGGTCTTTTAGTTAGGTTAATCAATAAAAAAAAAAAGAAAATGGCTGACGAACAATAAACTCTTGATGGAGGGAAAGGTTGGGAGGAAAGGTTCATGGGATAGAGTTAAGAGGTTGTAAGGGAAGCGTCAAAAATAACATTTTGAAAATCTATTAAGAAAAATAAAATGATAAACGTTTTATCTGTTCAAGAAATATTATAAATATTGTTAGTTGTAGGTTTTTTAAAATGGTGCCTAAAATAGTTGAAGTTGTAAAATGCTAAGTCTAGACATGATGAGAGAAAGAAAATTAAAATTAAATAAACATATTAAAGGTAATAATATATAAAGGGTTGATTGGTAATTGAAGGCATTAATGTTGATGGTTAATAAACAAAATGATATTATTGATGAATAGTGAAATGTTTTATCTACATTGGTAAGTTAAAAAACAAAGTGCAACACCACAAAACTAGTAAAAGTGTAAGTCTATTTACAAATAAATGAGAGAAAAGCTAGCAAACCTATTAAATGGGAAATAATTTGGGGCACAAATTAGTTACTAGAATAAAAATAAAGATAAAGGGGAGTAGTGGTGACACATTGATATAATATTATAAAACTACAAAAATTATATAAGAGGAGTGCATAGGAAGGATAAATTTAAAGTAAACACACACAATAGCGAAAGTAAATATTTGGGAAAGTTGGTATACTAGTTACAGTTTTTTGTTACTTAAAGTGCCTTGAATATTTACAACATAGTTTCAGGGATGTAATACAGGAAGGAGGAGAAGTAGAGGTAATAAAAGTGAAATTAAAATATAAAAGAAAAATGACTTAAGCAAAAGGTTTGCGATAGGTAGTGACGCAGTGAGAAATAAAGGAAGAAGGTCTGAATTGGTTTCTGCAAAGGACATCTCAGGAGTCCTGCCCTGCAATACGAGCTTAGAAGCGAAGTATTGTTTTCAGGGTTCAGCAATCTCAAGATGCTCTGTAAGTAGCATTAGATCAGATGGGAAAAAGGCGTGAAGATCGAAGGAGAGGTAGTTATGGGAGAATATGGGGAAGAAATCTTTTCTGAGAGAGGTTAAAAAGAGATGGTGTCTCAAAAGCTGCACTGCTGTCGGTGATTGAGCTCGATAAGATGAAAAATAAAATTAAACGAAAAATGAGTGGGCGCATCGTGCTGTGATGGCCTGGGTCGAGCGTTAGAGAAAAAAAATCTTGCTGGTTACCCAAGCTCTCCGTGTGGAGTTAACATGGGGAGGAAGAGTGTACCAGGTCGATGAATCATTAAAAAAAAAATAAAAAAGGTTGACGAGCAGGAGTCTCAGGAACCGTTGAAGAGGTTAGAGGGTGGAGGTAGATTGTGAAAACAGGGCTCGACTGTTGCCATTGATTGATTGAACCTGAGTTTGAGGAAAAAAGAATGAAATAAAGAATGCTGGGACGGTGACCTGGGTGTAAATAAAAAAAATCGGCAAACAGGAACTCTGCGATGGACGAGGGGTGGTTAGAACGAAGGCATAGAAGGCCAATGGAAAATGATCAAGAGACGAGAGAAGTATGGAAGGCCTATAATTGATTGATTGACAGGTAAGAGTTTTGCAGTAAGAAGGACTGTCTCTGCTAATGATGGATGCTAATGATGTAACAAGGGAGGGAGAGATGAAGTAGAAGAAAAAAAAAACAATTAGGGGGAGATCAGTGCGACCTTGAATTTGTTGTCCCGTTAAGACGCACAGACAAATCGCTAGATTGGAGATTATAAGCGGTGATTAGGTTTAGAAAATGATAAAATAATGAATTTACGAAATTTTTTAAGAGAAAAGGTTATGGCATGGGTACAAAATTCGGTAGAGTTTCGTAAATGACAATTTAACACAGGTAGGAATGAAATGCAATGGGGTATGGAAATTTTATGGTATGTTATTTAGTTTTCGCATATTACATTTATAATTGTATTTGTAATTGTGGGGGAAAATGGGAGGCACATTTTAAGATGAGATAATTTAAAATTGATATTTATAAAAATACAAATCTAGGACTATTTTTTAAAACTTTTAAATATTGAGAAATATCAATTGAAATAGTAATAGGTTAAGTAAAATAAAGAGCGTAATAAATTTAATTATTAATACTATGGCCATAAATAAGGTATTAAAAAAAACTCACAAATAAGTTTAGAATATATGATTCGAGTAATTAAAATACAATATGATTTTTGTTTTATGAAAAATTGAAATTAATTAATTTAAATTTAAAAAAAAAAAGTTGCTTAAAATAAAGTAAAAATTGATAAATGAGGGTGTATAAGATTTAATATTTGAATTTAAATGCTATAAAAATGGTAAAATAATGAACTTGAAGGATTTATAATAATAATGTTATTGCTATTAAAATGGTATCGAATAATTAATTCAGAGCAAACGGAGATAGTGTTACATTAAATAGTTCTGTAGAGAAAATTCTCTTACCAGATGGATGTCTTGAATGGGTCTTGTGGAGTGGGCTGCGATGAGGCTTGGTGATCACTTTTTGCGATGGTTGCCATGGGACATCGTCGATGTTGGTTGACGGGGCAATGTCAGGATTTCTCGATGATTCTTGTCTGCCTGTTCGAGCCGATGGAGGAAGATGTTCGTGGCGCAGTAGATGTCGATGGGGGCGATAATGACCTTCTCGATGCGAGGTGCGGTTAGTCCTCGCATGGCGTCTTTTAGGTGGCTTACTCGGTCTTCGCTGTGGGTTTGCATGTTGGTGAGGGCATCCGCGACGTACTCGTCTTCGGCCTCCGTCATCCTCTGCAAGCTGCTGTCCTCAGTAATCCTGTCGACTTTAACGGGTTCTGTAGTAATCCCGAGATGGAATGTGCTGGGCAGTCGTGGTAGTGGGTGCGTGATGGGATTCCCGCACTGGGACAGCAAGAGACAGAGGCAGGTCTAGATGGTAACCCCAAGAAGTAGAGGAAGACCACGGACGTCACGGATGCCCTAGCCTACGCGGGTAGAAGGGGGGGTGAGAGATCTGACCGACCGTATGACGGCGTCACTCTGAAACAACTAAAACACAACTCTCTTTGTCCCATCTTGGGGGACCTTATATACTCGACTCTGGCAGATGTTGACGATTTCTGATTGGTTCCCGTAATCACGCCACCTGCCAAGCGCCGGGTTATTAATTATGTCTGGCCACGTGTTCGGCCACCTGCTGACGGGGGGGAATGAACTCATTATCATAAACACCTGTTGTCTGGTCCATGGCGTCGTCTGGACTATAGTGTCGTCTTGGTCTACCTTTACCTCTTTGCTTTATTTGTCATTTTGTTACAAGTTCGATATACATTTTATATAGATATGGGGTTATGATAAATATTATAAGAAGGTTGTGCTCTATCTATGTCAAAATATACTACATATATATATATATCCATATTAATAAAATGGAAATTTCATAAGTGGACATCACTAAAAACTTTCGTTACAATGCATCAATTTCAACCAAATTTTCAACATTTATGTAAAACGAGATGGAGCAGGTTTTGCTTAACATCAAAATATATTTCTTAACATTGACATGCGTAACTTCGCTGTTATCGATTAAATACAAAAAAAAATCAACAGAGTTAATTTTATTTATATATAAATACAAAATTAAATTTCAACAGAGTTATTTTTTTTACATACTAGCTAATAATCTCAATCTAAAAAATATTCAAAACAAGCAATTTTAAGATAACACCATATGTAAAACAGTCGGCCAAGAAAACAACAACGATATTACATCTTTCTCACATATTCACACACAATCTTGATTAATAATTAAAACTAATCTTTAACATTGTTTATTATACTTCAACTTTTATTTCTACATTTGTTTTTAAATACCCAATTGTTTTATCATGTTTCTAATTTCGCCTAACAAATATACAAATTTATAGTGACCAACATATGCAAATTTTATCTTTGTTTTTATTTAACTTGATATCGTAAACATAACATCCATTGTAAGCATTTTTCTGTTCACCTTCCGTGGCTTCTCTTTTCTCTGATAGTTTTTAGGTGTAGTATATTTTCTTATTACTAGACTACAAACATTCCCTCGAGAAAAACCTGGGCGAAGCCGGGTACATCCGCTAGTATATATATATATATATATTAAAAATAAAGAAGGCATATCTTGACCAAAAGCACATGTGCTTTCTAGATGGCAGAGCGCCATTTAGTGTTTCTATTGTTTTTCATATATATATGTTATGAATATTTTGTGTTGTTGTTAGATTAGGCTTGATAAGACAAAGGATCGATAAGATAAAGGGTTGAGGTGCAGTCGTGATAAAAAAAGATAAATATTTACCGTCAAGTAGCTTTTATTTTCAATTACTTGAGGAAAGATTACACATTTGTTAGTTTCACATTATATAGAATTTATAATTTAATCCTATATTAGTGATTTAAAAGGGTTGTTTGGTTAACTACGCATATTTACAACAAAATTATACAACGAAACTAAACAACTAAACTAAAAGTCTTTCTAAAAACGATGATAACAAAAATAAAAATTATCAATGAATAAAATGAAATATATATTTTTAAAATATAGAAATATTTAGAGTTTTAGATTATATAATATTTTTAGATTATATAATATATATATAGAATAATTGCAAAAGTAGGAAAAAACACAATTATCCTGATATATAAATAAATTATAAAGGTCTGCGGCGTGTGTGATTATAAACAATACTTAAAATTATACGGCATAAGCGCGAAACGCGTTCGTGGATGGCTTTTCTTGATTTATCAAGAAATTGGGTTGGCCAAATATCAGGGAACAGGCTAAATCAATGAATAGTTGATTTCTGTTCCACCAGATGGCGCTCTGCCTTCTGAAAAGCACATGTGCTCCTGGTCAGGATATGCCATTTTTAATATTGATTTCAACACCTGATCTTTTTATCTTTTTTTTTTTTTATTATTATTTTTTTTTATTATTTTTTTCTTTCGTTTTTTAATATATATATATATATTTAAACAATATTCCGTCACATATAGACAAAATATCAAATCTCAAAGCATTTTAAATAGTTTGATATTATTTCAAATACTTAGGTACTTAAAAAGAGAAGGTAACTCTTTAAAAAGTAAACATTTAAGTTTGAAAATGTTCCTATACTATAATTGTGAGAGAGATATCTGGGTTGTCGGAGAGAATCAATAATATTATAAAAAATTCTCGGAGAATTTTCAATTTTTCTTTATATATAGAAATTCTATAATAGTATGAATATCCTATAATATTTCAAGAATTTATATATGAATGTATATTTTGATTTGTTTACTCCCGCGTTTTTCATTTATTTAAGAAATTCATATTGGAATTGCGCCAAAGTAATTTGGAAATGGGCTTATTTGATTATACAGCTTACAACAATAGTTGTACAATTCTCTGAAGAAAGGCGAGAATTGCCTTTCAAAAACAACTTTTCGACTATAAATTCGATTAGGATTTGGGTTTTTATTATTCTCTCTATCAAAAACATATATATTTTACTAAAACAGGGACGGGATAAATATAATAAATCAATTTTGGAAATAATTTTTCAAATTGGCATATATATCTCTCTATTAAATAGAGAGTTCTGAATAATATTTGATATTATGATACTTCAGGGGGCGCCATCTAAATGCAGTAAGGCCAGTAGAAATTGTTTTAAAAGAATCATACGTTTCTATAACAGTTTCGAATAATTGATATGTGAAAAAATGATTTAAAAAATAAAAAAGTTTAGGTTTTCATAGTAAAAGCAAGTTGAGGCATATCCTGACACTTTTTAATCTGCAAAACGCTCGTGTTAGTGGTCAGGATATGCTTAATTTGTTTATAATATATTTGATATGTTCGAATATTCATAGAGTGGAATAGATCGAAGATTTATCAATATCAGCCTATAATTTTGAGTGATGAAATGAGAATAATACGAGTAGAGATCATTGAAAATAAATTTTCGTATCTAAGTAAAAACAAGGATATACACGGAAAACAAGGATATACGCCTGAAGATAAACTATTTGATGTTTTTATCATATTCCGACCACACAATTAGAGAAATTATTCATTACCATCACAAAAAAGTATAAACTCTCCATAAACCTACATTCTATAGGGCTTTATAAAAAAGATGCAGACACACAAACTTTTGTTAAAATGGATTGCCATGATTTACACGAGCAATATACCCCATTATGAAAGTTCGAACTTTTATAGACGTGTATGATTCTTTTCAAAAATTCAACAATTTATACAGCCCTTACATTGCAGTAAGGGGAGTAGAAATTGCTTAATTTTCAAAAAGAATCATACGCGTCTATAATAGTTTCGAATTTTTATAACAGATGGCGCGCTAATGCATCATAATACCCTATTAAATTCATTTCATTTTATGAATACTTCAACCATCTCTCTTATTCTATAGACCTAGCTCCTAACGATTATTACTTATTTTTAGACATCTGAAAATAAAAACATATTTGAAAAATAAATAAAATTTAATAATATAATGAAGTTATCTACATAGCCATCTCTTCCGGATAGTAGTCCCACTGTGATTTGAAAAGAAGTAACTTTTCAGCTTTCTCCATCAGCGCCACGTCATCCGGTATTTCGACTCCTTTCCGCTTGCATTCCATATTCTCTGTGAATTTCATAATTTGCATTGTTGCGCGATTTTATATTACACATATCTGGTATTTTCATTGCGTTTGGGTGATTCCACTTTTCTCACAGCTCATCATATTTGAACGGTTTAGCAGGAAGACAGACATTTTGTACAGTACGTACATTATTCAGGGTGAATCTATGCCTATCCTCTACAGGGCTGACCTCACAAGAAACACGTCGAGAAGTGAAATCTTCCTGCATTCTCCCGTCTCTCAATTTGAGCCGCAGGGGGTCAGTTCTCCCCCGTAGTCCAAGTTGATTCGCAAATCCGCATCCTTAATCGTCACGGAAGAGCATTTATCAAAAATTGCACACTCCTTCCTTGACTTTCCATCCTTTCCATACAGTTGGAGCATAATAACCCGCAGTAGGACGGATCGTGAGTTCCACTCAACAGTCTACTTATTTATGCTGGGATTCTGGTGTCGGCTGACAAGGTTGCCGCTGGTATTTTCTTTTCAATATGCAGAAGGGAATGATGGTTCCGCTCACATCCAACAGCACCACACACTTCCTTCTGGCGGCAGCTTTTATGCCATGTCCTTTTCGCAAACAGGAAATGCACAGCTCCTTTTGTTGACTATCTTCCATCGGTCATCAATGTCACTAGACTTAAATTGCTGGTAATTCCCAATGCAATGACCAGCTTCATCACATGCCGCGCATTTCTTGGGAGAACCTGACTCAACTGCTGCCATAACGCTACGATGCTTATTCTACTAATCACGGCTTTTATTGAAGTCCGGGATGGTCACCATACTGGCTGCTGCAGCTTTTCTATTCATCCACTTGGAAAGATCTTCCAATGTAACCCCTTCTGTACCTTCTCGCATTAACACGTATTCTCCCCATTGTAACCGCATCGCATCTGGCAGCTTGTCCACCAACTCCTTCTTCAATTGAGGATTTTGTAGATGGCTCGGGGTGTTCAGTGCCTTTACCGTTGTCACCAGGTTATTTATAGCGTTGGCATAATCCAGGATCCCAGACAAACAACCTTTTTTTCGGCGATGGAGTACTCTTGACCGTTTCAATCAATGCATGCACCACGTACTCATGCTGCCGTACCGCTTCTCTAACATCGGTTTCACCATTTCAGAATTGGCTGGGATGATCATGAGAGCACGCACAGACTTTCTTGTCTCCCCTTGCACCGCTCTATCCAGCCTCGTCATGCTTTCAGCTGGAGAATATCCACAGTCTTTGGTCGATTGCCGACAATGTTGGATGAATATTGGCCAATCAAGGGGGTTCCCGGAAAATACAGGCAGCTGACTTCCCGAACTTTGACGAGCTATGAATTTTTCTGTATTAAGGCCTTTCTGTTTGAAGGCCTCCACTAATGCGATTGCTAATTCGTTAGCACCATAATTAGGCTCTGGATCATTCAAGTAGCGACCTTGCTGTGTTGACGGACAAAATACAGGGGTAGACTGCGACAAAAATGGCTCCTCTGGTCTCGTCTCTTGTTCGGCTAGGTATTTTCCATCATTCTCGGCTTTAATGTCTCCAGGAACATCGTGATCGCTGCTAAGGCACTGGGAATGATATTCATAAGGCTCCTTCACAGTTCCAGTTCCTGCTTCTGCAGTGAGTTAACCCGAAGCTTCCCTTTCTCCTCTTCTATCCTCAGCTTCACCACCTAAAGCTCCATTCGCTTCCTTAACGATCTGATCGATATGACGCAGCTGACGGTCCACCTGTTTCAAGTTTTGTTCCAGTGTCTTTTTTCAAATTCCCATGAATTTCCACAAAGCTGAGTCTGTCTGGAACATCATCCGTTGTTCTGGACATGTGTAAACCCTCCCCAATCGCCTCTGTTGTAACCATGGAAATTGTCTTCTGAGACTCTGGATATCTTACTGACCCGATACCAGAGATTTCTCTTGTACTCCTCCTGATACGAAGAGTTTCCTCCAAATCTTTTGACTGTGTCTTCATAGCGCTTCTATCCGGATCGAGGGATCACTCTTTGGTGCGGTAAGGGCTGTCTGCCCTAGTTGCCCTTAAAATCAGATATCAAGGGACCAGTCTCCCATGTGAAGACAATTTAAAGCTGTAAAGGAGGTTCAGTAAGACACCCGAGACCAGCCACACGTTCACACTGACCTTTATTAATCGAAATTTTCCCTTTTATCCTAACCTATTTTACATATTTATTAAATTACACAAAAACAACAAAAATACTATAAATTTACATAATACCTAAAATTTAGCTGCGTCTGATATTTGCATACAAAGAAAAAATCTAATCTTGTACAATGGTTTAAACCTTTGCTATCGGTATTACGATTATGTTGAGGGAGCCATATTTATTGATCCGAAGAGATATTTTTGACTGGTGTCTGTCGCTGATAAGTTTGTTTTGGCGTTTGATTTCGTTTAGAATAGAAATGATCTTTTTTGCAAAATCTTTAGGTGACACATTCTGACCTAAGAGAAAGATAAGTCCTTTAATCGTTTGTGAGAGAAGACGAATATTGGAATGGCTGCCTTTGATTCTGGCAATTAACAGGTCTTTTTGGGCGGTTTTGATTATTCGCGAGGAGAAATGATTGCCAACAGGATCCTTGATTCTAAGAGATGGAGGGATAAAATTGGAATTCTGGCATGTGAGATTGAACTGGAGGTTATATCTCCATCTGGCTAGTTGGAGGGATTTGATGCGTAATTTCCTGCTGTAGAAGCTGAGATCGTTGGTTGTATGACTCATGGTACACGTGACAAGAACTTCGGTTAGGATGTAGAGAACAATTTGCTGTTCCTAAAATATCCTGTATATGCGATTATTTTACTCGAAAACCCATTACGATTGCTTAATATTGCTAATATTGCTTAATATATATTCATAATGAGTAATATAAATAAGGATTATTTTTCTGGAAAGTAGAAATCTGTTTGAAACTCCGCAATCAAATACCGTCTCCTCTTATGCAATGACTTACGTCAATGAATGGAAAGGCCAATATAAGCAACATGGAAGTTTCTTCTATGAATGTACAGCCTTGTATTGTTTTTCACATTTCTTTAACTGTAAACAAGTTATTTCTAATAGTCTGATCATTAATATGAGAAGTAGAGCATATAATTGATTTTTTATTATTCTATATGGTATTTCTTCATATTTTATCAATTTTTAAAATAAGTTTGATATCTGTTTTGAATCCATCTTGTAATTGAAATATCCATAGGTGATAATACAATATATGCTAAATAAGTTGCAAGAAAAGCACTGGATCACTTTAAAATTATTCACAATCAAGAAATAGTTCTTCGAATTTTAAAAAAATATTTTCTGGGTAAAGTATTTCTAATTCTAAGAACTGTGAATTCCGCCGGTCAGGCAACCTCTAACTTCGTGATAATCATGGAATAGCTTACAACCTCCTAGATAAAGTATTTATCAACAGTAAAAAATAATTGATTACACATTGAATAAATGATATCAAAAATCACTATGAAAATTTAAGAAGAGTAATAAATACAATATGATCTAACTAGGGCTTTATAAGATGAAGGAAAACATTCCAAAAATCAACATAACAAAATATTACAAATAAAAACACCAAAACACGAATGTTTCTTTAACAAATAAAGCAAACTTTTTGTTGTATTATATAGATGGCACGTTTTTGCTATGTATTGCTATGTATAACAAAATATAGTTAATAGTTAATGAAAAATAAATCACACGATTCACATAAAACATTCTATATTACCAGAGACAGAACTAATTATTTACAATATCAATTAGGATAAGTGGGTCAGGAGGTCTGTGGAATAGAAATGGGGCGTTTATGGCAACCTGACCGGTAAAATACAGATTAGTCTCCAATACCTTATCAGCATCATTATTGGTAAAACTCATAACTACAGAAAATTGGCGTTCGATTTATTAAAATTCCTTCCTTCAATGCCTTCCTCTATTGAGGGTGGCCCACATGGTCTCTCCATATCTCCATCCTTCAGTGCCTTACTCTACTGAGGATGGGCCACATGGTCTCTCCAAATATCCATCTTTCAATGCCTTCCTCTACTGAGGATGGGCCACATGGTCTCTCCATATCTCCATCCTTCAAGCCTTCCTCTACTGAGGGTGGACCACATGGTCTCTCCATCTTTCAATGCCTTCCTCTACTGAAAGTGGGCCACATGGTCTCTCCATATCTCCCTCCTTCAATGCCTTCCTATACTGAGGGTGGACCACATGGTCTCTCCATATTTCCTTCACCATCCTCTTCATCTCCTCGTAGGTGTATCGTCCAGTCCATTGTTTTATATCGTCTGTGTATTCCCGTCGTCTCCTTCCTCTCGATCTTTTCCCTTGGAGCTTTCCTTCCAACACTGTCAGCAATTATTAAAGTAACCACTTGGATAATTTTACTTTTAAATGCCCCTTCATCTTCAGTTATCCCTTTATATTAAATTCCATGACATTTTAATTAAATATATTTTAGCTGTTTATAGTAACAAACTTTGGTTTAGAATTTCATTTATATATATATGGTTTCATTTGTAAATGGAATATATTATTCCAAGAAATAAAAAAATATGTCCATTTTAGATTTGCCTATCTAGCTTCAAATCAATATTCAGGCCGCTAAATGATCTATTCCTACCAGTATATTCAAAACGATGGAAAAATTCTATCTTATAGATGGAAAAAAAAATTGCCGGGTGGAAATTGATCTAGAAAAGCACAGGGCTATTCTCCCGTCAAATTAAACGTCAAACTTAGACGCCATCTTTTTTAGATCAATTTGCTCAAGGCAAATTTCCCATCTATATTTTGGCCATAGATTCGGCCCAGCCACTTTACCAGCTAAACACCTATTTGGCAGATTGTGAAGATTCCATTGGATCCCGGATGTATCTCATGGAATAAAGTAAGCCCTAGGCTGACTAGGGCCATTAGCCCGAAACCATGGTCTCCAGGAAGACGCTTTACAGTTTGTCAAAGCTGGTGTTGTGGCTTTGTTACCAACTTGAGGCCGCTAGGGTGCAGCGACGGTCAATAGATGGTGTCTAGTTTTAAGGTTTAATTTGACGGGCGAGGAGACCTACGCTTTTTATAAGTTTATCTCTTGATTCTTAAGCTCCCTATGTAACCATGGTACGCATACTTGCGGACTGACCGGAAATTTTATCAGAAATAGATACAAAAATGCGTCTTTTTTTTTCATGGGAGATATCCCTTCTACTACTAAAACCCTAACAGGATTCGAACTTGAACTCTTTCTATCCACAGTCAAATACGCCATTCCAAGTAATTAGGTTATACATAGGAAAATAAGGGCTACGTAGACAAGAAGACAATACAAAATAAATAAATTATACTTTTTTTTAAATATAAATACCTAACTATTTTCTATTATTGTTATTTTAACATTAAAAGGTATCAACGCAAACTTGGCCTTGAATACTAATTTATTGATTTTCAGGAAGCCACTAGAACCGAATAGGTAGGTGTACACCGCGCTGACGAAGGCCAACAGCCTGAAACGCGTACATGTTTGGCTTTTCTTGATTTATCATCGGGTTGACTAAATATCATGGAGCTAACTAAATCCACGTTTAATTGATATTTGTTCCACTAGATAACGCTCTGTCATCTGAAATGCTCGAGTGAACGTCCAGGAGATATGCCAATATTTATTTTTTAAATATATATATATATAACTTAAGAAAAAGGCATCTCCTTATCGTGCAACTGAAAGTTGCTGATGGCAGGCGCCATCTATCGGAATAAATATCAACTATTCTCGTTGATTTTTAAATATTCCAGAATTGGCCAAATACCCATTCTTGATTAATCAAGAAAAGCTAACCACGGACGCGTTTCGGGCTGTTGGCCCTCATCAGCGTGGTGCAAGCTGTACCTCAACGACCAAAAAAGTTGGTCATTAAGGTATCCTGAAAAATAATGAAACGGGTAGTTAAGGCCAGAATTGCGTGAGAACGCTACACAATGTGAAAAAAGTTATATTATATTTCTTAAGTTATACACCTTATCCCAGTACAATATCACATTTGTACTATTTTTTCACATTGTGTAGCGTTCTCACGCAATTCTGGCCTTAACTACCCGTTTCATGATTTTTCAGGATGCCTTAATGACCAATTTTTTTGGTCGTTGAGGTACAGCTTGCACCACGCTGATGAGGGCCAACAGCCCGAAACGCGTCCGTGGTTAGCTTTTCTTGATTAATCAAGAATGGGTATTTGGCCAATTCTGGAATATTTAAAAATCAACGAGAATAGTTGATATTTATTCCGATAGATGGCGCCTGCCATCAGCAACTTTCAGTTGCACGATAAGGAGATGCCTTTTTCTTAAGTTATACACCTTATCCCAGTACAATATCACATTTGTACTATTTTTTCATATATATATATATATGTTATGAATAATTTTTGTTGTTGTTAGATAAAGGGTTGATAAGACAAAG
>CP092871.1:37659306-37671570 GCA_030710605.1 Cordylochernes scorpioides
AATCATACTTGTCTATAATAATTTCGAATTTTCATAATAGATGGCGCGCTAAATCTTCATAATATAGAATAGTGTGGGTGGAAATATACCTCGCTATGTCTTTTTAATATATAGGATACGGTATATATATAATTAGTGATTTGAAAATAATTAACAATTGGTCTCTAGGTGGACGCTTTTCAGTTTGCCAAAGCTGGTGTTGTGGCTTTGTCACCGAGCCGAGGCCGCTAGTTTTGTGGCGACGGTCAATAGATGGCGTCTGGTTTTAGACGTCTATTTTGACGGGAGAGGCGACCCTTGTCTCTTTAGATCAATTTCCTCCCGGCAAAATTTCCATCTATATTTTAGCCATAGATTTGGCCCAGCCACTTTGCCAGCTAAACACCTCTTTGGCAAATTGTCAAGATTCCATTGAATCCCGTGTGGATCTCGTGGAAAAAATCCGCCTTAGACTGACGAGGGCCATTAGCCCGAAACCATGGTCTCTAGGTGGTCACTTTTCAGTTTGCCAAAGCTGGTGTTGTGGCTTTGTCACCGACCCGAGGCCGCTAGTTGCGGCAACGTTCAATAAATGGCGTCTGGTTTTAGACGTCTATTTTGACGGGAGAGGCGACACTTGTCTCTTTATATATATCTTATATAAAAAATATTATTTTATTTCAAATTATATTTCCATAGATTAAACTATTCTGTTAAATCTACCACCAGATGTCGCGACTTCCCTTTTTATATAACCCATTGTTGTTGTTTCCCGTTGGCCGGCTCAAATCTTTTGTAATTATGTAAATATAAGTATTTTGTTTTCTTTATTTTACTCGACTTAAAACAGGTAGTACTTTATTAATTTTATATATATAATCTTAAATCTCAATTAAATCTAATTCTGATTTAAGCTATTTTTATTATTACCACGACTGCAATATCACATATTCATGTATCAGGCAAATGATAAATAATTCTATAAATATAGATTTGAAAATGAGCAGAGAATCTTTATTATAATATATATATATATATATATATATATATATATACGTATAAATATAACAACAATTTCCTAGACAAGCAGATAAAAATGCACACATATATATAATAAAGATACCCAGGCCTGCACAACAAATGGCTTCCATTTAATTATATTCCACCGAGTAATCTGCTTTCTGTGACGTAGGAAATTACAAACAACATCCATCACATCTGGCAACACCCCCGGATAGTTTCCTTTCTTCCTACATAAATATTCCAGATAGATTGTTGTTGTTAATTTTAATTCTTATTGTGTGCTTGCTTTCTTTTGTAAAATATTCACATTAATATTTTGGTGCTTGTTTATAAATAAATATATTCTAGATGTGAAATCTGATAAAAAGAGTTTTGATATAAAAAGAAACGGAATTTGTTTGTTTCGCCTCTCTACATTACTACAATAATTTGAATTTGAAGCAAAAATCCGCTATTGGTATTAAAAATTCAAGTTCATTATGAATAGTTTATTTTTAAAAATATTCATCACCTATATAGATGAAATTAAAAATGAAAGTTTGATATAGAAAGAGGGATTAATAGTTTAAACCTTTGAATATGTAAATTAACCTGAAACCTGGCTAATATGCGGTTATATTCCAATTATATATAATATACTAGCACTTCTTCCTATATTTTGACGGGATTTTTATAAAATTATGTTATTTTTCATTTGTCTTAGGTCGTTGATTTATGTATAGCTTACCCAACAAGCCCTTTCTTGTTTCTCTCCCCCTTGACACATTGTAAATAACATCACTGATTATTGTAACTATTGTTCCTGTATATACCCTCTTCTACTTGGAGAAGTTGCATAAGACCAAAGGGTCAAAACAGGGACTTTTGTTGTTGTTATTATTGTTGTTCTTGTATGTACCCTACATTTGCGTATAAGACTAAAATGTCTTTAAAAAAAGCTTTTTGTTGTTGTTTTTGTATATAATATACTGCCATAAAGCTAGTACTGTTATAGTAATGCTCAGAATATATTTCCATCAAATTCTAAGTCATATGTTAGATGTAAATATGGCACAGTGTTCTGCCAATCATCAAATGAATCACATCATTAACAGCGCCACCAAGTGTTAAAAAGACGAATCAGCAGATTCCAGGCCATTATCCAACTTATCAGGATGTCATTACCTCGGGTCATTTATTTATTTTAGAGACGACCTTTCCTTTGTTTGTCTGCTTTTTATTTCGACGTATCTCCCTCGGTCCATTAATCAACCCTGCCTCCTGTACTTAGAGCTGATAAATCTGTTAAATTATAGCTTCCATTCTGCCAAATTTAAGCCATCTTTTCTACCCCCGTAAATGGTATCATATGTAATGGTGTAATAAATATCATACCTATGTATATATATATTAAAAACAAAAGAGGCATATCCTGACCAGGCTCACATGAGTTTTTCTAGATGGTAGAGCGCCATCTAGTGGAGCAAAAATAAACTGAACGTTTATTTAACTTGCTCCGTGATATTTGGCCAACCCAATTTCTTGATAAATCGAGAAAAGTCAACCACGAACGCGTTTCAGGCTATATATGTCATAATATTCGTAAATATATAAATAAAATGGCCTGTGTGGGAGTACAAGGGAAGATAGCCGGGTTAAAAAACAACTCCCTTAGTAAACAAAATTCAATTATTTTCCCTCCTAGGGGATTTATCTTACTCAAATCGGTTAAAAGGCGGCTGGATGTGGTGATCAAGGGACAGTTCTCACCGAGGTGGTCTCGACACCAGTTGTTCTAGGGGTTGTCCTTGAGACTTCTATCATTCCTCCCCGATCTATTTCCTCACGGGGCCTCTGTTTCTTGTGTGTCCTTAACACCCATTACTCAACCACCACGACTGCCTATAACCAACATGCTACACTACAGTCATCCAACAGCAAAACTAAATTGCAACATATATGTATAGTATATTTCAAACTGTATGACACTTTTAGTATATGTCACATATCTTCCAATTAGTTAAAGCCGATACCTTAAAATATCCCACCCTTCTATTGAAATGTACACTATTTCTATTTACTACCACCCCATATTTTGTATATAAACTATTTGTATTTTAATCCCCTATTTGTATTTAAAACTAAAAATGGTGACGTCAAAATAAAGATCCAAAGAGTGTTCGGTCAGCTGGTGGCAGGGACAGATGGGAGGAAAGAGGCAACGCCCAGCCCATGTGGGGTCCAGAGGGACATTTTTATAGACGAGCCCTATAATAAGGACAGGTTTCGGCAGGGGGTCAGCAGATGGTTCTAGGGTGTGGACATCGGCATACGGCTTCTGTCTCAGTCAGTCTCTCCCTCCATGTCTAGGGGATAAGCATCCAAGTTTGTGTCATGGCCTCTACGTCTGTCCCGTGGGCTGTCCCCGATCACTCTCGGTGCTAACATCTAGCCCTGCCTCTGCTTCTTGTTGTCCGCGTGTGGGAAGAACATCAACACTTGCCTCACGTACACGACTGCCAGTTCATCCATACGTCGGCACATATGCAACAATATTACAGAAATTCGACATTATAACTGAGGACAGCAGCAGGCAGAGGATGACAGAGGCACCTGTGGTCAACGGCGCAATCGTGTGGATGCTCCTTCTACTTGTCCTCCACCTTGACGATCTAGTGGACCATCTCAAAGACGCCATGCGAGGACTAGCTGTACATCGCCTCGAGTAGGTCATCATCGCCCCCATCGACAGCTGGGCCACGAGCACCTTCCTCCATCGGCTCGAACAGGCAGACAAGATTCATCGAGAAATCCTGGCATTGCCCCGCCAACCAGCATCGACGATGTCCCATGGCAACCAAGCCTCATCGCAGCCCACTTCACAAGACCCATTCAAGACATCATCCATCTGGTAGGAGAATTTTCTCTACAGAAATCTATTAATGTAACACTATCTCCGTTTTTTCCCCGCACTGAATTAACTACTCATTCGATACCATTTTTATAGCAATAAAACTATTATTATAAATCCATCAAGTTCAATATTTTACCTGCCCTATTACTATTTCAATTATTATAACTTTAGATGTGTATAAAACATTTTAACCCTAATCAATTTTATTATTCTTTATTATTATTTCGTTTGCCATTAGCAATGCCGTCAGCCAACAACAACTAATTATACCTTTTTTTTTTTCTTCAATTGTTTTTTTTTTCATCATCTCTAGGCTTATTACACACATATTATAACTTCAACCATCTTTCTGACCATTTTAAAACTTTTAATATATTGACAACGTTAATAATATTTTTAATAGTTTAAGATCTTTTTGAATTTTTATTTATTTTATCTATTTCGTTTTTCTAATTTTATCGTTGAGGTCTCCTAAACTCCCCCACCCATACCTTCTCATGCATTACCTCAAGGGCATCCTGTTCGCCAAACATTTTTTTCATTGATTAATCCAACTGAGAAATCCTTCCTCGCTATATCATTCCCAATAGTGAGTTCAAGATACCCAGCTAGATTATTTTTCTTATCACCCGGGCTCATCATTACCAATCATCATTTTTTTTTATTACCATTTAAGTCGGGTGAAATCATCATTGGCAACAGAACAACCCTTGCAACTACCTTCCCTCTCTTTCTTCCCCAATTTCATATATTCCCCTGAAGAGATTCTTGCTCGCCAGAATTTATTTTTTGTTAATCCAACTGGAAACATCCTTCCTCGCTATATCGTTCCCAATAGTGAGCTCAGGATACCCAGCTAGATTCCATTTTTCTTCTTCTTTCTTTTTATTACCCGGTTAATCATTTTTATCATTTTATCTTTTTTTTTTCATCATACAAGCCGGGTGCCATCATCATTGGCAGCAGTACATCTCTTGAGTTTACCTCTCTCTCTCCACATCCCTGACCTACTTATATAGTAGGGAGCTACTAGTCTGAACTGATGATGCAAACGGAACATCTTGAACGCTCTGTTAATGAAAACAGTACCTCACTAACACAAGTTCGTACTGCATTGCAGAACTCATTAAGCTATTTCTTTGCAGGGACATGCTCAGACATCCCATAAACCCTCATCAACCCTCTGCGTCAACTTATAATCTTAATTCAACTCAATAGCTTTATAATTTGATAAAATTTATGCTTTTATTTTAGTTATTTTTTCATTTAATGGGTTCTCAATTTTTTTCTATAAGTATATTACTTTTAAGGCATTTCTAATTTTATCTTGCATATTTTCTCAATTTTATCATTTATTCTTATGTATTTTTCTCTTTTTATCGTATTCTATACCTTATTGAGACGTCATCATTAATTTATTGTCCTATTTTATTCTCCTATTTTATAATAATTTTAACTAATTTGTGCCCAAATTATTTCTTTTGATTTTATAATAGGTTTGTTAGGTCATCATTCATGTTATTTCCTTTCCCCCAAACAAACCTTCATCACCGGGGGCACATTCTATAGTATATTTTAAACTGTATGACACTTTTAGTATATGTCACATATCTTCCAATTAGTTAAAACCGATACCTTAAAATAGCCTACCCTTCTATTGAAATGTACACTATTTCTATTTACTACCACCCCATATTTTGTATATAAACTATTTGTATTTTAACCCCCTATTTGTATTTAAAACTAAAAATGGTGACGTCTAAATAAAGATCCAAAGAGTGTTCGGTCAGCTGGTGGCAGGGACAGATGGGAGAAAAAGGCAACGCCCAGCCTATGTGGGGTCCCGAGGGACATTTTTATTGTTGACATTCAATTGTTTTTACATGTGTTAAGCGTATTTACGCAATTTAGGCCTCAAATACCCATTTCTTGATTTCTCAAGAAGCCTCTGGGACCAAAAATCTTTTTGGTCGCAGTGGTCACAGCCTACTCCACGCTGACGAGCGCCAACAGCGCGAAACGCGTTCGTGGATGACTACTCTTGATTTATCAAGAAATTGGGTTGGCCAAATATCACGGAGCAAGCTAAATAAACGTTTAGGTCATTTTTGCTCCACTAAATGGCGCTCTGCCATCTAAAAAGAACATGTGCTCGTGGTCAAGAGATGCCTTCTTTATTTTTAATATCAACACCAGACCCACTTATCTTTTATTTTTCTATTGTTTTTCATATATATATATATATATATATATATGTTTGTTTTGTGAAGCGTTTTGATCCTGTTTGATGACTGTGGTGTGGTTGTTTAGAAGCAGCCGTTGCGGCCACAATTTCCAGAGTGGTTTCAGGCGTGAATGAATTACACAAAAGGACAAGACATGTTGGATGTCACCACAGAGATGACGAGAGAGAGTGAAGCCGACCCCGATCAAGGCAGGTCCGTCCAGCTCCATAACACTTTTCAATTATTTAAAGAAACATTTTGGAAGAATATTCTAGCAACGTTCGTTTTATAATCACTTGAATATATACAACGATCAATGATCACACCTTGTATAATTATAAATTATAATTACATTTATAATTTTTGTTAATTTTGGCTCTTTTTATCAGGGTTCGTTTATAAAGAAAAGTATCCTAAGTCCTATTCCATAACCTATTCTTCTTACTCTCTAAAATCCATTAGAATCCGTCCAGCCGTTTTAGCATGGTGTAAAAACAAATAACCAAACACTTTTATATACAGAATATGTACAAAAGGTACCTTTCCCTCTAAAACACAATAAATTTAGATATTATCATCAGTTCTGTCCAAATTGTAAAGCTAGTTATAAAAAATATGCAACAATATCTCCTATCCTTTTTTCCTTCCATACAGGAGTTAACAACAAAATGCATTGTTTTAGTATATTTTAAAAGAGAGAGCTGCTTATACATGATCACCCTACTCCGTAATTTTTAATTAAATATATAATATACAGGCGAGTCCATAAGTCCCGAACCCTTTTTATATTTTTACTAGCGGATGTACCCGGCTTCGCCCGGGTTTTGCCCGAGTAAAGGTTTGTCTAACGAATCTCTCGATAAAGTGAACATTTTTTCCCGGTCCCTTGAAAAATACTCGATAAGTTGAATAAAATCAATATATATTGGTTCCCTCGGTAATTGGAATTTAAGGAATAGTATCTTGCCTTGGAATTATATCATTATTCTTGTCTCATTTTGTCTGATGATAATATTTAGAGCAGATTGTTGAATTATAACAGATAAATTAGAATATTTATCTTGATTATTTTTAGGCGAAAGGTTATTTCAAAAATTTTATTTGCTAGAAACCTTCCCAGTACTATACTAAATAACTTCCCAAAGTTTCATGGCGTTCCAATGAGTGGTTTGGTCAGGCATAAAGGACACACACACACATACATTCATTTTTATATATATAGATTAAAAATTAAAAGACAATTTAAAATAAAATATTTATAGTTTTTTAATCTGTTTTGCCTTTCAACTAATAATTTGAAAAAATGAAAATTCCCGGGGTTTTTAGGCCACCCTGTATATAAAATTTATTATATATATGTTATGATTATAATGTTTGGAGGTACAGTCGTGAAAAAGGAAAGAAAGTTATTTACCTTTCAGGTAGTTTTTATTTTCAATTACTTGAAAAGAATTACACATTAAATATTTTTCACAGTAATATAGAATTTATAAAATGAATTCTATATCCCTGAATTCAAAAAATAGGGGTAGGTTAACTATACATATTTACAACAATATTCAAATTGGTGTAATCTAAATTTATGGTCAAAAATAAAAGAATAGTCAATGAATTAAAATTAATATATGTTTTAAAAAATAAAATATTCGCATTTCAGATTATATATAGATTTTAATTGTCACACACACATATATATATATTGTTACGACGCTTCTCAGCCGTCGATGTTTGCGTTCAAGGTTTACTGAGAAGACACTGTGGATTCTTTAGGATACAGCTTAGTGCGGTATATTTATTATACGAGCTTAAAGAGTAGATAAGTAACTATACAGTAGAAGATTGACTTGCCTTCAATGCCCGCCACTAGAGGGATCCTTCTCCGCTACCGCCTTCCCGGTCAGTCCATACGGCCACACGTTCGGAGCCCACTTCTCAGACAGACTTCTCTCCCCAGACTGCCATGTCTTCTCGGCACACACAAATCCTCGGCAGGCCGGCCAGCTTCCTTCCACTGCGGCACCAGCTGGGCTCGGCTGATCCCTTCCCCACGGCGACGCCAGCTGGACTTCCCCGACTGTCTGCCACCCCCTCCTCTGGAATTTTGTCAATCCACACTTCCCTGAAGGAGCCTCTGCATACCTCTTCTCTTGGCTTCCCCACGTCTTCTTTTCTACTTCTTTGCTGCATCGCTTCAATATACTAAAAATAAAGAAGGCATTTCCTGACCAGAAGCACATGTGCTTTTTAGATGGCAGAGCGCCATCTAGTGGAGCAAAATTAAGTAGTTTTTATTTTCAATCACTTGAAAAAAAGTACACATTGAATATTTTCTCTGTAATATAGAATTTATAAAATGAATTCTATATTCGTGAATTTAAAAAAAAATAGGTAGGTTAACTATACATATTTACAACAATATTCAAATTGGTATAATCTAAATCTATGGTAAAAAATAAAAGAATAGTCAATGAATGAAAATAAAATATATGTTTCAAAAATTTTGGTCGCAGTGGTTACAGCCTACTCCACGCTGACGAGCGCGAAACGCGTTCGTTGATAGCTTTTATTGATTTATAAAGAAATTGGGTTGTGACCAAATATCACGGAGCAAGCTAAATAAACGTTTAGTTTATTTTCGCTCCACTAGATGGCGCTCTGCCATCTAAAAAGCACATGTGCTCGTGGTCAGGAAATGCCTTCTTTATTTTTAATATCAACACCTGACCCACTTATCTTTTATTTTTTCCATTGTTTTTTCATACATATATATACATTAAAATATATAATTGAAAAAGTGAACAAAACATATTTTCACATTTTTGACGCTGGAATGCTTCTTTTAGATTTAAAAAATGACTTTAAAAATAAACGTACGCATCAAAATAGTTTATACAATATAACGCAATGCGGCCTGTGATTGTAAAACGACACTAGAAGTTACACCGCATGAGTTTCTTTTCAACGAAAAATCAAAATTTATTTCAAGGTGAAATATTGACTACTTCTAACCTTTTTTGGATGAGGTATGAAAGGGTGAATCATGAAGAGTAATGATGAACGGAAAAATATGTCCAGGGTAGAAATGGTCGTTATTTCTCCTTTAAATAAATTTTGATTTTTCATTGAAAAGAAACTCATGCGGGATAATTTTTAAATGTCGTTTTACAATCACAAGCCGCATTATATTATTTTGTATTATAAATTACTTTTGTATTATTTACGAACGGAAAAATATGTCCAGGGTAGCCTAGTGGACATGGCATCTGCCCGGTAAGCGGAACACTGTGGGTTCGATTCCCATCCCTGGACACTTTTATTTTTCCGTTCATCATTACTCTTCATAATTCACCCTTCATACCTCATCCAAAAAGGTTAGAAATATTCGATATTTATCCTTGAAATAAATTTTGATTTTTCGTTGAAAAGAAACTCATGCGGTGTAACTTCTAGTGTTGTTTTACAAAATAGTTTATATTTCATATAACAGATGGGCCGCTAATGCATCATGTTAATACAAATTGGAATCGTAGTGAATTAAAAGACAATATATAAACGACAATTTGAAACAATAACAAATGAAGAGAAGTGTTCTGTTTATTAAGATAATGGAGCTCACCTACTCTGTGAATGTATGTTATGCTCCAACTCCGTCTTTGCTGGTCCCAAGACCGGATGAAAAAGAGGAGGAGCAGTAACAAGCTCTCTAAAAAACCTGGGCTCAACTGGCCCGGCTGTTAGTACCCTGTAAAGGCTCCTAATCCAGGGATACAGGATGAGTCTGCACTCCATGTTAGGAGTGACTGCACATGGTGTCTGTTCCTCATGTCTGAGGCAGCCATTTCATATTGGAACTAAGTCGGCCTACTACTGAGTAGTGCTCCCAGTCTTAATGACAAAGCAGACGCATTCTATTTCACCCATTCATTATGGTTTTCAAATCACCTTTGAGGAGCTTTACTCATCACCAGCAGACATCATCAAAAATCTCTAGCTCTACAGGCTAGATAATCTGATATGATTGAGTGGAGATAAATAAGAAAGAAAAAGATGTTATGTTTCAGCAACAATCCTATCAACTTACCATGAGAGATCCTCTAGGGCTGAGCTCTGTCACGATGCAGGTGTTTAATTCCTCCAGACACAGGCCCACGAACCGCACGAGGTTCTCGTGGACAACTTCCCTCACCTGCTATGACACAGACTGCTGTCTCTCACATAGAATGGTGGGAACACAAAGTCTTTCTTACAGAATCCCCCTGTATGGGAAGACCTGAACAATACTATCTTCCAGATTCGATATTTACCTGTTGCTTTCAGGGTAAAAGCATTCAAACTCAAGTATTGAATTATCCCAAATTATCAAGTCGGTAAATGGTGGGAACACAAATCTTTCATACAGAGGACTCTGTATAGGAAGAACTGAGCAACACAATCTTCCATAATCGGTATTTCCCTATAGCTTTCAGCGTTGAAGCATTCAATCTCAAGTATTCAATTATCCCGAATTATAGTCGGTAAAAGGTGGGAACACAAAGTATTTCACACAGAGGACTCTGTTTGAAAAGATCTGAGAAACGCAATCTTCCATATTCGATATTTCCGTATAGCTTTCAGGATAGAAGCATTTAAACTCTAGTATTCAATTATCCCGAATTATCAAGTCGCACAAATATCATGAGTATCAATAAAAATCACATTTATCATCTTGATGGACCCGTGATTTCAGAGTGGGTTCTTCTTTTTGCAGATCGCAAAGACGCCACTCTCCACTGTCATTCTTTTCCAGCAACCACCACGAGTCTCGGCCTTCTCACAAATGGTCATTTTGGTCTTGTCACCACATGAATTAATGAATGATAGCCAAGCTATTATCCCTCATTCTAGCTTGTTTCGGCTCTTCCTTCTCCCTCGCTAGCATATATTTGGGATATAAGATTAAATATTTACTCAAATCCTTTCTTTTATTTATTTCCAACGTTTCGATGACCCATTACCACCATTGTCATTTAATTTAAATCATGTTTTCTTCAACTCTTGTCATTGTTTAAAATACGGAAAAACTTGAATCTTCATAAAGTATCAATAAATAAACAATATAGGATTAATATCATTAACAAAGATGACAGTGGCTCCTCGAAACGTTTGAAATAAATAAAAATAGAGAAAAGTTTAACTGAATATTTAACTTTATAAATAAATCTAACTTGTGCCCTAATGATTTTTCTATATATTTAGGATGTTAAATATCTGATTCTAGAATATTTTATTATCTCTCAGAATGTCTCTCTCTCTTTACTGTTCATATGAATATAGTACATTAAAACGATATTAGGATGAAAGCCTATCTTTTTACACAGAATTTTAAGAAATGTTTCTTTAGATGACTCACTATGAATATTTGTAGCTTCATATTTTGATATTTATAGAGTTCATGAATCTAAAGACGTTTTTAATCTAGTAAATAATTTCTGAAACATCTATATCTCTATTATCAAAACTTATCATTTTATATATTTAAAAATTCTATATATCTGAGAATACATTCTTTCTTAAGATGAATGGATTTAAGCATGAACGTTTCTTTTATATACAATACAAACTTCAACTGTCCTTACTGCGATGAAAAATATATTGTGATGAGCCAAGCCCTCCCAATATATTATTTTCATCGCAGCAAAGACATTAGAGGTTTGTATTGTATATAAAAGAAACGTTCTTGCTTAAATCCTTTCATCTTATGTATATAGATGGCGCGTTATTGCTTTGTGTTAACTTTCATTCTTGTATGCTTCAATGTCCTCTATAAAAAAAGTTGAAATTATAGAATATACTCATAAATACTGGTGATTATATTATGATACAGGATTTTTGGATAATACAACTATATGCTTCAAGAAGTTTACATAGATATTATTAGAGTTGATTATCAACGAAACACTTGGAATTTCACAAACTGAAGTTGTCAATGGAACAAAGGAACTTACTTGCTTCAACTCCATGAGCAGGGATCTGTTCACATTGATCTTGGGGGCGGTGAATTTCTTGATGGCAACCTTGGCCCCCTGAGCAACCTTCATCAGAGGAGTTGTGATAAGTAGCTTGGCCGTCAGCACTTATCATTTCAATGATAATCCTCCCAACAGT
>CP092871.1:37671670-37690499 GCA_030710605.1 Cordylochernes scorpioides
TTCGTCACTTGAATCCACATATTCTATATTGCACGCATGTATCCAATATGATATTGGGATATTCTGCTTACAAATTCAATAGGTTAAATAGAAATTTTTGGTATGTCATTTAATGAATATTTGACCATAAGCTTAGAGAACATTAGATTTATGCTATATCACACACCCACACACATACAGCTTCATTGAGACCATTGGTCTTATACGGATTCACCACAGGAAGGAAGCATAGATAAGGCTCCTTTACTCTAGGTAGCATAGAACCCAAGAGCCTCCAGGTTCGACGCATGTCCAGTGGCCACAGAATCCGCCGTACATAGGTTAGCGTATCACTGAAAAGGCGAGTGTGGAATCAGCCGCGTTTTAGTCTTCGCTTTCCTAATCCAAATGGACCACGACATTCGGAGATTTTATTAATCTTCTTCGAACAGTGACTGCGGCCTTACAGAATTTATATAAACCAAGGGGAATATCTTGATCAAACCTAAATGCATTTATCCAATTATATATTTGTTGACTATCGAATTGAGAGACACGGATAAGTCACCCAATAATTATTCTCTCTGTTTTTCTCCTATCAAAAGCAAACAAATTTTATATGCATGATTTCAACTTGTATTCTGCTATTGCATAGATCACAAGTTAAAGGACAATCGGTCTTCCAGCACTTCGAACAATTTTCTGGAAAGAACACCTATTGGAGTCTCGGTGCGAAAAATATATTTTAATTGCCAGAGGAGTATTTGAGAGTAAATATAGTTCTGCTGTTATTGAATTATTTAACTGTTTGAAGTGACTGTAATGAGAGGTATTTAAGATTTGCGCTTTGTCATTTTGAATGCTTTGTTCAGTTGCTATACGAATAATACCGGGTATTTCGGTCTGTATAACAATATAGTCCGCATAACCCTTCAAGAATGAGAAGCCCTTTGAGTCTAAAAACCCCTGACGATATCCGAGAAAGACAGGAAGTGAACGCCCATTATGACGTCACTCCCCGCTATTATATTTGGACAATGTACAATATCCTCCCTCCCCGCTTAAGGCAGATGTTAATGACCGCCATCTTAAATTTTGTAAAACGTATCTCACACTAACCATTTATATTTCATCGAGAATCTCACCAACACCTTAATCACATCACAGACTTTACATATCAAACATTTTACATGTTAAATTGATATCACAATACACATTTTAGTAACCAATCCAACCAATAAATTGGCTTCTGAATTTTCGATTTATGATACCTACACAGCGCATCACAATTATTATTTGAACAATACAATTCATTTTATAATCATATTTCACTGTACTTCTAAAAACCTCAGCGTCTACACATATTTTATTATTCAACCACTAGAAAAAAAAATGTACAGCTGCCAAACAGTTGTATATCGCAATTATGCTATCACCAACGTGACCTCATTATTTATAAAAATCTTTATTAACAATCACCAATTAAAACAATTTGGTCAAGTCTAATCTAGACTCATAATGGGAAAAGGAAATCGTTCTTTACATATCACCATTTTGAACAAACGAAAAGATCATTTCACATATTCCCAGCTTCAGAGAGTCATAGAAACAACGATGTTTACCAAAGGGATATGATCTAGTTACACACCACAGTTGTAACTTCTCTTGAAAAGAAATACTTTTTGTTCAATTTCCACTAACATTTATCTAATCATTAAAATAATCATTAATTATATTCTAATTTTCATGAAATCTTTGAATATTATTTTATTTTTACTTTTTAATTATATAATCAATTTTTAATCCAATATTATTTTCAAAACACTTCAATTAAATTTACTTTTATTTTTCATAATATTATTTAAGTATTACAAAACATTTATTTGTTGCTAAAAATCATGTTTATCCTTTATTATTATTACTTTTATATATTACTACATGTTTTATTTCGTCCACTTAAAGTTTATTTACCCACAATCATATGTTTATCTTTTTATTCATTTTATACTTGTTCATACCTTTATAATATGACTATGTTTATCACATCAACTATCGGGCATGCAACAATCGCTTACAACAATCGTATTATCTAACCAATTCCCTATACTTTTCATTACTATCTTTTTCAGCCAATGCTTCACATCAACTTAGAAAAACGACAAAACTACTTGAATTTTTTTATATTTCGTTATTTCAACTAACTCTTTTTTAAAAGACACATCAACCAGTTAGGGAAAACTGAATGACCGAAATACTCCAGATACGAACCAAGAAAACGACTCAAACTTCAAACCTATCTGGATTCAACATGTATCAAAGTATTTATTATTTTATTAAGAGAGTATAATTTTTATGTTTAGATTTTTCCACTCTGTAAACTACTCTCATTGCTTATCTTTTGTTTATTAATAATAGTTTGTTCTTGCCTTAAATTTTATTTTTGTAGTCGTGGACCAGTTTGATTAGTTATATTGTCGAAACCGCTGGTATGTATCACTACTTTATTGTTAGGTACTTATAAAATTTTGTATAGCGCGATCGTAGACATTTGTTCAAAATATATTCAAAAATTAACAATATGTAATTTTTATCGTGTAATAAGGGAGTTTCGAGCAACGACGCTCTGTTACTTTATTTTTTGTTGCATTATAGGGATATTAAATTTTATTGCCATCTATCGTTAAAATTTTACACAAATAAATTTACTGGCAATGCGTTTCTTTTAAATATCATCAAATATTATCTCTACAGACCTTACTGCAATGATATGAGTTATTGAATGAGAGGGCTTGGCTCATCAGTAGTGAACCCTCTCAGCGGTTTCGCCAAATTAATCTCTAGGCCGCTCTACTATTGTATTGGACTGGTTTTGTTATATACCCTGCATTTTCTATGGAAGGCAGCTTAGGGGGGTTTAAGGAACTATGGACATAAGCTTATAGGTCTGTAGAGGTACATACATATAATTTCAAGGTATTGCATCGAGCAAAGCGGAAGAGCTTTGCTCGATGCAATACCTTGAAATTATATGTATGTACCTCTACAGACCTATAAGCTTATGTCCATAGGGATATGTTACTTGATATTACTATAAAATTGTAAATTTTGACGGCATTGAGAGTTGTTAGATTTTTTATGTTACCATATTTTAAGATTGAATATTCTTATAATTTTCTTTGTATATGTGATGTTTCTTGAAGTCCTTTACATTATTATTTAGTTGAAGGGGTAAAACTCAGAAAACAAAGCTCTAGAACTGGCTGTCGTTCTAGATTTGTACGTAGAATAGGCCAATGTTCCAATATGTAACTACGATATATCTCTGTGATACGCCATTTCACCTTAGAAACTACTGGGAGTCGAGATTTGAGTTTTTCATCGATTGCTCATGACCTGAAAGAAGGATGATATCCAAAAATTCAGGCTTGATCTCAAACCTCCTTGGAAATAATAGCAAAGACTGGCGAATATCGAGATATAAAAGATAGTTATTAATATTTTTATTAAAATATCATTTGCATATATTCATATTCTCTCACACACATTATATACATTATTCATAATGATATGTTGAAAGGTATTCAAAATAGGTTTTGAAATAAGTTTGATCCACAAATATTACTCAATTTAACTTATTTTAATAAATCCAAAAATACTGAGAAATATTTATTTTATTATCGTTGTCCCCTCTCTTTATTTTAAACTTTTCGTTCAATATCTGAGAATATTATTTAAAGAAAACATATTATAATGAAATGGGTCATGGTTCTATTATTTAAAATTCAACTTAATATATTTAAAAGGTCCCAATAACTGAATTATCATCTTGAGTAAGCAAGTAGGTAAATAGGCTTTTATAAAACAAATAAAAATGATGGATGATTGATCTCTCATAATATAAATTGATAAAAGAACTATAAGCAACACTTTACCTTTTGTGATGATCACACACACTGAGCTTTTTTCTATTTCTTAGGTAACCTAGGTTCCTGGAGCATGCATAAGTCGCTAATTCCCCATATTTATTTTTTCAGAGTTAAACATTAATTAGTGAAACATATGTCTGACACTTATTTTAAAGCTAGATTAATTAAAATAAAACTTTAATGATGCTGTTTTTCCAGTATATAATATATAACAAATATTTTAGATTATAAATTTTATAGCCAAATATTCCTTATTGATACAATATACAGTTAAACCTGTCTATAGCGCCCCCTCTTGAGACTCGCCAAAATAGGGTGCTATAGACAGGTCACTTCCAATATAAATCGCATCGCACTATGTATTTAAAATCTGTCGCTATAGAGAGGAAGACGCTATTTAGAAAAGCACTATAGACAGGTTTAACTGTACATAAATTCCTCTATGTACTAAATTTTTACCTTTAAAGTACACATATTAGTGATAAATGATAACTCAAGATTTACGTTGCCTATTTTGAGCGTGTAGTAAACCTTCAGGGGCAAAATACAAAAAGAAAAAAAGAATTACACGTCATACATCTTTTTATTTTGCCTATTATCTTATTCTTTTTTTTTTTAGATGCTTAATACTGCGATTATGAATTCAGAGGAAATTATAATATTTTTAGAGTTCAATGAATTGAGATAGAGATAATAATAATAAAGATGATAGTTTTATTTTTTCGCATAAAAATTATTTATAAGGCAAAACTCAAAAAGTATTAGGTCTGGGTATTGTTCTGAATCCGTAGGTCGAACAGGCAGGTAATCGGCTGCTATTTATATATTGGATTGTGATAATGTTACGTAGAGGGCGGCGATCGCGAAGAGCTCAAGAATTTCATCCTCAGGGAGTTCGGATAATTCATCATCATCATCAGTGTCATCGTCGGATAGACCAAGGAGGAACTGTAGCAATTGAGGAGGCACTTCTTGAGGATGACCATCTAGCATCTCTGCAGTATTGACTTTGTCCTCAACCGCCATGATATCATAGTCCTCAGGACCTCTGACATTGTAAACAATCTCAGTAAAATCTCTCCGGCACATTGGACATGAGTTTGTCTGTTCGGACCATGTCTTGAGACAGTCCAGGTGGAATTGGTGCGAGCAGTTTCTGGGATGGCAGAGGTTATCCTGGCTGAGGGTGTCCAGGCAGATAGAGCAATCTACAATATTTACTACTTCAGACATTTGGTGTTAAAATATCAAGTTAAATATTTATTTTAAAATTCGATATTTTTTTCAATTGAATTTATTTCTAATTTCTCACAGTTAATCAAAAGATAGAGCATATACATTTTGGAGTAAAATAATGAATATGACACGCGAATACGAAATAATGAAATTTATTAAATTCGAAAATTTAAAGATAAATCTGTTTCTTTATAATATTAATATATCAATTAAAATTTTATTCAATAACTAGCGGATGTGCCCGGCTTCGCCCGGGTTTTACCCGAGTGAATGTTTGTCTAACGAACATTTGTTAAAACAATTCTCTTTAAACTTATAAAACGTACTCAGCTTCGCCCGGGTTTTACTCGAGTAAAGGTTTGTCTAGCGAACATTTGTTAAAACAATTCCCTAAAAACTTATTAAAAAATAAAAAAGATATATTTTGATAATTTGAAACTCGTAAATTTGAATCCTCGATAAAGTGAACATTTTTTCCCGGTCCCTGTGTGCCTTGTCATCCTGAATTTTGTCTTTCCTAATTTTCTACATTAGAAAATCATAGTTTTATCTAGTGAACATTTTTTCCCGGTCCCTTGAGAAATACTCGATAAGTTGAATAAAATCAATATAAATTGGTTCCTTCGGTAATTGGAAGTTAAAGGAATAGTATCTTCGCCTTGGAATTGTATCATTATTCTTGTCGCAAATAAATTGCCGTGTCATCCTGAGATAATCTCACTTTTGATAAATAATATTTAAGATAACAAACTTAGTGATAAGAAAACTTGTTATCGTCACAATGGAGGCGCTGCTTACGAGTTAAATCAACAAATCTGCAAATAACTCTAAGGATATTCAAGATATTCATGAAATTATTTTTCAAAAACCTTCCCGGTGATATACCTAATATTATCCCAAAATTTCACGGCGATTGGATATATGGTTTTTGAATCTATAGAGCACAGACAGACAGACATTCAATTTTATATACATAAGATAATATAAATGAGTTTTGAAAATTGTAAAAAAAAAATGCATCGGCCGGGAATCAAACCCGGGCCGCCCGCGTGGCAGGCGAGCATTCTACCACTGAACCACCGATGCTTAAAAAAATGGCCATATTTAGGTATTCATTCCATTCCGGATTAGTCCGCGTAAAAAAAAAGTTATTCAAATGAAAAAAAGAAATAGCCAAAAATACTAATCAAAATGCAGCCGAAAATTTTCCTCAGGTTTATAAAAAAGCGACATGCAAAATTTGGTACCAATTGGTTCAGTAGTTTTTGAGTTTATCGCGAAACAGACAGACAGACAGAAATTGACTTTTATATATATATATAGAGATTTACTCTTCATTGTTGGCTTTTTAAATTACATTCATTCTTCATTGTTGGCTTTTTATATTACATTCACTCTTCATTGTTGGCTTTTTATCTTACATTCACTCTGTTGGCTTTTTATATTACATTCACTCTTCATTGTTGGCTTTTTATCTTACATTAACTCTTCATTGTTGGCTTTTTATATTATATTTACTCTTCATTGTTGGCTTTTTATCTTACATTCATTCTTCATTGTTGGCTTTTTATATTACATTTACTCTTCATTGAGGGCTTTTTATCTTACATTCACTCTTCATTGTTGGCTTTTTATCTTACATTCATTCTTCATTGTTGGCTTTTTATATTACATTCACTCTTCATTGTTGGCTTTTTATCTTGCATTCATTCTTCATTGTTGGCTTTTTATATTACATTCACTCTTCATTGTTGGCTTTTTATCTTACATTCACTCTGTTGGCTTTTTATATTACATTTACTCTTCACTGTTGGCTTTTTATCTTACATTCACTCTTCATTGTTGGCTTTTTATCTTACATTAATTTTTCATTGTTGGCTTTTTATCTTACATTCACTCTTCATTGTTGGCTTTTTATCTTACATTCATTCTTCATTGTTGGCTTTTTATATTACATTCACTCTTCATTGTTGGTTTTTATCTTACATTCATTCTTCATTGTTGGCTTTTTATATTACATTCACTCTTCATTGTTGGCTTTTTATCTTACATTCACTCTGTTGGCTTTTTATATTACATTTACTCTTCATTGTTGGCTTTTTATCTTACATTCACTCTTCATTGTTGGCTTTTTATATTATATTTACTCTTCATTGTTGGCTTTTTATCTTACATTCATTCTTCATTGTTGGCTTTTTATATTATACTAGACGAATGGCCCGGGAAACGCCCGGGTTTTACCCGAGTGCGCATATATTTTAAAAACGTTTTAATTCAAATACTATTCGTTACAATTATAAATTGGCGCCATGGATGTCACTCTTGTGAAACGTTCCGTTCCAAACTGTGTGTTTTTAAAATGTTTTAATTAAAATACTATTCGTTACAATTATAAATTGGCGCCGTGGATATCTCTCTTGTGAAACGTCCCGCCCCAAACCGTGTGTGTCTTGAAAATATAAAAATAAAAATGTGAATTTTCATAAAGATTTCATCATGTCGATGTTCTTTTTGCATTTCACCTACTAAATCGATAGAGATAATTACATTTGCAACATGTACTTAGGTATATTGACTAAATAGAAAACTGCATAGTAATAAAGATAATTTTTTAAAGGCACCATATCGTTTTTTTTTCAATAAAATCGAAACAAAAATTAACGATAAATAACGATAATTGCCTTAAGAAGAAATTGCCCTAAAAAAAAAGAAACATTCGCGGTGATTTTGTCTTGCATTCGTTTATACAATTATTATATACGAATGACCCGGGCAACGCCCGGGTTTTACCCGATTAAATGCTTTTATTCAAATACTTTTCGTTACAATTATAAATTGGCGCCGTGGGTGTCATTCTTGTATAATATATAAATGAGTTTTAAAAATTGTAAAAAAAAAAAAATGCATCGGCCGGGAATCGAACCCGGGCCGCCCGCGTGGCAGGCGAGCATTCTACCACTGAACCACCGATGGTTATGAAAAATCCCATCCATAAGCTTCAGACAAACAAACAAACAGACAAACAGACAGAATAAGGCAAATATATAAGTAGATACTCTTCATTGTTGGCTTTTTATCATACATTCATTCTTCATTGTTGGCTTTTTATATTACATTTACTATTCATTGTTGGCTTTTTATCTTACATTCACTCTTCATTGTTGGCTTTTTATCTTACATTCATTCTTCATTGTTGGCTTTTTATCTTACATTCACTCTTAATTGTTGGCTTTTTATCTTACATTCATTCTTCATTGTTGGCTTTTTATATTACATTCACTCTTCATTGTTGGCTTTTTATATCATATAGGAAATCATAGTTTTATCTAGTGAACATTTTTTTCCCGTGTCACATTGCCGTGTCATCCTGAGATAATCTTACTTTTGATAAATAATATTTAAGATAACAAACTTAGTGATAAGAAAACTTGTTAACATCGTCACAATAGGGGCGCTGCTTGCGAGTTAAATCTACAAATCTGCAAATAACTATAAGGATATTCAAGATATTCATGTAATTATTTTTCAAAAACCTTCCCGGTGATATACCTAATAATACCCCGAAATTTCACGGCGATTGGATGTATGGTTTTTGAATCTATAGAGTACAAACAAACAGACAGACAAACATTCAATTTTATATATATAGATTTACTCTTCTTTGTTGGCTCTTTATCTTACATTCATTCTTCATTGTTGGCTTTTTATATTACATTTACTCTTCATTGTTGGCTTTTTATCTTACATTCACTCTTCATTGTTGGCTTTTTATCTTACATTCATTCTTCATTGTTGGCTTTTTATATTACATTCACTCTTCATTGTTGGCTTTTTATCTTACATTCATTCTTCATTTTTGGCTTTTTATATTATATTCACTCTTAATTGTTGGCTTTTTATCTTACATTCACTCTGTTGACTTTTTATATTACATTTACTCTTCATTGTTGGCTTTTTATCTTACATTCATTCTTCATTGTTGGCTTTTTATATTACATTTACTCTTCATTGTTGGCTTTTTATCTTACATTCACTCTTCATTGTTGGCTTTTTATCTTACATTCATTCTTCATTGTTGGCTTTTTATATTACATTCACTCTTCATTGTTAGCTTTTTATCTTACACTAATTCTTCATTGTTGGCTTTTTATATTACATTCACTCTTCATTGTTGGCTTTTTATCTTACATTCACTCTGTTGACTTTTTATATTACATTTACTCTTCATTGTTGGCTTTTTATCTTACATTCACTCTTCATTGTTGGCTTTTTATATTATATTTACTCTTCATTGTTGGCTTTTTATCTTACATTCATTCTTCATTGTTGGCTTTTTATATTATATTTACTCTTCATTGTTGGCTTTTTATCTTACATTCATTCTTCATTGTTGGCTTTTTATATTAGATTTACTATTCATTGTTGGCTTTTTATCTTACATTCACTCTTCATTGTTGGCTTTTTACCTTACATTCATTCTTCATTGTTGGCTTTTTATCTTACATTCATTCTTCATTGTTGGCTTTTTATATTACATTCACTCTTCATTGTTGGCTTTTTATATCATATAGAAAATCATAGTTTTAACTAGTGAACATTTTTTCCCGTGTCACATTGCCGTGTCATCCTGAGATAAACTAACTTCGATAAATAATATTTAAGATAACAAACTTAGTGATAAGAAACTTGTTAACATCGTCACAATGGGGGCGCTGCTTGCGAGTTAAATCTACAAATCTGCAAATAACTCTAAGGATATTCAAGATATTCATGAAATTATTTTTCAAAAACCTTCCCGGTGATATACCTAATAATATCCCAAAATTCCACGGCGATTGGATGTATGGTTTTTGAATCTATAGAGTACAAACAAACAAACAGACAGACAGACATTCAATTTGATATATATAGATTTACTCTTCTTTGTTGGCTTTTTATCTTACATTCATTCTTCATTGTTGGCTTTTTATATTACATTTACTCTTCATTTTTGGCTTTTTATCTTACATTCACTCTTCATTGTTGGCTTTTTATCTTACATTCATTCTTCATTGTTGGCTTTTTATATTACATTCACTCTTCATTGTTGGCTTTTTATCTTACATTCATTCTTCATTGTTGGCTTTTTATATTACATTCACTCTTCATTGTTGGCTTTTTATCTTACATTCACTCTGTTGGCTTTTTATATTACATTTACTCTTCATTGTTGGCTTTTTATCTTACATTCACTCTTCATTGTTGGCTTTTTATATTATATTTACTCTTCATTGTTGGCTTTTTATCTTACATTCTTTCTTCATTGTTGGCTTTTTATATTATACTAGACGAATGGCCCGGGCAACGCCCGGGTTTTACCCGAGTGCGTATATATTTTAAAAACGTTTTAATTCAAATACTATTCGTTACAATTATAAATTGGCGCCATGGATGTCACTCTTGTGAAACGTCGCGTTCCAAACTGTGTGTTTTTAAAACGTTTTAATTAAAATACTATTCGTTACAATTATAAATTGTTGCCGTGGATGTCTCTCTTGTGAAACGTCCAGCCCCAAACTGTGTGTGTCTTGAAAATATAAAAATAAAAATGTGAATTTTCATAAAGATTATATCATGTCGATTTTTTTTTTTTTTTGCATTTCACCAACTAAATCTATAGAGATAATTACATTTGCAACATGAACTTAGGTATATTGACTAAATAGAAAACTGCATAGTAATAAAGGTCATTTTTTAAAGGCACCATATCGTTTTTTTTCAATATAATCGAAACAAAAATTAACGATAAATAACGATAATTTACCTTAAAAAGAAATTGCCTTAAAAAATAGAAACATTCGCGGTGATTTTGTCTTGCATTCGTTTATACAATTATTATATACGAATGACCCGGGCAACGCCCGGGTTTTACCCGATTAAAGGCTTTTGTTCAAATACTATTCGTTACAATTATAAATTGGCGCCGTGGATGTCATTCTTGTATACTATATAAATGAGTTTTAAAAATTGTAAAAAAAAAAAAAATGCATCGGCCGGGAATCGAACCCGGGCCGCCCGCGTGGCAGGCGAGCATTCTACCACTGAACCACCGATGGTTATGAAAAATCCCATCCGTGAGCTTCAGACAAACAGACAAACAAACAGACAGAATAAGGCAAATATATAAGTAGATTAACTCTTCATTGTTGGCTTTTTATCTTACATTCATTCTTCATTGTTGGCTTTCTATATTATATTTACTCTTCATTGTTGGCTTTTTATCTTACATTCATTCTTCATTTTGGCTTTTTATATTACATTTACTATTCATTGTTGGCTTTTTATCTTACATTCACTCTTCATTGTTGGCTTTTTATCTTACATTCATTCTTCATTGTTGGCTTTTTATCTTACATTCACTCTTCATTGTTGGCTTTTTATCCTACATTCATTCTTCATTGTTGGCTTTTTATATTACATTCACTCTTCATTGTTTTGGTTTTTTTATCTTACATTCACTCTGTTGGCTTTTTATATTACATTTACTCTTCATTGTTGGCTTTTTATCTTACATTCACTCTTCATTGTTGGCTTTTTATATTATATTTACTCTTCATTGTTGGCTTTTTATCTTACATTCACTCTTCATTGTTGGCTTTTTATCTTACATTAATTTTTCATTGTTGGCTTTTTATATTATATTCACTCTTCATTGTTGGCTTTTTATCTTACATTCATTCTTCATTGTTGGATTTTTATATTACATTCGCTCTTCCTTGTTGGCTTTTTATCTTACATTCACTCTGTTGGCTTTTTATATTACATTTACTCTTCATTGTTGGCTTTTTATCTTACATTCACTCTTCATTGTTGGCTTTTTATATTATATTTACTCTTCATTGTTGGCTTTTTATCTTACATTCATTCTTCATTGTTGGCTTTTTATATTATATTTACTCTTCATTGTTGGCTTTTTATCTTACATTCATTCTTCATTGTTGGCTTTTTATATTACATTTACTATTCATTGTTGGCTTTTTATCTTACATTCACTCTTCATTGTTGGCTTTTTTTATCTTACATTCATTCTTCATTGTTGGCTTTTTATATTACATTCACTCTTCATTGTTGGCTTTTTATCTTACATTCATTCTTCATTGTTGGCTTTTTATATTACATTCACTCTTCATTGTTGGCTTCTTATATCATATAGAAAATCATAGTTTTATCTAGTGAACATTTTTTCCCGTGTCACATTGCCGTGTCATCCTTAGATAATCTTACTTTTGATAAATAATATTTAAGATAACAAACTTAATGATAAGAAAACTTGTTATCATCGTCACAATGGGGCGCTGCTTGCGAGTTAAATCTAAAAATCTGCAAGTAACTGTAAGGATATTCAAGATATTCATGAAATTATTTTTCAAAAACCTTCCCGGTGATATACCTAATAATATCCCAAAATTTCACGGCGATTGGATGTATGGTTTTTGAATCTATAGAGTACAAACAAACAAATAGACAGACAGACATTCAATTTTATATATATAGATATACTAGCGGATTTGCCCGGCTTCGCCCGGGTTTTACCCGAGTTAATGTTTGTCTAACGAACATTTGTTAAAACAATTCTCTATAAACTTATAAAACGTACTCGGCTTCGCCCGGGGTTTTACCCGAGTAAAGGTTTGTCTAGTGAAAATTTCTTAAAACAATTCTCTAAAAACTTATTTAAAAAAAAAAGATATATTTTGATAATTTGAAACTAGTAAATTTGAATCTCTCGATAAAGTGAACATTTTTCCCGGTCCCTGTGTGCCGTGTCATCCTGAATTTTGTCTTTCCTAATTTTCTACATTAGAAAATCATAGTTTTATCTAGTGAACATTTTTTCCCGTTTCACATTGCCGTGTCATCCTGAGATAATCTTACTTTTGATAAATAATATTTAAGATAACAAACTTAGTGATAACAAAACTTGTTATCACCGTCACAATGGGGGCGCTGCTTGCGAGTTAAATATACAAATCTGCAAATAACTCTAAGGATATTCAAGATATTCAGGAAATTATTTTTCAAAAACCTTCCCGGTGATATACCTAATAATATCCCAAAATTTCACGGCGATTGGATGTATGGTTTTTGAATCTATAGAGTACAGACAAACAAACAGACAGACAGACATTCAATTTTATATATATAGATATCTAATTCAAAATCAATGCCGGGGAACGTTGCGAAGAATTTTAAAAACCAAATTAACGCTTAAATTAAAGTCTATATATAGAAAAAAAAAAACGATTAAATTAGTGTCAGCCTGAAAAAAAACGGGAAAACAGACAACCGAAATACGAAAATTTGAAATAATATCTTTAAAATATATTTTAAATTGTACCTACCTCATATCAATATTATAAATGAACTATAGCAATGTTATCTTGAAATGTAAATAATAAGAATTAAAGTAAATTGTAAATAATACTGTTATCTCATGTAATACATGGGTAAATCCACTAATTTATCTTGGAGAAAAGTTAGATACTCGAAAAAAATCACACATATTTATATTGTCGCGCTGGATAATAGTCGCCAGGTGGAACTTTATTAACTCCAAACGGTAAACCTCTAAAATTGTAGATACCCACATTTATATAACAAATGCTAAACGCTATATGCAAACTCAAAAAAGGCGATTAAATGCAATGATGGATGAACCAATGTGTGTTAAAGTAAAAAGGATACTCTCCAGATACAGGGTAACGTCTCTAACAAATGGAAACATGGCTAAATCCAGTCTCTCATGAATTTGTCTCTCATCGGAAACTTTAACCTTACGCCAAGTAATGAGAACATGGAAATGTGTTGTCGAGAGGTGGCGTGATAGTAGCCGACCAATAGGAGGGCGCCATTCCAAAAAAAAAAAGCAAACCGTGACAGAGGCCACGCATGACGCTCGTAACTGTATATAGAATATACTCCTGTAGAAGGGTGTCAATAAAAATCGAAGAAACTCATCTCCACAAACCTGTTGTTATATTTAATATTCAGGGTTGCTGAAGGAGGAGTATTAACTGTTTAATTTTGAAATTCTCGAATCAGGTTCGAATCCCACAATGGGAACTTTTTTTTTTTTTTTGAAGAAAAAATTAGTTCAATGGCCCGGATTTTTGCACAAGACTAACTCCACCAGTAAGTATAAGTAGCCACACAATACTCTGGTACACTTGTAAGTGTCGAACTGATTTCTACAAGTATTACCATGATTATCATGGCTTGTATCACTCTGAACCATATATACAGTTGCCTGGCCATCCATTTCAACAAATTTTCAGCCAATATCACAGATCTAGTAAGTTGAATCGGCAAAACCGCTGTGAAGGGTACTAATGATAATCAAAGCCCTCGCAATACACGTAAAGACAACAGTAAGTACAATAGTAAAATGTTTTATTTAGAGAATAAAACGTGCTAAACGTTTACCATTTCTTGTACAACTGTGTCAAAAATATTCTCAACTGCTGTATCAGAGACGACCATAAATACTACGGTTGAAAGGAATACCGTTTCATCAGTTTAACATAAATTTTACAGTTTCTGTGTGAGCTACTAGATCTATATAAGAATGTACTATTTATATAAGTCTATATAAGAATCTATATTTGTCTGCACCACGCTTACGAGGGACAACAGCCCGAAACGCGTTCGTGGTTGACTTTTCTTGATTTATCAATAAATTAGGTTGGCCAAATATCACGGAACAAGTTAAATAACGATTAGTTTATTTTTGTTCTACTAGATGGCGCTCTTCCATCTATAAAAGCTCATGTGAGCCTGGTTAGGATATGCCTTTTTTGTTTTTAATATAAGAATGTTGAAACGCTCTCAAATACATTTAGATTTATCCAAGTCACATTCTGTTATTTTAAGGCAGCATTAATATAATCATTTACCACCTAATATGTTTCCCTCACTTTCTCTTTTTAGTGACATTGATCGGCAAGTTTTCAAGTAGAGATCTTTGAAAAGTTTATTATTTTTCTAATAAAAAAAAGAGTTATTATATCATATCTATATCCAAAATAACTGAACGTAAATCTTATAAAGAAAAGACATCTTCTTTTTGTGGCAACTCAATGTTGCTGTGGCCCCGTGCCAACTATTGGAAAAGTATCAACTGACTGTTGATTCTTTTTCGGGAATTTTTTTGAAAAAAAATCAATGGTGAGTTAAATTTGTTCAATATTTGGCAGTGGGACAACATCAATATTCTTTTGCACATTGAGGTAATGCAAATTTATTATTTTATACGCCCTAAATTACCTCAATAAAATTTTATATTATTTTAAAGCATGTATGCATATTGTGGCGGAAAATAAATCTTTAACTTACATTCTTATTGAATTAATCAATGAAAATACACAGCACAGAATATAAGTCCGTATTTATGAAATCATCACATATTTTACATACCTTTGCTGCTAAATATTCTTTAGCTGTATATAGTTAGGTCTCTACTCCTTAGTTGACCAAAACTGCACGAACTCCTGTCGAAGCTTTTCACCAAATGTCTGCGCCACGGACATTTCCCAACCCCGTGAAAAGCTGGACTTCTGGTTGTAATCCCCAAACAAATCTTCGCGTCACTCAACCCACTGAACAAGTATCGTCCAATTACTATGATTAATACCTTATCTAAAGTATTTGAGCGATGCATCCTAGCGAGGCTGCAATGGCTAACAGATCAGCATGGCTGGTTCTCGTCCGAAATTTGGCTTCGTCCCTGGGCGGACGGTAGAAGGAGCCCTTGACTCAATTAACAACTTTATCAACGGCGGCCTGAAGCACTGGCGGAAGACGGTAATCATAAGCTTGGACATCAGCCATGCCTTTGACACGGTTCAAAGACATACCATCATCCAAGACCTCCGGGACCTCAGCTGCCTGAAGAGCTTATCCAACTATCTGCAATCTCTCTCAGACAGGAAAGTGATCTACCAAGCTTCCACTCTCACCGCGCACACTGTACTGGGAGTTCCACAAGGGGCGCCGCTAAGCCCGTTCTTTTTCAACATTGTAGCCAGGAAAGCTATTTTCCTTACAAATCCCTAAAACTGCCAAATAATTTACTTTGCAGACGATTTTACCTTGCTATTCAGAGCTTTGCGTAGATTCCAAACAAAAAAAAAAGAATAACAAATTTCTCCAAATATTCAGGATATGGGGTAAAAGGCATGGGTTGACCTTAAATCCTAAGAAGACCCAGGCCTGCCTCTTTCATTGGAAATCCAAACGCCCTAGTTACCAAAACATAAAATTCATCGACCATCCTATTTTAATTACAACCATATAAAAATTCTGGGTATAACTTTTGACACCTCACGCACATTCGTTCGCCACTTGGACAAAATTTTCAATAAATGGAAATATGGATGCTTCCTCGATCAATTAGCACAATTAGGGAACAATATGGTCTCACCTACAGCTCAGGCCGAAAAATAACCAAGATGGTAATTCTTCCTGCTCTTCTCTACGGCTCCAGTGTTTGGGGCAAGAGAGTGTTCGACGCTAACGGCACCCGCAAATTACGTAGTCTACACTACAAATTCGATTAAATGATTATTAGAAGGGACCCTGCACCCTCGCGTTATATATAAGAAATGTCAAAAATTTCGTTTTTTTTTCTTCTTCCCAAAATGGCTATTATCTGTACATTTCAAGATATTTTATCAAAAAGGAAAAAGAGAGTTGAAATAGCAAAAAAGGGGATATGATCTTCTGAATTAGATTCATTGAAAGGTACATGTTCTGTTTAATTAGGAAAAATGCCAATTTGTATCAAAAGTTCGTTCCCATAAATTAGATTTTAAAATACACATCAAATAATATATAAGTAAAAATATTTATTCATTGAAGTAGAGAGCGTCGTCTCCAATAATACTTTGCCATCTTTTTACCAGGTTTCAATTTGCTGACGATAACATTCTCGGGATCTGGAGTTGAAAAGGTCAAGACAGGCAATTTCGATGTCTTGCAATGTTTGAAAGTGTCTTCCCCTTATAAATGTAGCCATGCCCCGGAAAGTGCATAATCAGATGACGCAATTTCCGGGTTATAATCAGGGTGAGGCAGAACTTCAATACCCTCCAAATCCTCTATTCAATTCGTGGTCAACCTGGCTTGATAAACTGGAGCATTGTCGTATTGCAGGAGTGCCCTCTTTCGGTTGATCAAAGCAGGGTATCGAGTCTTCAAAACTACATATACTCGGCTGAGTTGTTCTGATTAGAGATCGGCATTAAAATCACGACCATCAGGAACAAGTTCGTAGTGTACAATACCATCGATGTTTCACCCCATACAGACAAAATCAATTTATGGCCAAAGCGAGCCTATTTAACTACAGGTTTAGTCTCTTGATATCAGGATACCCATTGTCTTCTTGTGTCGGGGGTACGAAAATAGGTCCTCTTTTTATAAAATAATAGACACTTCGGCCAAATAATGGCCTTCTTTTCATCCCCAGTTACAATCCACTTCCAAAACTGGAGATCTTGCGAATTTTCTAACAATCGTTTACAGATATCAACTCGCCTCTGAGACTGGGCTTTGGTAGGTCGTGGGGATCTTGTCTTGGACGTTTGCTAACAAAGTGCAGATTGCGCAGAGTTCGGTTGATCGTATATTTGGATGGTCCAAGTCTGGCTGACATTTCACGCGTAGATTGTTGTGGGTTGTCCATCACCAGAAATTGTTAGGTCTCAATATCCGTCACATGTGATCGTCCCATTCAAAGTTTGTCCGATAGGTCGATGTCTCCTTCTCTAAATCTCTTGAATCATTTTGAAGCTTTTCTTATATTTACAATACTTTTCCCTTTTTATTTATTTTACTTCGCATATTTATTTTACCGCCATATTTTCATTTAGTCCTTTTTTTTCTAAAAAAAGCACAATGGTATTAGGATCGTTATTTTTTTTATCAAACATTCTTTAAGCTCTCTACTAGAATAATGAGATGTTATTCTAAACCTTATTAATTTATTTTAATCACGTGGGCACGCTTATCGACTGTGGGAGACCGAACCTTGATTCATTTAAACTTTATTTATATTGGTATTTATATTCAAATAATTTGAATTTATATTGGGCTTCCGCTTTGGAAAAGAATTTTTGATACAGCCTGGTAGTGTCAAAAAATATAATCTAGAATATGTGTGTTCTTTAATAATAATTAAAATATCAAATTTTATCTTTCCGAAAAGGAAAATACAAAAAATATTGAAATCTTCAAATATCAATCGTTAGCGAATCACATAAGGTTATATTTAAAAGATAACACATCAAGAAATGCATTCTCTAATAAAGAATGGTCAATTTTCATGTTCAAATGGTCAATGGTCATCAATAAGAAAAGAGACAGACTGATGTTCTTGTAAAAAGATTTTAGACAAAATCAATTTTGAACATTTTCTATACAAAAGGAAGGAGATCAGGAAGGGAGGAAAGCTGGGTGAAGGATTGAGCAGCCGGTTTATTTCGAAGTCCATTCACAGTCCAGCGATCCTAGTCCATGCTGCTCTAATGACCCCATCCTTCATCCTCTCTGGACTACTCCTCTTCTAATTCTATAGTCGTCCGCACATCAATGCCTACATCCATCTTCTTTGAACCTAAACTCTTCCATTTTATAATTTTTGACTGTGGTTT
>CP092871.1:37690599-37794699 GCA_030710605.1 Cordylochernes scorpioides
ATCCTATTTTTATGCTTATCATGGTTGACTCCAATATATATATTTTTTGCACTACAATCATTACTTGTATAAAAATATTCGAAAAAAACTTCACGCAATATGTTTCTTTATTACGAAAACACATACAAAAAACAAAAAAGGTGGTGTTTTCGTAATAAAGGAACATATTGCGTAAAGTTTTTTTCGAATATTTTCATAAAGTAAAACGCAATTTTCTTATATCTAAAATCATTACTTTGGAAATATTCAACGCCAAGAGTTTTAGAAGCAATCTGTGGAATGAATTTTCGTACAATTATGAACTTCTTTTTTTTTATTGTCAAAGACACCTTTGAATTTCTACATATTTTGAACCAATAGCGTTGAGGAATTTGGGCATTTAAGTTTATAGACTAATTGTAAAATATTCAGCTTATTTGATGAATTTTCCTAATAGAAATTTATTTGGCTCGAAAATCATTATAAAAAGAAGTTGATGCGGCTTAAATGTAGATTAACCGAGAATGAGTTTTCTTTTGTTGGTAAAATAGATTAAAATTTAAAGAAGACACATATATATATTTTTAATATTTTATTTTGGAACTTAAACCAAACTATAAAAACCGTTATTAATAAACGGAAGATAGAATCCTCAGAAATATAAATTGTAACAACACATTGCCCCCCCCCTACGGGGATAAGGATTATTTTTTTATTTAAAAAATGTCTTAAGATTTCGAGTATCACAAACCCTTCTTCAGGACAACGAACACTTTGTTTACTCTTCGTTTGTAAACCTCGTTATATATTCCAGTAGAAGGGTTTATAATACCTGAAAGCTTGAGAGATCGTTTGAATAAATCAATAAACTTATACTAGGATGCAGTGTGTTGTTATAATTTGTTATTAATAAATCTTTTTTATATATGATTCTAAATATCATTTATTGAAAGAGCAAAATTTAACAAAACAATGATCAGAAATAGGTTTAATTCCTTAGCAACCTCTGATTGCCTGATCTGCTCTGATCTGCCTTAGATCAAGGCAGAAAAGTTTTTTTCTAAGAAGACATTGATTGCAATCTTTACATCAGCAATATTGAATATTTGATTTTTCACTCTACAATGATGATAATCTCGCTCTCTTTCAAAATTAAAAGTTTATTCTTAGAACCTTTTGGTCCTAAAATTTTGAATAAATGAAACTTCATAAAAGAAAATTAGAATGACAAGTGAACACACCATTGGCAAGCGTATGCCGTTTTTCCTCTCAAAATATTCTAAGATGTAGAATATCATACAAATCGTTGAATCCAAGAAATAAAGACACTGAGAAATGGTAAAAAATCGCAAGATAACTTCCAACATCATGACCGACTCTTGCCATTGAACGTACGTATTCAACTCTAGCTGCCTGATTCCCAACACAAATATTTTATCACTTCAATCTTAATAATCATTCATGATTGTGTCTATTTTTCGACGTTAAATGCTGATGGCTTACAGCAAAAGTTATCAACAGAGTTTGCATTTATTCTTTTTTTTTTTGCTTACCCTAGTACACGTGGTACAGGCCTTGATAATCATGATGGGTAGAAGTAGGCGACTGCTTTTACTGTAAGTGTACCACATGTTTACACATGTGAACAGCAGTTCGACTTTGCACTTACAAATGTGCCAGAGCTCCGTTTGGTTACTCGTACTAGCTGATGGGGTTGGAATTTTGCAAGAATCGGGGGCCATTGGAACATTTTTTTTAATAAGGAAAAAATGTCCAATGCGGGAATCAAACCCAGGTCGTAGCGGTCGAAAACTAACGGTTTAGACCTTCCTTTCACTGTCCCCCGCGTCTATTCTTACTATTTGTTAATATTATACTTCTTTCGGTATATAAAATTATAAATAAAAGAAAGACCGCTTAGAGAAGTTTTTTTTTTTCATATATAACGGCAATACAAGCTTTCGGGCTCAATATAGCTCTATAGCCTTTTTAAAATGAATTAACTATATTATGTAAATCGTTATTTGCGTGATCAATCTCAAATTTCCTGATTCATTGTATGTATATATATATATATATATATATGGTAATTTGAACCAACCACCCTATATTGTATAATACTTATAACAAGATTGTCATGTTGTATATATAGAAACACATCTATAAATAATTATGCGCATGATTGACATGTGTCGTTATCACCATATGTAATGTACTTTGTACAAACTGAGGATGAATAAATAAAACTATGTAATAGATTAAGAGCTGAGTTAAAGCAAGATTGAGAAGTCAAACGCGTCTAAATTCGAGATAGATGTAAATCACAAAACAACTTCTAAAGATAGATTGGAAGCCGTCAGAACGGCGCCAATGTCCAGTTTCGACACGTGCTGTAATGCAATATTTCTTTTGTCGGAGGCGTTATATAAAAAGCCTCCCCCGGCTTAGCAACAGACAGTCAGTTCACCATCAGCGCGTCGTCGGTTGTCTCCAAGGTCCACCTCATTCACCATGTAGTCAGTAAGAACTCTTCTATCTCTCCATCTTGCTCTTAGCTCGACTTTAATCTGTTCATGGAACTTTCCTACTACGACTGTTTCTCTTCGTTTTTTTTTTTTTGTGTGTGGACTTTCCCAAGCTTTCCACTCTGCCTCGACCACGACTGCCTGTACTCTGTGAGAACTGTTAAAGGTCCTACAAGGTGCAGAGAGGTACTGGAAAACTCTCCACGCCCTGACTGTCCCTCTCGGTTACTACAGGTTTGACCCTCGGTTACCACAGCTTATAGCGAGAGTCGACAGGATTCTACAAGAGCTACCAGAACTTCACCTTATTACATATATGTATTTGTTTGAAATCCTAAATTTTTGTAGCGTAGTTATACCTGTGTTGAAGGGCTGTTGAGCCAGAAAACTTGTATTGCCATTATACGTTTATAAAATAAACTCTTCTCTCAGCGAATTGTCTTTTATTTATAAATATTGTTATTATGCGCTCATCATTAACATATGATACTGTAGCCTGTCATCTGAAAATCACAATATTGCTTTAACCTACTATTTCACATGTGAAGATATCCTGTTGAGAAAATATATTGCCTACTGGAGACGATTGAGATGAAGAAAATCAGAATCTTTGGAAATATTATTGTTCAAAGTGGATATAGATATTACTGGAGGACCCCATGAAGAGGAATCCCGATGATGGAATCCATGGAGAAGTTTTTTAAAAAGATCCTATGTATAAATGTGAGGATATTATTCAAGCTGATACTGCGGTAAAAAAATACAATAATCTACATATCCTTTATGATAGTTCAAATATTAAGGATTTATAGAAAACTGGAATCTATAAACATCTAATAATTGAGAAATTGAAGATAACAAAAGAAAACATTTTCTGATTAATATCTCATTTTTCTTTATTTTCTTTATTACAACACAAAACGCGATATCACCGCTAGGGATAATTGGGTCAATTTACCATTGTTAAACAGAAACAGTTATAAAGCCTCATTATATAAGAAATAATAATAATAAAGAAACGACATGATATATTATGAATCTGATCCTTTTAGGTTATAAAGATAGTTATAAATATATTTTAAAAAGTGGTTAAATCTTTGAAAATATTCATTATAACTCTTTAGAATACCTTATTTTGTTTTTGTAAATGTATTCAAAGTAAATACTTGTGGTAAGCAAATAAATAGTCACACAAATATCCCTAGATAGAATATAGCTTTTGGATTTTTAAATAAAAAGAGTAAAGTGAACATTAAATATAAGTCTATTCAATAAAGCAGGTAGAGAGGGAAGGACATCAATTGGTGTGACGAGAATGAAAGAACCTCTTGAGAGAAAGTGGACATTTTATCGTCGTCCAAACTCGATTTTCTTGGAGACTCTTTCCTTAATGGTCGGTGGAGTGGTGGCTCCTGTTGTTGGGACACCAACTTTCGGCTGGAGATGTATAGTGGCACTTGTACCTAACTTTCTATGGAATAGTGTAAATTCGAAACTATCATAGACGCGTATGATTCTTTTAACAATTAAATAATTCATAATGCCTTTACTGCAATGGAAAATTAATGGGAGGGTTTTGCTTTAAGGGCAGTAAAATTGTTTAATTTTTAAAAGAATCATACTTGTCTATAATAATTTCGAATTTTCATAACAGATGGCGCGCTAATACATCATAATATAAAATAGTGTGGGTGGAAATATACCTCGCTATGTATAATTAGTGATTTGAAGATAATTAACAATTGGTCTCTAGGTGGACGCTTTTCAGTTTGCCAAATGCTGGTGTTGTGGTTTTGTCACCGAGCCGAGGCCGCTAGTTTTGCGGCGACGGTCAATAGATGGCGTCTGGTTTTAGACGTCTATTTTGACGGGAGAGGCGACCCTTGTCTCTTTAGATCAATTTCCTCCCGGCAAAATTCCCATCTATATTTTAGCCATAGATTTGGCCCAGCCACTTTGCCAGCTAAACACCTCTTTGGCAAATTGTCAAGATTCCATTGAATCCCGTGTGGATCTCGTGGAATAAAGTCCGCCTTAGACTGACGAGGGCCATTAGCCCGACACTATGGTCTCTAGGTGGACACTTTTCAGTTTGCCAAAGCTGGTGTTGTGGCTTTGTCACCGACCCGAGGCCGCTAGTTGCGGCAACGTTCAATAAATGGTGTCTGGTTTTAGACGTCTATTTTGACGGGAGAGGCGACCCTTGTCTCTTTATATATATCTTATATAAAAATATTATTTTATTTCAAATTATATTTCCATAGATTAAACTATTCTGTTAAATCTACCACCAGATGTCGCGACTTCCCTATATAAAACCTATTGTTGTTATTTCCCGTTGGCCGTCTCAAATCTTTTGTAATTATGTAAATAAGTATTTTGTTTTCTTTATTTTACTCGACTTAAAACAGGTAGTACTTTATTAATTTTATATATATAATCCTAAATCTCAATTAAATCTAATTCTGATTTAAGCTATTTATATTATTACCACTACTGCAATATCACATATTCATGTTTCAAGCAAATGATAAATAATTCTATAAATATAGATTTGAAAATCAGCAGAGAATCTTTATTATAATATATATATATATATATACGTATAAATATAACAACAATTTCCTAGACAAGCAGATAAAAATACACACATATATATAATAAAGATACCCAGGCCTGCACAACAAATGGCTTCCATTCAATTATATTCCACCGAGTAATCTGCTTTCTGTGACGTAGGAAATTACAAACAACATCCATCACATCTGGCAACACCCCCGGATAGTTTCCTTTCTTCCTACATAAATATTCCAGATAGATTGTTGTTGTTGTTAATTTTAATTCTTATTGTGTGCTTGCTTTCTTTTGTAAAATATTCACATTAATATTTTGGTGCTTGTTTATAAATAAATATATTCTAGATGTGAAATCTGATAAAAAGAGTTTTGATATAAAAAGAAACGGGATTTGTTTGTTTCGCCTCTCTACATTACTACAATAATTTGAATTTTAAGCAAAAATCCGCTATTGGTATTAAAAATTAAAGTTCTTTATGAATAGTCTATTTTTAAAAATATTCATCACCTATATAGATGAAATTAAAAATGAAAGTTTGATATTGAAAGAGGGATTAATAGTTTAAACCTTTGAATATGTGTGTGTGTAAATTAAAATGAAAACCGGCTAATATGCGGTTATATTCCAATTATATATAATATACTAGCACTTCTTCCTATATTTTGACGGGATTTTTATAAAATTACGTTATTTGTCATTTGTCTTAGGTCGTTGGTTTATGTATAGCTTACCCAACAAGCCCTTTCTTGTTTCTCTTCCCCTTGACACATTGTAAATAACATCGCTGATTATTTTAACTATTGTTCCTGTATATACCCTCTTCTACTTGGAGAAGTTGCATAAGACCAAGGGTCAAAACAGGGACTTTTATTGTTGTTATTATTGTTGTTCTTGCATGTACCCTACATTTGCGTATAAGACTAAAATGTCTTTAAAAAGCTTTTTGTTGTTGTTTTTGTATATAATATACTGCCATAAAGCTAGTACTGTTATAGTAATGCTCAGAATATATTTCCATCAAATTCTAAGTCATATGTTAGATGTAAATATGGCACAGTGTTCTGCCAATCATCAAATGAATCACATCATCAACAGCGCCACCAAGTGTTAAAAAGACGAATCAGCAGATTCCAGGTCATTATCCAACTTATCAGGATGTCATTACCTCGGGTCATTTATTTATTTTACAGACGACCTTTCCTTTGTTTGTCTGCTTTTTATTTCGACGTATCTCCCTCGGTCCATTAATCAACCCTGCCTCCTGTACTTAGAGCTGATAAATCTGTTAAATTATAGCTTCCATTCTGCCAAATTTAAGCCATCTTTTCTACCCCCGTAAATGGTATCATATGTAATGGTGTAATAAATATCATACCTAGGTATATATATATTAAAAACAAAAGAGGCATATCCTGACCAGGCTCACATGAGTTTTTCTAGATGGTAGAGCGCCATCTATTGGAGCAAAAATAAACTGAACGTTTATTTAACTTGTTCCGTGATATTTGGCCAACCCAATTTCTTGATAAATTGAGAAAAGTCAACCACGAACGCGTTTCAGGCTATATATGTCATAATATTCGTAAATATATAAATAAAATGGCCTGTGTGGGAGTACAAGGGAAGATAGAAGGTTAAAAAACAACTCCCTTGGTAAACAAAAGTCAATTCTTTTCCCTCCTAGGGGATTTATCTTATTCAAATCGGTTAAAAGGCGGCTGGATGTGGTGATCAAGGAACAGTTCTCACCGAGGTGGTCTCGACGCCAGTTGTTCTAGGGGTTGTCCTTGAGACTTCTATCATTCCTCCCCGATCTATTTCCTCACGGGGCCTCTGTTTCTTGTGTGTCCTTAACACCCATTACTCAACCACCACGACTGCTTATAACCAACATGCTACACTACAGTCATCCAACAGCAAAACTAAATTGCAACATATATGTATAGTATATTTTAAACTGTATGACACTTTTAGTATATGTCACATATCTAATTAGTTATCTATCTATAGTTATCTATCTATAGTATCTAATTATCTAATTAGTTAAAGCCGATACCTTAAAATAGCCTACCCTTCTATTGAAATGTACACTATTTCTATTTACTACCACCCCATATTTTGTATATAAACTATTTGTATTTTAACCCCCTATTTGTATTTAAAACTAAAAATGGTGACGTCAAAATAAAGATCCAAAGAGTGTTCGGTCAGCTGGTGGCAGGGACAGATGGGAGGAAAAAGGCAACGCCCAGCCCATGTGGGGTCCAGAGGGACATTTTTTAGACGACCCCTATAAACAGGACAGGTTTTGGCAGGGGGTCAGCAGATGGTTCTAGGGTGTGGACATCGGCATACGGCTTCTGTCTCAGTCAGTCTCTCCCTCCATGTCTCGGGGATAAGCATCCAAGTTTGTGTCATGGCCTCTACCTCTGTCCCGTGGGCTGTCCCCGATCACTCTCGGTCCTAACATCTAGCCCTGCCTCTGCTTCTTGTTGTCAGCGTGTGGGAAGAACATCAACACTTGCCTCACGTACACGACTGCCAGTTCATCCATACGTCGGCACATTTGCAACAATATTACAGAAATTCGACATGATAACTGAGGACAGCAGCAGGCAGAGGATGACAGAGGCACCTGTGGTCAACGGCGCAATCGTGTGGATGCTCCTTCTACTTGTCCTCCACCTTGACGATCTAGTGGACCATCTCAAAGACGCCATGCGAGGACTAGCTGTACCTCGCTTCGAGTAGGTCATCATCGCCCCCATCGACAGCTGCGCCACGAGCACCTTCCTCCATCGGCTTGAACAGGCAGACAAGATTCATCGAGAAATCCTGTCATTGCCCCGCCAACCAGCATCGACGATGTCCCATGGCAACCACCGCAAAAAGAATCACCAAGCCTCATCGCAGCCCACTCCACAAGATCCATTCAAGACATCATCCATCTGGTAGGAGAATTTTCTCTACAGAAATCTATTAATGTAACACTATCTCCGCTTTTTCCCCGCACTGAATTAACTACTCATTCGATACCATTTTTATAGCAATAAAACTATTATTATAAATCCATCAAGTTCAATATTTTACCTGCCCTATTACTATTTCAATTATTATAACTTTAGATGTGTATAAAACATTTTAACCCTAATCAATTTTATTATTCTTTATTATTATTTCGTTTGCCATTAGCAATACCGTCAGCCAACAACAACTAATTATACCTTTTTTTTTTCTTCAATTGTTTTTTTTTTTTTCATCATCTCTAGGCTTATTACATACATATTATAACTTCAACCATCTTTCTCATCATTTTAAAACTTTTAATATATTGACAACGTTAATAATATTTTTAATAGTTTAAGATCTTTTTGAATTTATTTATTTTATCTATTTCGTTTTTCTAATTTTATCGTTGAGGTCTCCTAAACTCCCCCACCCATACCTTCTCATGCATTACCTCAAGGGCATCCTGTTCGCCAAACTTTTTTTTTCATTGATTAATCCAACTGAGAAATCCTTCCTCGCTATATCATTCCCAATAGTGAGTTCAAGATACCTAGCTAGATTATTTTTATTATCACCCGGCTCATCATTACCAATCATCATTTTTTAAATTACCATTTAAGTCGGGTGAAATCATCATTGGCAACAGAACAACCCTTGCAACTACCTTCCCTTTCTTTCTTCCCCAATTTCATATATTCCCCTCAAGAGATTCTTGCTCGCCAGAATTTTTTTTTTTGTTAATCCAACTGGAAACATCCTTCCTCGCTATATCGTTCCCAATAGTGAGCTCAGGATACCCAGCTAGATTCCTTTTTTCTTCTTCTTTCTTTTTATTACCCGGTTAATCATTTTTATCATTTTATCTTTTTTTTTCATCATACAAGCCGGGTGCCATCATCATTGGCAGCAGTACATCTCTTGCGTTTACCTCTCTCTCTCCACATTCCTCGACCTACTTATATAGTAGAGCGCTACTAGTCTGAACTGATGATGCAAATGGAACATCTTGAACGTTCTGTTAATGAAAACAGTACCTCACTAACACAAGTTCGTACTGCATTGCAGAACTCATTAAGCTATTTCTTTGCAGGGACATACTCAGACATCCCATAAAACCCTCATCAACCCTCTGCGTCAACTTATAATCTTAATTCAACTCAATAGCTTTATAATTTGATAACATTTATGCTTTTATTTTAGTTATTTTTTCATTCAATGGGTTCTCAAATTTTTTTTTCTATAAGTAAATTACTTTTAAGGCATTTCTAATTTTATCTTGCATATTTTCTCAATTTTATCATTTATTCTTATGTATTTTTCTTTTTATAATATTCTAAACTTTATTGAGACGTCATCATTAATTTATTGTCCTATTTTATTCTCCTATTTTATAATAATTTTAACTAATTTGTGCCCAAATTATTTCTTTTGATTTTATAATAGCTTTGTTAGGTCATCATTCATGTTATTTCCTTCCCCCCAAACAAACCTTCATCACCGGGGGCACATTCTATAGTATATTTAAACTGTATGACACTTTTAGTATATGTCACATATCTTCCAATTAGTTAAAGCCGATACCTTAAAATAGCCTACCCTTCTATTGAAATGTACACTATTTCTATTTACTACCACCCCATATTTTGTATATAAACTATTTGTATTTTAACCCCCTATTTGTATTTAAAACTAAAAATGGTGACGTCAAAATAAAGATCCAAAGAGTGTTCGGTCAGCAGGTGGCAGGGACAGATGGGAGAAAAAGGCAACGCCCAGCCCATGTGGGGTCCCGAGGGACATTTTTATTGTTGACATTCAATTGTTTTTACATGTGTTAAGCGTCTTTACGCAACTAAGGCCTTAAATACCCATTTTTTGATTTCTCAAGAAGCCTCTGGGACCAAAATTCTTTTTGGTCGCAGTGGTTACAGCCTACTCCACGCTGACGAGCGCCAACAGCGCGAAACGCGTTCGTGGATGACTACTCTTGATTTATCAAGAAATTGGGTTGGCCAAATATCACGGAGCAAGCAAAATAAACGTTTAGGTCATTTTTGCTCCACTAGATGGCGCTCTGCCATCTAAAAAGAACATGTGCTCGTGGTCAAGAGATGCCTTCTTTATTTTTAATATCAACACCTGACCCACTTATCTTTTATTTTTTTCTATTGTTTTTCATATATATATATATATATGAATATTATTTTTATATATAAAAATGTGCAACTTTCAGTTGCACGATAAGGAGATGCCTTTTTCTTAATTTATGCACCTTACCCCAGTACAATATTGCATTTGTACTATTTTTTCACATTGTGTACGGTCCTCGCGCAATTCTGGCCTTAACTACCCGTTTCATGATTTTTCTGGATGCCTTAATGACCAATTTTTTGGTCGTTGAGGTACAGCTTGCACCACGCTGATGAGGACCAACAGCCCGAAACGCGTCCGTGGTTAGCTTTTCTTGATTAATCAAGAATGGGTGCTTGGCCAATTCTGGAATAATTAAAAATCAACGAGAATAGTTGATATTTATTCCGATAGATGGCGCAAGCCATCAGCAACTTCCAGTTGCACGATAAGGCGATGCCTTTTTTCTTAATTTATGTACCTTACCCCAGTACAATATTGCATTTGTACTATTTTTTCATATATATATGTGTGTGTGTGTTTTGTGAAGCGTTTTGATCCTGTTTGATGACTGTGGTGTGGTTGTTTAGAAGCAGTCGTTGCGGCCACAATTTTCAAAGTGGTTTCAGGCGTGAATGAATTACACAAAAGAACAAGACATGTTGGATGACCACAAAGATGACGAGAGAGAAAGTGAGGCCGACCCCGATCAAGGCAGGTCCGTCCAGCTCCATAACACTTTTCAATTCTTTAAAGAAACATTTTGGAAGAATTTTCTAGCAACGTTCGTTTTATAATCACTTGAATATATACAACGATCAATGACCACACCTTGTATAATTATAAATTATAATTACATTTATAATTTTTGTTAATTTTGGCCCTTTTTATCAGGGCTCGTTTATAAAGAAAAGTATCCTATGTCCTATTCCATAACCTATTCTTCTTACTCTCTAAAATCCATTAGAATCCGTCCAGCCGTTTTAGCTTGGTGTAAAAACAAATAACCAAACACTTTTATATACAGAATATGTACAAAAGGTACCTTTCCCTCTAAAACACAATAAATTCAGATATTATCATCAGTTCTGTCCAAATTGTAAAGCTAGTTATAAAAAATACGCAACAATATCTCCTATCCTTTTTTCCTTCCATACAGGAGTTAACAACAAAATGCATTGTTTTGGTATATTTTTAAAGAGAGAGCTTCTTATACATGATCACCCTACTCCGTAATTTTTAATTAAATATATAAGATACAGGGTAGTCCATAAGTCCCGAACCCTTTTTATATTTTTACTAGCGGATGTACCCGGCTTCGCCCGGGTTTTGCCCGAGTAAAGGTTTGTCTAACGAATCTCTCAATAAAGTGAACATTTCTTTCCCGGTCCCTTGAAAAATACTCGATACGTTGAATAAAATCAATATTTATTGGTTCCCTCGGTAATTTGAATTTAAGGAATAGTATCTTGCCTTGGAATTGTATCATTATTCTTGTCTCATTTTGTCTTTCCTAATTTTCTACATTACAAAATCATCGTATCATCATGATAATATTTAGAGCAGATTGTTGAATTATAACAGATAAATTAGAATATTTATCTTGATTATTTTTAGGCGAAAAGTTATTTCAAATATTTTATTTGCTAGAAACCTTCCCAGTACTATACTAAATAACTTCCCAAAGTTTCATGGCGTTCCAATGAGTGGTTTGGTCAGGCATAAAGGACACACACACACATACATTCATTTATATATATATATATATATATTAAAAATTAAAAGACAATTTAAAATAAAATATTTATAGTTTTTTAATCTGGTTTGCCTTTCAACTAATAATTTTAAAAAATAAAAATTCCCGGGGTTTTTAGGCCACCCTGTATATAAAATTTATTATATATATGTTATGAATATAATGTTTTGTTATTGGAATAATAGAAGGATTGGAGGTGCAGTCGTGAAAAAGGAAAGATAGTTATTTACCTTTCAGGTAGTTTTTATTTTCAATTGCTTGAAAAGAATTACACATTGAATATTTTTCACAGTAATATAGAATTTATAAAATGAATTCTATATTCGTGAATTAAAAAAATACGTAGGTTAACTATACATATTTACAACAATATTCAAGTTGGTGTAATCTAAATTTATGGTCAAAAATAAAAGAATAGTCAATGAATTAAAATTAATATATGTTTTAAAAAATAAAATATTCGCATTTCAGATTATATATAGATTTTAATTGTCACACACATATATATATACTAAAAATAAAGAAGGCATTTCCTGACCAGGAGCACATGTGCTTTTTAGATGGCAGAGCGCCATCTAGTGGAGCAAAATTAAGTAGTTTTTATTTTCAATCACTTGAAAAGAAGTACACATTGAATATTTTCTCAGTAATATAGAATTTATAAAATGAATTCTATATTTGTGAATTTAAAAAAATAGGTAGGTTAACTATACATATTTACAACAATATTCAAATTGGTATAATCTCAATCTATGGTCAAAAATAAAAGAATAGTCAATGAATGAAAATAAAATATATGTTTCAAAATTTTGGGCGCAGTGGTTACAGCCTACTCCACGCTGACGAGCGCCAACAGCGCGAAACGCGTTCGTTGATAGCTTTTATTAATTTATAAAGAAATTGGGTTGGCCAAATATCACGGAGCAAGCTAAATAAACGTTTAGTTTATTTTTGCTCCACTAGATGGCGCTCTGCCATCTAAAAAGCACATGTGCTCGTGGTCAGGAAATGCCTTCTTTATTTTTAATATCAACACCTGACCCACTTATCTTTTATTTTTTCCATTGTTTTTTCATACATATATATACATTAAAATATATAATTGAAAAAGTGAACAATACATATTTTCACATTTTTGACGCTGGAATGCTTCTTTTAGATTTAAAAAAATGACTTTAAAAATAAACGTACGCATCAAAATAGTTTATACAATATAATTCAATGCGGCCTGTGATTGTAAAACGACACTAGAAGTTACACCGCATGAGTTTCTTTTCAACGAAAAATCAAAATTTATTTCAAGGTGAAATATTGACTACTTCTAACCTTTTTTGGATGAGGTATGAAAGGGTGAATCATGAAGAGTAATGATGAACGGAAAAATATGTCCAGGGTAGAAATGGTCGTTATTTCTCCTTTAAATAAATTTTGATTTTTCATTGAAAAGAAACTCATGCGGGATAATTTTTAAATGTCGTTTTACAATCACAAGCCGCATTATATTATATTGTATTATAAATTACTTATGTATTATTTACGAACGGAAAAATATGTCCAGGGTAGCCTAGTGGACATGGCATCTGCCCGGTAAGCGGAACACTGTGGGTTCGATTCCCATCCCTGGACACTTTTATTTTTCCGTTCATCATTACTCTTCATAATTCACCCTTTCATACCTCATCCAAAAAGGTTAGAAATATTCGATATTCAACCTTGAAATAAATTTTGATTTTTCGTTGAAAAGAAACTCATGCGGTGTAACTTCTAGTGTTGTTTTACAAAATAGTTTATATTTCATATAACAGATGGGCCGCTAATGCATCACGTTAATACAAATTGGAAGCGTAGTGAATTAAGAGACAATATATAAACGACAATTTGAAACAATAACAAATGAAGAGAAGTGTTCTGTTTATTAAGATAATGGAGCTCACCTACTCTGTGAATGTATGTTATGCTCCAACTCCGTCTTTGCTGGTCCCAAGACCGGATGAAAAAGAGGAGGAGCAGTAACAAGCTCTCTAAAAAACCTGGGCTCAACTGGCCCGGCTGCTAGTACCCTGTAAGGGCTCCTAATCCAGGGATACAGGATGAATCTGCACTCCATGTTAGGAGTGACTGCACATGGTGTCTGTTCCTCATGTCTGAGGCAGCCATTTCATATTGGAACTAAGTCGGCCTACTACTGAGTAGTGCTCCCAGTCTTAATGACAAAGCAGACGCATTCTATTTCACCCAATCATTATGGTTGTCAAATCACTTTTGAGGAGCTTTACTCATCACCAGCAGACACCATCAAAAATCTCTAGCTCTACAGGCTAGATAATCTGATATGATTGAGTGGAGATAAATAAGAAAGAAAAAGATGTTATGTTTCAGCAACAATCCTATCAACTTACCATGAGAGATCCTCTAGGGCTGAGCTCTGTCACGATGCAGGTGTTTAATTCCTCCAGACACAGGCCCACGAACCGCACGAGGTTCTCGTGGACAACTTCCCTCACCTGCTATGACACAGACTGCTGTCTCTCACATAGAATGGTGGGAACACAAAGTCTTTCATACAGAATCCCCCTGTAATGGAAGACCTGAACAATATAATCTTCCAGATTCGATATTTACCTGTTGCTTTCAGGGTAAAAGCATTCAAACTCAAGTATTGAATTATCCCAAATTATCAAGTCGGTAAATGGAGGGAACACAAAGTCTTTCATACAGAGGACTCTGTATAGGAAGACCTGGGCAACACAATCTTCCATAATCGGTATTTCCCTATAGCTTTCATCGTTGAAGCATTCAAACTCAAGTATTCAATTATCCCGAATTATAGTCGGTAAATGGTGGGAACACAAAGTATTTCACACAGAGGACTCTGTATGAAAAGATCTGAGAAACGCAATCTTCCATATTCGATATTTCCCTATAGCTTTCAGGATAGAAGCATTTAAACTCTAGTATTCAATTATCCCGAATTATCAAGTCGCACAAATTTCATGAGTATCAATCAAAAATCACATTTATCATCTTGATGGACCCGTGATTTCAGAGTGGGTTCTTCTTTTTGCAGATCGCAAAGACGCCACTCTCCACTGTCATTCTTTTCCAGCAACCACCACGAGCCTCGGCCTTCTCACAAATGGTCTTTTTGGTCTTGTCACCACATGAATTAATTACCAGTCAATGATAGCCAAGCTATTATCCCTCATTCTAGCTTGTTTCGGTTCTTCTTCTCCCTCGCTAGCATATATTTGGGATATAAGATTAAATATTTACTCAAATCCTTTCTTTTATTTATTTCCAACGTTTCGATGGCCCATTACCACCATTGTCATGGAATTTAATCATGTTTTCTTCAACTCTTGTCATTGTTTAAAATACGGAAAAACGTGAATCTCCATAAAGTATCAATAAATAAACAATATAGGATTAATATCATTAACAAAGATGACAGTGGCTCCTCGAAACGTTTGAAATAAATAAAGAGAGAGTAAAATTGAACTGGGTATTTAACTTTATAAATAAATCTAACTTGTGCCATAATGATTTTTCTATATATTTAGGATGTTAAATATCTGATTCTAGAATATTTTATTATCTCTCAGAATGTCTCTCTCTCTCTTTAATGTTCATATGAATATAGTACATTAAAACGATATTAGGATGAAAGCCTGTCTTTTTACACAGGATTTTAAGAAATGTTTCTTTAGATGACTCACTATGAATATTTGTAGCTTTATATTTTGATATTTATAGAGTTCATGAATCTTAAGACGTTTTTAATCTAGTAAATAATTTCTGAAACATCTTTATCTCTATTATCAAAACTTATCATTTTATATATTTAAAATTTCTATATATCTGAGAATACATTCTTTCTTAAGATGAAAGGATTTAAGCATGAACGTTTCTTTTATTTACAATACAAACTTCAACTGTCCTTACTGCGATGAAAAATATATTGGGATGAGCCAAGCCCTCCCAATATATTATTTTCATCGAAGCAAGGACATTAGAAGTTTGTATCACATATAATAAAGCGTTTGTTCTTTGAAGCCGAATAGGATTGGTCCATTCTGTGTCACGTGTTCAAGTTACGTAGTTAAGTGACGTGGCCGGCTGAAGGTCTGTTTGGTTTTTGTTTTCATCCTTTATTTTATTCTATTCTGACCTTATTAGTCATTTTTTCCTTTGGCAATTTATTCGGTGAATATTTGAGGAATAATATTTTTTAAATAATTTTATTTTTTTAATTTAGCTTGATTATTTTATTTTTATAAACAATGTCTCCTAAAAGAGCCTTTCTATTGTTGAGGCCATCGAAGCAAAGCAACGTCGTATTGAACAGCAGCGACAAAGACGTTTAAATTCACCCGTAAGAGAACGGCATAATGAACAACAACGGCAATACCGAATGAATATGAGCGAAAATCAAAGAGCCCTTCAAAGGGAAAACAGTAGGCTGAGGATGCAAAGAATTCGACAGGGAGATAATCTACCTTGGCCAACAGGGACATATTTCGAGGAAGATCAAATTCCCCTGCACCTTTGTGGCCAACTTGATCAAGTTTGCCCAAAATGTAGAGCAAAGTATTTCGAATTGGAACAAACGACATACAGTAAAACTTTTCATAAATGCTGTTCCAAAGGAAAAGTCGAACTTGAACCGATTCAAACCTCTGAACTACTTAAAAGTTTAATGACTGGAAAGCATCAACTTTCAAAGAACTTCATGGAAAACATCCGTTCCGTCAACAGTGCCCTAGCATTCGCTTCAATGGGAGCAAACCTTGCACCTCCTCCTGGATATGGGGCCTATTGTTTCCGAATCAACGGACAGATTTATCACCGCTCAGGTGCCTTGCATCCTGAAAATGATGATCATGTTGCAATGATGATCATGCAAATGTCATTATTTATGATGAAGCTACCATGGCACCAAAAGATGCTCTTAAGTGCATTAATAATCTCTAGAAAGAAATCATGCAAAATGAAAAACCACTTGGTGGTAAAACCATTGTCTTTGGAGGGGACTTCCGACAGACTGTGCCTGTTGTTCCACATGGAACTCAAGCTGAAATTGTAGATTCAAGTATTAAATTTCATCCTCTATGGAAAAAATTTAATATTTTGAAATTAGACAATAATATTAGGTCAATTGACCCAGAGTTTAGTGCCTGGCTTTTAAAGCTTGGAAATGGCGAGCTAACAAATGATCTTGGCTTAGACTCCGATACATTTGAAATACCATCTGAAATGGTTTGCAATGGCGATTTAGTGAAAGAAATTTATGGAGATAAATTGCTTCCTTCTGACTTTGAACAGTATACCGATAAGGCTATACTTTGTCCCAGAAATGTGGATGTTGATGATATCAACAACCGAGTTTTAGATATACTTGAAGGTGACTCCATAACATATTTCAGCTCAGACTCAATAGATGATGCGACACCTGAAGATAATGAGAGCTATCCACCGGTATTTCTCAACAGCCTTAACCCTTCGGGAATGCCACTTCATAAGCTGAAGCTATAAGTTGGAGCAATCATAATGCTTCTTCGAAACTTAAACACAAAGCGAGGGTTTTGTAACGGGACGAGATTAGTAGTAACTAAATTGTTACCTAATTTAATTATTTCAAAAGTTCGGACTGGCACTGCAGTAGATCAATCTTTATTTATTCCGAGAGTTTACTTGGCCCCAATACATTCTGAGATTCCTTTCATTCTCAGAAGGGGACAGTTCCCTGTAAAATTAGCCTTCGCTATGACAATAAATAAATCACAAGGCCAAACCCTTGAAATGGTTGGCATCTATTTACCTGAACCAGTTTTTAGCCATGGTCAGTTATATGTTGCTTTTTCTAGGGTGAAAAGCTCTAAGTGTGTTAAAATAAAAATAATCCACGGAAGCAAGCAAGGAAGGCTTCTTGAAAATAGTTCAGCTTGCTTCACCAAAAATGTTGTTTTCAAAGAAATTTATTCATTGTAAGTTCACCTCTTTTAAAGTAAAAATGTTAATTTAAAAAATATCAATAAAATGACCCGAAAGGTAAAATGTTGCAACGCTCGGAAGGGGATCGATCCCTGACGGACCATGAACGTTATTTTACCTCGAACGCTTCCGATTACATATTATTAAGTATCAAAAAGGAATGTGAGAAATAAAATTGGGAATCCACCTGCTCTAGCCGATCCCGTCCTTGGACGGGCTTTTCTACTAGTTGTATATAAAAGAAACGTTCATGCTTAAATCCTTTCATCTTATGTATATAGATGGCGCGTTATGCTTTGTGTTAACTTTCATTCTTGTATGCTTCAATATCCTATAAAAAGCGAAATTATAGAATATACTCATAAATACTGGTGATTATATTATGATACAGGATTTTTGGATAATGCCACTATATATGCTTCAAGAAGCTTACAGAGATATTAATAGAGTTGATTATCAACGAAACTTGGATTTAACAAACTGAAGATGAATAAGTTGTCAATGGAACAAAGGAACTTACTTGCTTCAACTCCATGAGCAGGGATCTGTTCACATTGATCTTGGGGGCGGTGAATTTCTTGATGGCAACCTTGGCCCCCTGAGCAACCTTCATCAGAGGAGTTGTGATAAGTAGCTTGGCCGGTAGCACCTATCTTTTCAATGATAATCCTCCCAACAGTTTCGTCACTTTGATCCACATATTCTATATTGCACGCATGTATCTAATATGATATTGGGATATTCTGCTCACAAATTCAATAGGCTAAATAGAAATTTTGGTATGCCATTTAATGAATATTTGAATATAAGCTTAGAGAACATTAGATCTATGCTATATCATACACCCACACACATACAGCTTTATTGAGACCATTGGTCTTATACGGATTAACCACAGGAAGGAAGCATAGATGAAGCTCCTTTACTCTAGGTAGCATAGAACCCAACAGCCTCCAGGTTCGACGCATGTCCAGTGGCCACAGAATCCGCCGTACATAGGTTAGCGTATCACTGAAAAGGCGAGTGTGGAATCAGCCGCGTTTTAGTCTTCGCTTTCCTAATCCAAATGGACCACGACATTCGGAGATTTTATTAATCTTCTTCGAACAGTGACTGCGGCCTTACAGAATTTATAAAAACCAAGGGGAATATCTTGATCAAACATAAATGCATTTATCCAATTATATATTTGTTGACTATCGAATTGAGACACGGATAAGTCACCCAATAATTATTCTCTCTGTTTCTCCTATCAAAAGCAAACAAATTTTATATGCATGATTTCAACTTGTTTTCTGCTATTGCATAGATCATCAGTTAAAGGACAATCGGTCTTCCAGCATTCGAACAATTTTCTGGAAAGAATACCCATTGGAGTCTCGGTGCGAAAAATATCTTTTAATTGCCAGAGGAGTATTTGTGAGTAATTATAGTTCTGCTGTTATTGAATTATTTAACTGTTTGAAGTGCCTGTAATGAGAGGTATTTAAGATTTTCGCTTTGTTATTTTGAATGCTTTGTTCAGTTGCTATTAGGAAAATACCGGGTATTTCGGTCTGCATAACAGGATAGTCCGCACAACCCTTCAAGAATGAGAAGCCCTCTGAGTCTAAAAACCCCCGACGATATCCGAAAAAGACAGGAAGTGAACGCCCTTTATGACGTCACTCCCCCAAGTCGCTATTATCTTTGGACATTGTTTGTACAATATCCTTCCTCCCCGCTCAAGGCAGATGTTAAAGACCGCCATCTTAAATTTTGTAAAACGTATCTCACACTAACAATTTATATTTCTTCGAGGATCTCACCAACTCCTTAATCACATCACACACTTTACATATCAAACATTTTACATGTTAAATTGATATCACAATACACATTTTAGTAACCAATCCAACCAATAAATTGGGCATCTGAATTTTAGATTTATGTTACCTACACAGCGCATCACAATTCTTATTTGAACAATACAATTGATTTTACAATCATATTTCACTGTACTTCTAAAAACCTCAGCGTCTACACATATTTTATTATTCAACCACTAGAAAAAAAATGTACAGCTGCCAAACAGTTGTATATTGCAATTATGCTATCACCAACGTGACCTCATTATCTATAAAAATATTTATTAACAATCACCAATTAAAGCAATTTGGACTAGTCTAATCTAGACTTTATAATGGGAAAGAGAAATCGTTCTCTACATATCACCATTTTGAACAAACGAAAAGATCATTTCACATATTCCCAGCTTCAGAGAGTCATAGAAACACCGATGTTTACCAAAGGGGTATGATCTAGTTACACACCACAGTTGTAACTTCTCTTCAAAAGAAATACTTTTTGTTCAATTTCCACTAACATTTATCTAATCATTAAAATAATCATTAATTATATTCTAATTTTCATGAAATCTTTGAATATTATTTTATTTTTACTTTTTAATTATGTAATCAATTTTTAATCCAATATTTTTTTCAAAAAACTTCAATTATATTCACTTTTATTTTTCATGACATTATTTAAGTATTACAAAACATTTATTTGTTGCCAAAATTCATGTTTATCCTTTATTATTATTAGTTTTATATAATACTACATGTTTTATTTCGTCCACTTAAAGTTTATTTACCCACAATCATAGGTTTATCTTTTTATTCATTTTATACTTGTTCATACCTTTATAATATTACGATGTTTATCATCAACTATCGGCCATGCAACAATCGCTTACAACAATCGTATTATCTAACCACTTCCCTATACTTTTCATTACTATCTTTTTCAGCCAATGCTTCGCATCAACTTAGAAAAACGACAGTACTGCTTGACAATTTTTTTTTATTTCGTTATTTCAACAAACTCATTTTTAAAAGACACATCAACCAGTTAGGGAAAACTGAATGACCGAAATACTCCAGTTACAAAGCAAGAAAACGATTCAAACTTCGAACCAATCTGGATTCAACAATATTGTATCGAAGTATTTATTATTTTATTAAGAGAGTATAATTTTTATGTTTATATTTTGCCACTCTATAAACTACGCTCATTGCTTATCTTTTGCTTATTAATAATAGTTTGTTTTTGCCTTAAATTTATTTTAGTATTCGTGGACCAGTTTGATTGTTCATATTGTCGAAACCGCTGGTATGTATCACTACTTTATTGTTAGGTACTTATAAAATTTTGTATAGCGCGATGGTAGACATTTGTTCAAAATATATTCAAAAATTAACAATGCGAAAATTTTTATCGTGAAATAAGCGAGTTTCGAGCAACGACGCTCTGTTACTTTATTTTATGTTGCATTATAGGGATATGTCACTTGATCTTACTATGAAATTGTAGATTTTGACGGCATTGAGAGTAGTTAGATTTTTTGTGTTACCATTTTTTAAGATTGAATATTCCTATAATTTTCTTTGAATATGCGATGCTACTTGAAGTCCTATACATTATTATTTATCTAAAGGTAAAATCTCAGAAAATAAAGCTCTAGAACTAGCTGTCGTAATAGATCTGTTCGTAGAGCGGGCCAATGTTCCAATATGTAACTACGATATCTCTCTGTGATATACCATTTCACCTTAGAAACTACTGGGAGTCGAGATTTGAGTTTTTCATCGATTGTTCATGACAGGAAAGAAGGATGATATCCAAAAATTCAGGTTTGATCTCAAACCACCTTGGAAATAATAACAAAGATTGGCTAATATCAAGATATAAAAGATAATTATCAATTTTTCTATTAAAATATCATTTGCATATTTTCCTATTCTCTCTTTCTCTCACACCCATTGTATATATAATCAATAAATATATAATGAAAAGTATTCAAAATAGGTTTTGAAATAAGCTTGATCCACAAATATTACACAATTTAACTTATTTTATTAAATCCAAAAATACTGAGAAATATTTATTTTATTATCGTTGTCCCCTCTCTCTATTTTAAACTTTTCGTTCAATATCTGAGGATATTATTTAAAAATATATATACTTTAATGAAATAGGTCATGGTTCTATTACACAGGTCTACAAAAAAAGCTTTTTCTTTTTGCACAAGAGAACCTGATGGTGTTTCTAGTGTAACTTTTCATGCTGAACTCAAAAATCTAATCAGAAATTTCCCATCACCCATGGTTTTTGCCTGACGATTTTTTTTAGTATTGGGATAAATACATGCATCCAACATGAAAGAGACTTACGAAAACATGAAACTGCTTTTGAAAAAGATAGAATATGAAAGATACGGTTGGAAAATATGCAGCGATTTGAAAGTCGTTGCTCTCTTGCGTGGATTACAGCTTGGATATACAAAATTTTGTTGTTTTCTGTGTGAGTGGGATAGCAGAGATAGGGAAAGGCATTACATTAAAAAAATCTGGCCAAACCGTAAAATCTTTACTCCAGGATATAAAAATATTGCAAATCTAGCCCTGATCGATTCAGAAAATATTTACTTACCACCATTACATATTAAACTGGGATTAATGAAGAACTTCGTCAAGGCAATGGATCGAAATGCAGTGGATTTGCCTACCTAAAACAAAAATGTTCTAGTATAAGTGAAGCGAAGATTAAAGAAGGCATTTTCGTTGGACCTCAGATTCGAGAATTGCAGCAGGATGGAAATTTTCAAAATAGTTTGAATGAAGTTGAAGCAGCAGCATGGAATTCCTTTAGAAACGTTTGAAAAACTTCTTAGGAAGTGTCAAGGTTGAAAATTACCGAGACATAGTTAATGATCTGTTGCTTTCCTACAAGGAACTGGGATGTAACATGTCCCTCAAGATCCATTTCCTGCATTCACATCTAGATTTCTTTCCAGACAATCTTGGCGCAGTTAGCGATGAGCATGGTGAGAGGTTTCATCAAGCTATATCAAGCATGGAGAAGCGGTACCAAGGTAAATGGAGTCCCGCTATGCTTGCCGACTACTGCTGGACACTCAAGAGGGATCTACCATTAGCAAAGTATAGAAGAAAATCCACTGTCACTGCTTTTCAATAATAAATATGTTTCGTTCATATATGTCTATATATTAACAATATTTTCAAATTCAAGTAGGTGTATCTCAGAAATATTGTGTAATAGAAAAAAACTAATGGTATATTTGGATTCAGGACATGTAGATAAGATGCTATTTCTTTGTGGACAAAGAAAAATATTTTTTGATAAACCAGTTACGTGACATTGTTTGCAATTTTTAGTGTATTTATCCCAATACTAAAAAAAGACCGTCACGCAAAAACCATAGGTGATGGGAAATTTCTGATTAGATTTTTGGGTTCAGCATGAAAAGTTACACTAGAAACATAATCAGGTTCTCTTGTGCAAAAATCTTGTTGACCAGTGTTATTTAAAGTTCAACTTAATATATTTAAAATGTTCCTAATAACAGAATTGTAATCTTGAGTAAGCAAGTAGGTAAATAGGCTTTTATAAAACAAATAAAAATGATGGATGATTGATCTCTCATAATATAAATTGATAAAAGAACAATAAGCAAAACTTTACCTTTTGTGATGATCACACACTGAGCCTTTTTCTATTTATATTTTAGGTAACCTAGGTTCCTGAAGCATGCATACGTCGCCAGCTCCTCATATTTATTTATATCAGAGTTAAACATCAATTAGTGAAACATATGTCTGACACTTATTTTAAAGCAAGATAAATTAAAATAAAACTTTAATGATGCTGTTTTTCCAGTATATAATATATTAACAAATATTTTAAATTTCATAGCTAAATATTCCCTATTGATACAATATACAGATGAACCTGTCTATAGCGCCCCCTCTTGGGACTCACCAAAATAGCGTGCTATAGAGAGAGGGTGCTATAAACAGGTCACTTTTAATGTAAATCGCATCGTACTAAGTATTTAAAATAGGGCGCTATAGAGGCAAGGACGCTATAAACAGGTTTAACTGTACATAAATTCTTCTATGTACCAAATTTTCCCTTTAATCGAACACATATAATTGTGATAAATGATATCTCAAGACTTACATTACCTATTCAAAGAGTTTTGAGCGTGTAGGGGCAAAATACGAAAAAAAATACACTCCTTAAATATTTTATTTTGCTTATTGTCTTATACTTTTTTGTTTAGATCATAATACTGCGATTATGAATTCAGAGGAAATTATAATATTTTCAGAGTTCAATGTAATTAAGATAGAGATTATAAAAATAAAGATGATAGTTTTATTTTTACTCATAAAAATTATTTATAAAACAAAACTTAAAAGGTATTAGGTCTGTGTATTGTTCTGAATCCGTAGGTCGAACAGGCAGGTAATCGGCTGGTATTTATATATTGGATTGTGATGATGTTACGTAGAGGGCGGCGATCGCGAAGAGCTCAAGAATTTCATCCTCGGAGTGTTCGGATAATTCCTCATCACCATCATCATCAGTGTCATCGTCGGATAGACCTAGGAGGAACTGTAGCAATTGAGGAGGGACTTCTTGAGGATGACCATCTAGCATCTCTGCAGTATTGACTTTGTCCTCAACCGCCATGATATCATAGCCCTCAGGACCTCTGACATTGTAAATAATCTCAGTAAAATCTCTCCGGCACATTGGACATGAGTTTGTCTGTTCGGACCATGTCTTGAGACAGTCCATGTGGAATTGGTGCGTGCAGTTTCTGGGATGGGAGAAGTCATCCTGACTGAGGGTGTCCAGGCAAATGGAGCAATCGTCAATATTTACTACTTCAGACATTTGTTTTTTAAATTTCTATTTAAATATTTATTTTAAAATTCGATATTTTTCAATTGAATTTATTTCTAATTTCTCACAGTTAAACAAAAGAGAGAACATATACATTTTGGATTAAAATAATGAATATAACTCGAATACAAAATAATGAAATTTATCAAATTCGAATATTTAAAGATAAATCTGTTTCTTTATATTAATTATATATCAATTAGCTTTTTATATAATAATTTATATCTACTTTAAAATCAATTCTGGGGATCTTTGCGGAGAAGTTTAAAAACCAAATTGAAAAATTAGTCTATATATATTATATAATATTTAAATTCAAATATTTTATATTTTAAAAAACGTGTATTTTACTTTCGAGATTCGCCGCCAGGAGGCCAAGGCAAGCGGCCGCATTGAAAAACGCTCCCGAATAATTTGTAAGTAATTTATATTTTTTCTTAGTTAAAGAGGATAATTACTGAAAAAAGGGGAAAAGCTAAGTTATAACTTATTTATAAGATAATAATAATAAAACTGTTGTAAGGACGAGATGAAAATTCTGAAATTTGCATGCTTGTTGCTAGTTCTCCATATCATAATTTGTTTCAAACGGCCAGAATACCTAATACAAGAGTTTGTTAAACGCAAACTTAGAATGTATCGGAAATCAAACGCTGGATTTGTATATGATGGCATTCCTATTCTACTACTGAGCATATCCAGTGGCTATTGTATCCAGGTCATTTGTTTACTCCTAATGATCAGTGGTATTGAGCCTAACCCTGGCCCCAAAAAGCAGACAACTTTGTTTACAGAGCCAACTCCCACAGTGAAGGAATCGGCTGATACAGAGTTGAAGACAATGATCGTCCAAATGTCTTTAGAGATCAGAAATCTTGGCGAGAGAATAGATACGAGATTGTCAAACATCGAAAAAAGAATGATAGAGTGGGACCAGAGACTTCTTGGAGTTGAAATGAAGTTAACAACTTATGTGGAAACCTTGGCTGCTACGAACGAGATAGTCTCTGAGAATGTAAATAAGTTAAGGGAAATTGAAGCCAGGACCGACTTTCTGGAGATGAAGCTGCGGGAGCCAAATCTCGTTTTCTACGGAGTTGAGGGAGAAGCGAATGAAGGACCAGCTGAAAGTCTTCAAAAAGTTATATCTATTATAAAAGAAAAAATGCAGATTCTAGAAAGTATAAATATAACTAAATGCCATAGACTCGGAAAGGCTAATAAATCGCCTATTTTGATTTCAGTGCCTGAATATGAGGATAGAATTAAATTATTCAAAAATACGACTAAACTTAGAGATAGCAAAATTTACATAAACAAAGATTATAGTAAAAAGATTAGAGACCAACGGCTTATTCTTATTGCTAAAAGGAAAGAACTTTTTGAAAAAGGCACTCGATCAAAGCTGAGAGATAATAAACTTATTGTAAACGGTGTAGTTTATGAAGCTGTAAATGGCCTAGTTGTCAATAAAAATGGAAATAAGATATAGCAAAAACAGAACATAACACTGAATGTAAATAAGACTTTCCAGACTGATAACCAGATTTCTAATATAGTGACCGTACAGCCACTTTATGATAAAACACGCACGGCTAAAACTTCTAAATTTAAAAACCCAAAGGTTACGAAAAATATATCAGATAGAAATACAACTAAAATTGAATATCCACATACGAAAAACTGTGAAACGGCAATAAAAGACAAACAAGTAACCCAGGCCAAACATATAGATACTAAAATTAAAATGTTACAATGGAATATAAATGGATTTAATAGAATAACATCAATATTTCCACTCGTTGAATACCTAAAAAAATACGAACTTTTTGCACTAAGCGAAACATGTATTACGAATGATTTCGAATTATTAACAGAGGAATACTACATAATTCAAAGCCCAGCAATGAAAACAGAACTAAAGGGAAGGGGCTCGGGGGGAATTCTGATTGGAATAAAAAAAAACTTTCAACATACGGTTAGAAAAATCGAAACAAACCCTTATTGGATATCTGTCTTGACGCACAAATTTCTAGACAAAACCACCGAGAGTATTTGTTTGTTGTTTGTATATTTACCTCCTGATGCATTACAAGAACAAAATCTAACTAATTTACTTAGGCACATTGAATATCACATGAGTGAAGGTAACGAAGTGCTAATAGCCGGTGATATCAATATAAGAAAAGGCAATGCCGGAGGCTTCCATAACCCACTGAAACTAAATTCATCCCTCAACAAATATAGAAAATCTAAAGACCTAATATCTTCGAAACTATCTGAAAAACTAATTTTCTTCACAGATTCAAATTCTATAACAATAGCTAATGGCAGAACTAAAGGAGATACGTACGGCTCATTCACTTTTATTTCAGAAAGAGGTTCATCGGTTTTGGATTATTTTATGCGCACAAACGGTTTAACACAGATCATATCGGATATGTGGATCGAAGAACTTTCATATTCAGACCACTTACCAATTGTTTAACAAATTAATACTGGGTATGAAGCTATTAAATCCTCGCATAACAATGAAATACTAACACGAAAATTCATTTGGACGAAAGAAAATGTGGAGATGCTAAAACATAATTTAAGTGATATAGAAGATGGAAATGAAACCGATATTAACACAAAAACAGTAAATTTTACTAAACAGATCTACACGGCAATGGAAGCGGCAAATATAATTAAATTCGCAAAACGACGACATCAACTTTCTAAACCTTGGTATGACAAAGATTGTTACATTATGAAAAAAACGACCAAAGTAAGTTTACAAAGATGTAGGAACTCAAACAACATACACGACCGCCAAAAATATATTGAGGCTAGGAGGGAATATTTTAAGCTCCTGCAAAGAAAAAGAGATGAATTTAATAAGGACAAGAATGAAATGATAAAAAACGCCAAAGATCCCAAATCCTTCTGGAATGCCATTGCAGCCTTTAGAAAAAAAACCAATAATACAAGGAGAGATTGATATAAAAGAATGTTTTTTATTTTATAAAAATTTACTGAACAAAGAAAATAATGAAGCTACTTTTACGTTAAACCAGATGATCGGTTGGAAAGATCCAGATTTAGACGCGGAAATAACCCTTGAAGAGATCTATGATGTAGTAAAAAAAACTAGCGAATGGCAAAGCAGTGGGACTCGATGGTAAACCAAATGAGTTGCTAAAGAATTTACCGATACCGACTTTAACTAAATTGAAAAACCTATTTAACAAAATAATGTCCACAGAAAAATACCCGCAACTCTGGACGAACTCAATAGTACACCCCATATATAAAAGCGGTGATAAGAATAACCCAACAAATTATAGAGGGATTGCCCTCTGCAGTAATATATCTAAATTATTTACTACAATACTAAGAAACAGATTAAACAACTGGATAGAAACAAGAGAGATTATTTTAGAAAATCAAGCAGGTTTCCGTAAGAACAGATCATGCACTGACAACATACTACTACTGAATTCACTCATCCAATTATCTTTGAGAAGAAAACGAGGCAAGCTATATGTCTTACTCGTCGATTTGACTAAAGCTTTCGACACAGTACCACATGATTTACTTTGGCAAAAATTGCATAAAATGGGCATTAGCAATAAATTTGTAATGCTGATAAAAAACTTTTACCAAGAAGCTAAGATTACTATCCGATGGAAAGGGCAATATTCAAGTAATGTGAAAATTAATTCTGGAGTTTTGCAGGGAGAATCACTTTCCCCACTTTTATTTATATTATATATGGCCGACCTAATAGAACTTTATAATAACTCAGCACTTACAGGATTTCATCTCCCTGATTTTGGTGTTTTACACCTACTTCTGTATGCGGATGACACAGCCATAATTGGAGAATCGAAATTAATCTACAAATTAAAATCAATTCACTAAAGTCTTACCTGGATAATAACAAATTAGTGTTAAATGAAAATAAGTCCAAGGTGATGGTATTTAGAAATGGAGGAAGACCGGCAAGACACGAAAACTGGTACTGGGGGGACATCCCACTGACTGTTGCGTCCAATATTATATATTTGGGATATCCATTCACTACCAATAATAATAGCAAAAAGGTATCCCTCTTTTATAAAGCCAAAGAAAATACGGCAATAAATGCAACTATTAGACTGATAAAAAAGGAAAAAATTAATTAATTAAAAGTTGCACTGAATTTATTTGACTCAGTTATTAAATCAATACTACTCTATGCGGCCCCTGTGTGGGCTTGGGACAATATTGATATTATAGACCAAATACATAATACGTTTATCAAAAACTTTCTGAATCTACCAAGATATATACCAGGGTATATTGTAAGGCTGGAAACAGGCAGAATATCTCTGACTTTTACAACGATCAAATTAATTATGGAATATTTCATTAGATTACAAAAAATGGAAGACAATAGACTACCTAAGCTATGCTGGAATAGATTGAAGGAAATTTCCTTAATGACAAAAAAACCTATAGGATTCTGTAAAAATATCATGGATATCATCAATCATTGTGGACTCGCACGGCTAAACTATAGGTTAAATTATGATGACATACAGATCGAACTTCCGAATATACTAAGAATAAAAATTGAACAGCTATTGCAGCAAGATCTGGCAAAATTATCTCTTACGAAAACATACTCAAACTATAGGTTACTTTATGATTCATTCATTCCAGAACATTATTTTTCATGCAATCTGTCCTCAGCTTTAGTGAGTTTTATTGCACAGATCAGATTAATATCAACATTGATCAAAGAAAATCATATTTACGTAATTAAGAAAGATGATTTGTACTGTAGGTTATGCGGAAGTCAGATAACCGATGAAATATACCATTTTACTGCTGAGTACGGGGATCTGGAAAAAGAGAGAAAAAAGATCCTGAAAAGTCTTCCTAGACCGCATTTGAACTCAATAAAGATAATAAAAACTGTTTCTGATAAGAAAAGTTGGGCAATAGAACTGTTCAACTATCAAAAAGCGGTTGTAAATAAAATTGCACTCTTGGAAGAGAGAAGAACAGGGGCACAATAAAAAGGTCACCCTGTTTACCATACCTTAATTGTAAATACTCTATCTTTCCCTTTTCTCTTGTGTTGAATATTGTCTGTAATTCCACGGCGAATCTGTACAGGGCAAGACGCCCTAATAAAGTTGTTTTGTTGTTGTTTGTTGTATTTTACTTTCATCATTAACTATTCATTCATTATTTGACCATAGATTTAGAACATGACTTTTCGAATTTTTGTTGTAAATATGTATATTTGACCTACCTATTTTTTAATTCACGAATATAGAATTCATATTATAAATTCTATATTACTGTGAAAAATAATTTTATATGTAAACCAAATAAATTTGGACACAAAACGGTATTTTCAAAAGTTTATTGCACATTCATCCACAAATATATTTGCTATGTGCAAACTCTGAAAAGGCGATTAAATGCAATGATGGATGAACCAATGTATGTTAAAGTAAGAAATATATTCTTCAGATACATGGTAACGTCTCTATCAAATGGAATAAGTCGAGCTGAAATGTACTTCTAACACAACGTCCTTATTCGACTTGACATTGTTCAACCTAACAAACATTTTCAAAACACCAACATCAAGATTCTATCGAAAAATTAAATCGTGGAGGATAGGGTATAAGCTCGAGGTTATGTAAATAACTAAGCAATGTGGAAACTAGGCAGAATAATTCAATGGGGGAAGCTACATTATTAGGTGAAATTGTCAGATGGCTACATTTTTAAAAGTCCCCTCAACAAGTTGAGGAAAACTTAGTGACCGAAATACTCTAAGATACAAAGCAAGAAAACGACTCAAACTTCAAACATATCTAGATTCAACAATATTGTATCAAAGTATTTCTCATTTTATTAAGAGAGTATCATTTTTATGTTTAAATTTTGCCACTCAGTAAACTACTCTCAATGCTTATCTTTTGTTTATTAATAATAGTTTGTTCTTGCCTTAAATTTTATTTTAGTAGTAGTAGACCAGTTTGATTAGTTATGTCGAAACCGCTGGTATATATCACTGCTTTATTGTTAGGTACTTTTAAATTTTGTATAGGTAGACATTTGTTCAAAATATATTCAAAAATTAACAATACATAAATTTTTATCGTGAAATAAGCGAGTTTCGAGCAACGACACTCTGTTACTTTATTTTATGTTGCATTATAGGGTTATGTCACTTGATCTTACTATATAATTGTAAATTTTGACGGCATTGAGAGTAGTTAGATTTTTTGTGTTACCATTTTTTAAGATTGAATATTCTTATAATTTTCTTTGTATATGCGATGTTTCTTGAAGACCTCTACTTTATTATTTAGTTAAAGAGGTAAAATCTCAGAAAATAAAGCTCTAGAACTGGCTGTCGTTCTAGATCCGCTCGTAGAGCGGGCCAATGTTCCAATATGTAACTACGATATCACTCTGTGATATACCATTTCACCTTAGACACTACTGGGAGTCGAGAATTGAGTTTTTCATCGATTGTTCATGACAGGAAAGAAGGATGATATCCAAAAATTCAGGTTTGATCTCAAACCTCCTTGTAAATAATTACAAAGACTGGCTAATATCGAGATATAAAAGATAGTTATTAAATTTTCTATTAAAATATCATTTTCATATATTCATATTCTCTCTTTCTCTCACACACATTATATATATAATCTATAATAATATTTTGAAATGTATTCAAAATAGGTTTTGAAATAATCTTGATCCACAAATATTACACAATTTAACTTATTTTATTAAATCCAAAAATACTGAGAAATATTTATTTAATTATCGTTGTCCCCTCTCTCTATTTTTAACTTTTTGTTCAATATCTGAGGATATTATTTAAAAATATATATATATTTTAATGAAATAGGTTATGGTTCTATTATTTAAAGTTCAACTCAATATATTTAAAATGTTCCTAATAACAGAATTGTAATCTTGAGTAAGCAAGTAGGTAAATAGGCTTTTATAAAACAAATAAAAATGATGGATGATTGATCTCTCATAATATAAATTGATAAAAGAACAATAAGCAAAACTTTACCTTTTGTGATGATCACACACTGAGCTTTTTTTTATTTATATTTTAGGTAACCTAGGTTCCTGAAGCATGCATACGTCGCCAACTCCTCATATTTATTTATATCAGAGTTAAACATCAATTAGTGGAACATATGTCTGACACTTATTTTAAAGCAAGATAAATTAAAATAAAACTTTAATGATGCTGTTTTTCCAGTATATAATATATTAACAAATATTTTAAATTTCATAGCTAAATATTCCCTATTGATACAATATACAGATGAACCTGTCTATAGCGCCCCCTCTTGGGACTCACCAAAATAGCGTGCTATAGAGAGAGGGTGCTATAAACAGGTCACTTTTAATGTAAATCGCATCGCACTACGTATTTAAAATAGGGCGCTATAGAGGCAAGGACGCTATAAACAGGTTTAACTGTACATAAATTCTTCTATGTACCAAATTTTCCCTTTAATCGAACACATATAATTGTGATAAATGATATCTCAAGACTTACATTACCTATTCAAAGAGTTTTGAGCGTGTAGGGGCAAAATACGAAAAAAAATACACTCCTTAAATATTTTATTTTGCTTATTGTCTTATACTTTTTTGTTTAGATCATAATACTGCGATTATGATTTCAGAGGAAATTATAATATTTTCAGAGTTCAATGTAATTAAGATAGAGATTATAAAAATAAAGATGATAGTTTTATTTTTACTCATAAAAATTATTTATAAAACAAAACTTAAAAGGTATTAGGTCTGGGTATTGTTCTGAATCCGTAGGTCGAACAGGCAGGTAATCGGCTGGTATTTATATATTGGATTGTGATGATGTTACGTAGAGGGCGGCGATCGCGAAGAGCTCAAGAATTTCATCCTCGGAGTGTTCGGATAATTCCTCATCACCATCATCATCAGTGTCATCGTCGGATAGACCTAGGAGGAACTGTAGCAATTGAGGAGGGACCTCTTGAAGATGACCATCTAGCATCTCTGCAGTATTGACTTTGTCCTCAACCGCCATGATATCATAGTCCTCAGGACCTCTGACATTGTAAACAATCTCAGTAAAATCTCTCCGGCACAATGGACAAGAATTTGTCTGTTCGGACCATGTCTTGAGACAGTCCAGGTGGAATTGGTGCGTGCAGTTTCTGGGATGGCAGAGGTCATCCTGACTGAGGGTGTCCAGGCAAATGGAGCAATCTTCAATATTCACTACTTCAGACATTTGGTGTTAAAATATCTAGTTAAATATATATTTTAAAATTCGATATTTTTCAATTGAATTTATTTCTAATTCTTAACAGTTAAACAAAAGAGAGAGCATATACATTTTGAAGTAAAATAATGAATATGACACGAATACAAAATAATGAAATTTATTAAATTCGAATATTAAAAGATAAATCTGTTTCTTCATAATATTTATATATCAATTAACTTTTATTTAATAATATATATGTAATTCAAAATCAATGCTGGAGAATTATAAAAACCAAATTGGCAAATTGAAGTCTAAATATATTATATAATATTGTCAAATAGCTCCATCCAGATGGGACAACTGTCAATCATCCCTGGACCCGGGGGGGGGGGGGGGGTGGAGCACAGGTGTGGGGGCTTCTGGGAAGCTGATATGTAAATAAGGAAAACGGGACGGTGGCTAACGCCGTTCATTAGGATTAACTCTTAACTTGGGGTAAGTTGTACAAAACTCTCTCTCCCTACAAATACCCCTTATAATAAATTATTTATCCCCAAATTTGCCCTTGCTTTATTTATCTCCGCGACATATTTTGGCGGAGACGCTGGGTAACGTGACGGAACTTCGAAGAAGTCGACGTCTACAGGGACGAGAACCAATTCTTCAACCTTTGCCACAACGAAAAGAAATGGAAGACGACCACAGACCTACTGTTAACGGATCCTACCTCCCTTGTCAGCGCCAACGAGATCCATCTACCTTTTCTGGAGATGGAAATATAAACCCTGGACAGTGGTTGAAGGAGTACGAGAGAGTGTCGAAGTACAACAGATGGGACGACACCATGAAGCTTGCCAACGTCGTCTTTTACTTGAACGGAACTGCTGGAAGGTGGTTTGATAATAACGAAGAATCACTCAACTCGTGGAGAAGCTTTGAAGACGCATTCCGCGGTGTGTTCGGACTGCAGGAGGATTCTGCTCGACGCGCCGAGGAAGTTCTGAAGTCAAGAGCACAGAAGGCCGAGGAATCCAGCGAGTCATATATCCAGGAGATTTTTAGTCTCTGCCACCAGGTGAACCCTCGCATGGAAGAAGGTGAGATAGTTGCTCACATTATAAAGGGAATTTCGGAGGACACATACCAGGTATTGGTGGCGAAAGACATACAGACGGTAGATGAAATCCTGAAGTTTTGCCGTCATCTAACAACCGTCAAGCAGCGCAGGATAGGCCGTACGAAATTCGCCAGGTTGTCAAACGTAATGCCCATTTCATATGCTGACGACTCAGACGACTTGGCCGGCTTAATTCGCCGCATCGTTAGAGAAGAAATACAAAAGGTCCTCTCACCACCTGAAGTGGTCAATCCTCTCCGAGAAGTGAACGCCCTGGAACAGACTGTGAGGGAAGAAGTTAGCCGTGTTCTCCAACCTACCAGAGCACAAATCAACGTGGTACAACAACAACCACGCACGCCCTATAATATCGACCGACCAACCCAACCCAGGAAGACGGAACATTGGAGAACCTACGACGACAAACCAATCTGCTTCCACTGCGGACGACCCGGACATGTCGTCCGTTATTGTAGGGAACGACGGCAGGTCTTCGCTGAAGCCAGGTCAAGGAATGGCGGAGAAGGAAGAAATGTTGGATTTTCGAGTCGACCCCCGAGATTTGACGCCGACGACGACTATGTAACGCCCCAAACCTCGACGTACTTCTACAGGAGCTCTTCCCCACATCCAAGCCGTGCAAGGTCGCCAGCCCGAAGACAATCCCAGTCGCCAGCTCGTCGTTTCAGCCGTTCTCCCAATCCTCAGAATTTGAAAAACTAGGTGGAGCGGCTTCTACCGGGGGTGAGGTCGCCATTGAGGAAAATACTCCAGGGTATATCGCCGCTAAATTAAAAGAAAATTTTGTTATGGTCGAAATAAATGGACGCAAAATTTAAGCATTGGTGGATTCAGGAGCAGACTTTTCTGTTATTTCAGACAAATTTCGACGCGAACTAAAGACACCTCTCTTCAAAGAACCAGGTCCCATTCTTAAAGCCGCAAATAAAAATTTAATAGAGACCCTGGGAAAATGTGTCCTGAACATAGAAGTTAATGGTCTGAAGATATCTTTTGAATTCGTTGTTATGGTGGAATGCAGCCATGACATCATATTCGGAAGGGACTTCTTCAAGGCCACCGAAGCCGTGATTGATTGTGGCAGAAATGAACTCCATCTCGGGGAAACCTCCGTCCTGGAATCTCGAGAGGAGGAAAACCAGAGATTGTTTGCTTCCGACGACTTTGTCATCCCGCCTAAATCAATAAAGAAGATCAGTGTGATAAACGAAGAAGTATGCGGTGTTAGAGATGTTTTAGTCTCAACTTCAAAGGACTTATTATTAAGAAAATAAGTTCTTATACCAAACTCATTGGTTACATTTCGACACGGCCGAGGTGGCATTTGGGTTGCGAATGGAGCGTCTTGGCCGCAACTGATTCCATCAGGAATGAATATGTGCACCATGGAAAGTTATGAGAATGGAAATATCTGCAGTCTTATCGAATTCAGCGATAAGTTACAAGAAACGCAGCTAAAGTCACGTGAATGGTCACAGAAGCTAAACCTTACTCTAGATCCAGGGCTGTCTGAAATTAAAAGGTTACAGCTTGTTTCATGCCTTGACGAGTTTACTGATATATTTGACTTTGGGGGAACTCCTATTAAGCCCACCAGTACCGTGAAGCACAAGATAAACACAGGAGACCACTCTCCTATCAAACAGCGGCCCTATAGAGTAGCACCAAGTGAACGACGACTAATTCAAGATTAAGTGAACAAGATGATTGAAAATCACATCGTGAAGCCCTCTGAAAGTCCTTGGTCATCTCCAGTTATTCTAGTTCGAAAGAAAGATGGGACCTGGAGATTCTGCGTAGATTATCGTCGATTAAATAGGATAACAAAAAAAGATGTTTACCCGCTGCCACGCATTGACGATGCCTTGGACAGTTTAGCTGGCTCTAGTTACTTCTCCACGATGGATCTTCGGTCCGGGTTTGGCAGATTGAAGTGGACGAAAAAGACAGGGAGAAAACTGCCTTCATCACTCCAGATGGGCTGTATGAATTCCGAGTAATGCCTTTCGGTCTATGCAACGCTCCAGCAACGTTTGAAAGGATGATAGATAGTGTTCTGTGCAATCTTAAATGGAACATGTGCCTTTGCTACCTGGACGACATCGTAGTTTACGCACCTACCTTTGAGGAACATCTACGTCGTCTACAACTTGTATTAAGGTGCATCCAGAAAGCTGGACTAAGCTTGAACCACAAAAAGTGTCTTTTTGGATCAAGGAGGATAAAGATTTTAGGACACCTTGTTGACGCCAATGGAATTCATCCAGATCCAGATAAAGTTGAAGCCGTCTCTAAATTTCCGAGGCCAAAGAATATCTCTGAACTGAGGAGCTTTCTTGGATTATGTTCCTATTACCGAAGATTTATTGAAAACTTTGCTGACAAAGCTAGATCTTTGCATGCCCTACTGAAGACTGAAAAGCAATTATATTGGGATGCAGCTCAAGAGAAAGCGTTTGTAGTCCTTAAAACAGATCTAATTTCAGAGCCTGTCTTGGGACACTTTGATGAATCCGCTGATACCCATCTACACACGGATGCAAGCGGACATGGTATTGGAGCTGTTATTCTACAAATACAAGGTGGAAAGGAGCGGCCTATAGCTTATGCATCTAGAAGCTTGACAAAGGCTGAACATAACTATTCTACAACAGAAAAAGAATGCCTTGCTGTAGTCTGGTCTATTAGCAAATTCTGTCCATATTTGTTTGGTCGACCATTCACAGTTGTCACTGACCATCATTCTCTATGTTGGTTGGTAGGACAGAAAGATCCTCCTGGCCGTTTGGCAAGATGGGCGCTGAAGTTGCAAGGATTTGACGTGACCGTTATCTACAAGAGCGGACGCAAACATAAGGATGCCGATTGTCTGTCAAGGAGCCCGCTTGAGAACGATCAACCAAGTGCTGTGATGTCACTAACCAACGTCGATATAGAGCAGACTAAAGACCCTGGATTTAGCTAAAATAATCGATAATTTACACTCAGGCTACACCAGAAAGGAATTCAGCATTATCGACGGCATCTTATACAAGAAAAAATATAGCACAACTGGAAGACCCTGGCTTATGATGATTCCTAAACACTTAAGATCGGAAGTTATGGCAGATTTACATGACGCTCCTACAGCTGGGCATTTGGGTTTCGCCCGAACGTATGACAAAGTGAAGAAACGATTCTATTGTCCTGGCCTTTATAGAACTGTTCGCCAATATGTAAGCTATTGTCGGGAGTGTCAACGAAGGAAAAAATTACCTCGACGTCCGGCTGGACAACTTGTATCCATACCACCTGTAGAAAAGCCATTCTATAAGGTAGGGGTCGATCTCCTTGGAAGATTTCCAGTTTCTAAAGATGGAATTCGTTGGATCATTGTGTGCACCGATTATATGACAAGGTATGCCATAACGAAAGCGATCCCAGACGGAGGAGCAATCAAAACAGCTAAGTTCCTGGTTGAAGATGTTATCTTGAATAATGGAGCTCCTAGAGAAATGATAACAGATCGCGGAAGAAATTCCATTTCTCAAGTAATAAAAGAGAGATCAATGCTCTGTGCGGAATTGTGCACAGATTTACAACGGCCTATCATCCCCAGACCAACGGCCTGACTGAAAGGTTCAACAAAACTCTGGGAGACATGTTGTCCATGTACACAGGTGTCGAGCAGAAGGACTGGGACCAAGTTTTACCCTACGTAACCTTTGCTTATAACACTGCTAAACAGGAGGCGACCGGCTACACTCCGTTCTTTCTTGTCCACGCCCGCGAGGCCGAGACCTACATCGATGCCGTATTACCCTACCTACCAGATGAGATCTCTGACGACTACGTTGGAGAACTTGTGACCAGAGCTGAGGAAGCGCGTCAACTCTACCGATCACGCCTACTACAATCACAGGCAAAAGACCGTAGACTTTACGACCAGAAACATACTCCAGTCTATTACCAGAAGGATGATCTTGTGTGGGTTTTTACTCCCATCCGAAAAGTAGGGCTCTCAGAAAAGCTACTGAAGAGATACTTCGGTCCCTACAAGGTGACCAAGAAGCTTTCAGAAGTTACGTATGAAGTAGAGCCCGTGGACCCGTCTCCCCGATCACGGAAATCCAAGGATATCGTTCATGTCATTCGGATGAAGCCCTACCTGGACCCCGAAGAACTACATTCCATTCTGCTAGGGAACACAGGCCGTGATAGATTTCCTTCCAGAACAAGGGCTGAGACAAGCTAATCAGCGGGTCGCTGTTTTTTTCTAAAGAGAGGGTAATGTCAAATAGCTCCATCCAGATGGGGACAATTGTCAATCATCCCTGGACCCCGGGGGGGGGGGGAGCGCACAGGTGTGGGGGCTTCTGGGAAGCTGATATGTAAATAAGGAAAACGGGACGGTGGCTAACGCCGTTCATTAGGATTAACTCTTAACTTGGGGTAAGTTGTACAAAACTCTCTCTCCCTACAAATACCCCTTATAATAAATTATTTATTCCCAAATTTGCCCTTGCTTTATTTATCTCCGCGACAATATTAAAATGCAAATATTTTATTTTTGAAAAAACGTGTATTTTACTTTCATCATTAACTATTCATTTATTATTTGACCATAGATTTAGAACATGACGTTTCTAATTTTTGGTAAATATGTAGTTACTCTGCCTATTTTCTAATTCACGAATATAGAGAATTCATTTATAAATTCTATATTACTTAAAAAAAAATAGTTTTAAGCATAATTTGCTTCAAATTATTGAAAATAAAAACTACTTGATGGGTAAATGATTATCTTTCCTATTTTTACGAATCTTCACCTCCAATTCTTTATCATTCCAACATAAAAACATTATAACAATAACATATATTTATAAGAATAAATTCTTAAATTATTGTGAGCCAGAAAACACGAAAACATGAACAACAGAAATACGATATTTTTAAATAATATCTTAAAAATATATTTTTTATATTATACCGATCTCATATCAATATTATAAATGAACTACAGCAAGCATGTCAAACTCGCGGGCCTCATGCGGCTCACAACGAATAATTTTGCGGCCCACCAGACAATATATTTTAATAAAAAAAAAATTATAAATTAAAAAATAATAATAATAAAAATTTGTTGCCTAATTTTTTAAAATTGTAATTATACATAAATTATTTATTAATAACGAACCACTGGTCGCCATACATAAGTCGTAAGTTTTGATAATATTATACCTACATACATAACGTATGTACATCGCCATAAGTATTGTGTGCCTTAAAGTTTGAAGAAAATATTCTTTCGGAGTACTAGAAAAAAAATATGGTAGCAGAAAAGAGATGCCAAATATCAGGGAGAAAATATTAACTTTACTTTCTTTTTTCTTATTAGTATTTTTTTAAATAAACCTACATAAATGTTACTATAAAAATTTAATCCCTTGTTTTCTTTTTTTGCGGCCCACATAATCTTATTACTTTTTTATTTGGCACGTGTTAGGATTTGGGTTTGACATGCTTGAACTACAGCAATGTCATCTTGAACTGGAAATTGATGCTTAGTTTCTATCTTTTGAATAATATTTTAAGGGGGTCGGTGGAAGGATGGTCTAAACCGTTGGCTTCCAACGCTACGACTCGGGTTCGATTCCCGCATTGGGCACTTTTTTCTGATTTAAAAAAAATGATCCAATGGCCCCAGATTCTTGCCAAAGTCTAACCCCACCAGCAAGTGAAAGTAACCAAACCACATTTTAAAGTACAAAGTCGAACTGCTTTTCACATGTGTAGACATGTGGTACACTTAGAGTAAAAAGTAGTCGCCAACTTCTACTCACCATGATTATCATGGCCTGTACCAGGTGTACTAGGGATAATAAAAAAGAGAGATAATATATTAGGATTAATTGATTTGAAACTCCTGGATATCAATTCAATAATACAACAGGTTTCTGGAGATGTGTTTCTTTTTATTATGGCGTTTTATTCGTTTATACATATATATATATTAGTTAATAAAAGGCATATATTGGATTTAATTAAATATTTATGCCTTTTATTATCTAATGAATTAAGTATGGATTGCTCTATTTTCAATATATATATATATATTAAAAATAAAGAAGGCATCTCCTGACCACGAGCACATGTGCTTTATATATATATATATATATATATGTTATAAATAAAAATTAATAGAGATTTTCACTTGAATTCGATCATGTTGAAGATTATGGTATGGAAATGCAGTCGTGGTTGAAACCTTTAAAAAATAGTTTTGATCAGTAATTTAATTGAGTTAAAGGGATATATAAAAAAGACATAATTTAATAAAAGTAATGCCTGGCTCAAGGCGAGTAGAATTAAGGAAAACAAAATATTATTTACATAATGTACAAAAGTTTTGAGCCGGCCATTAGGATAAAACAACAAGTTTTTATATGCAAAGCGTGGCCTCTGGCGGTCGATTTAACAGAATATTTGAATATATGATATATAATCTAAATATCTATATTTATATATAAAATTGAATGTCTGTCTTGTTTTAATGCTTGGTATTTAAGATTTATAACACATTTATAATTTAAATATTTTATTCATTTAAGATTAAAATTACACAAGCATAACATTTAAATATATATCCTGCCTAACAATTCTCTATACTAACTATATAACATTAAGCGATCCATTTACAGTTTGTTTTGGTCACTGGTCCAATATTTTTATTTTCATAGACCAAATTATAAGATTTATTCACAGATGAAAAATATGCAAAATAACTAAACAAATATATACATCAATTTGATATTTATTTAAAACAAATGAATAACTATATACATCAATTTAATATTTATTTAAAACAAATGAACAATTATATACATCAATTCCCCCTTCTTAGGCTTGGCCCCCCTTATTTATTTATTTACTCTCCATATCTCTGCGGACATCTGCGCTCCCTCTGAGGATACCTGGGGGTTGTGACACTTTTCTCCTCCGAGATTGGAGTTGGCACACGTTCAGCATCATTCATATTAGTGGGATGTGATTTACCAGGCAACATTTTTCTAATGTAGTTTTGATGAACCTTTTTTATACTGTCACCTTGTTTTATTAAATAAACATTCTTTCCTAGTATTTAAATTATCTTTCCTGTATACCAAGAGGGATGCCCATTAGTAATCCACCTAAACTTCACAGTCTCATCCACTTTAAATTTACTGTTAACATATTGACTATTGAATTTGGAGGCTTTTACTTCTTCTTTTGATAACACCGAAAGTCTTGATCTGATCTTTCTTCCAAGAAACAGTTCCGCAGGTGATGTCCCTTTCCTAATATTTACATCGGTCCTTATAAAGAACAAAGCCCTGGACAGAGCCAAATTTAGTTCCACCTGCTCATTTTCATATAATTGCTTTTTTAGCAATTTCTTTACCTCTCTTACAGAGACTTCTGCCTGTCCATTCGATTGTGGGTGATATGGGGGAGATGTCACATGGGATATGCCATTCTTAGACAAAAAATCACCAAAGTCACTACTAAAGAAAGGAGGACCATTATCAGAAACCACTACTTGTGGAAATCCGTAGCGAGCAATACAATTTCTCATAAAATTTATACAAAAATATGCACTGGTAGATGGTACTTCAGAAACTTCAACCCATGAAGAAAATGAATCTACTGCTAGTAAAAACAGTTTGTTTTTGAAATTGAAATAGTCCATGTGAACCCTCCTCCATGGTCCTGCATATTTAGGCCAACTCTCAGTCCTTTGAGGAGGCAAACTTTCATTAGAAAGACAAGTTCTGCAATTTTTTGTAATTATTTCTATTGAAGAGTCCATGCCGGGCCACCAAATAGATGAACGTGCCATCATTTTCATTTTATTAGTTCCTGCATGGCTCTCATGTAAAATTTGAAGTACCCTTTCATGTAGACCTTTTGGGATAACCATCCTATTCTCCAGAAAAATACATTCTTGGAGAATGGTAAAGTCATCAATCCTTTTTAAATAACGAATGAGATCATCATTGGGACTTGAGGGTAACTCCCCTGTCTCAATAATTTTATACAATTTGAATAAAGTCCTGTCAAATTGTATTTCATGAGCCACAAGAACATGGTCAATGATGGAAGTATTTAAGAGTAAAATTTCACCACTCCCATCATTATATTCCAAATTATCCTCTTGAAACTCCGGAAATCTAGAAAGGAAATCTGGAATAATATTATCTTTTCCTTTTTTATATTTAATTTCAAAACTATAATTTGAAAGAGTTAGAGCCCATCTATGAAGTCTATTTGCAATGAGTGGAGGCAAATTTGTTTTATCTCCAAAAATAGTTATTAAGGGCTTGTGATCAGTGTAAATGGTAAATTTCCTACCAAAAAGGTAATTTTTTAATTTATTTACTGCAAAGACAATTGCAAATCCTTCTCTTTCAACTTGAGAATATTTTCTTTCATGAACATTTAACGTTCTGGAAATGAAACACACAGGCCTTTCCTCCCCATCCTTCAAATGTGAAAGGGTTGCTCCTATTCCCACCTGACTTGCATCACAAGAGAGAATTAAAGGCAAATTTAGGGAATAATGCGATAAACATGTGGTCTCATCTAATGCATTTTTACAGGAATTGAAGGATCTATCTGTCCCAGCATTCCAAGACCATTTAACATTCTTTTTTAATAGGTTGTATAAAGGATATGCTAAATCTGAAAGATTTGGCAAAAATTTACTATAAAATGACAAAAATCCAAGGAAGCTTTTTAATTCAGTTGTATTCTTAGGAACTGGACAATTCTTTATGCAAGCTAGCTTGTCTTTCAAGGGGTATATACCTAATTCATTAATTTTATGTCCAAGATATTCAATCTCATTTTTAACAAACAAGCACTTATTTTTGTTTATTGTAAAATTATTTTCTTTAAGAATATTAAGTGTTCTCTTAAGAATATCTAAATGGCTTTCCAAATCCTCTGATGCGATAAGAATATCATCAAAATAAATGTAAACATCCCTGATTCCTGAGAAGAAGGATTCCATTGTCTTCTGAAATATTTCAGAAGCAGTCTTTATACCAAAGGCCAAACGATTATATTTATATAAACCTTTGTGAGTGGAGACAACCAAATACTTTTTTGAAATATCATCCATCTCAATTTGATGGTAAGCCTTTGACAAATCTAATTTAGTGAATAATTTCTTTCCTTGAAAATTACTCAAGACTGAATCTATGTTAGGAATAGGATATTTGACATCCTCTAAGTAAGGATTTAAACTCTTTTTAAAATCAGCGCAAAGTCTAATTTGGCCATTTGGTTTTGCAACACAAACGAGTGGTGAAGCACAATCACTTTTATCTATTGGAGACATAATATTTAAATCAACCAATTTATCAATTTCATTTTCCACAAGTTGTTTTAATGCAAAAGGAACTTGTCTGAATTTGTAAAATTTTGGGATAAAGTCAGCCTTCACATCAAGATGGCATTTGATACCTTTAATAGGGTCAGATTTGCATTCAAAAATGGACTCATAATCATTTAAAAGTGAATCTATACTAAAAGAGTCCAATTTATGCAAATAATTGAATGAGATATTGAAAAGATTAAGGAAATCTCTTCCTAAGAGAAATTTAGAACAATTTGAATTAGTTATTAGTATTTCAATGGTTCTAGAAACATTTCTTAATTTTATATCAAATTTAGCCTTGCCCAAAATAGGTATTTTAGAGCCACTATAGCCGGTCAAGACTGTATTACATTTATTTAATTTAACATTTTTGAAATATTTAAAGTACTCATATTTAGTTAATGTAGTAATGGCTGCTCCAGTATCAATTTCAGCCAACAATTTTATATTATTTACATATACTGTTTCAGTCAAAGGAGGATGTAAATTTATATTATTCAATGATAAATTATTTTGAGATCCCGAAGGATTATTATCATTAGCATGCTTTTTAAATTTATTAAAAGTATTTTTGGGATTTCTGGGCAATTTACGGGCAGAACTGTCTTTTTTATAACATATTGTAGAAATATGCCCTACTCTACCACAAACTCTACAATTAGCTGATTTAAAAAAAACAATTATAGTGTAGATGGTTGTTCTTACCACAGTGTTTGCAGGGATTATTGATGGCATGAAGATGCTGTGGGGACCGATGGGCATCTTCGGATCTCTTGAGGTTGTGTAGGTGATTATCTGCAGACTCCGCAGACAGAGCGATGTCTAATGCTCCCTCAAAAGTTAATCCTTCTTCCTGTAGTAGCTTCTTTTGGGTTGGTGTATCAATGATGCCCGCTACAAATCTGTCTCTTAGGGATTCTTGCAGAAAATCTCCAAAGTTACACCTTTGAGCCTGTTCTTTAAGGCGTATTATATATTTCGAAATTGCCTCGCCTGATTTTTGATCCATTTTCTGGAATACAAATCTTTCATATATTATATTGCTCTTAGGATTGAAATGTTTCAATAAGATCCTGCACAATTTATCAAAGGGAACTTGATCAACTTCCACCGGAAAAAACAAATTTCGCAAGATTCTAAAATATTTAGGCCCGATGCATGATATCAGAAATGGCGTCTTAAAGTCTTCTTTTGTTTTAGAAATTAGCATGAATTGCTTCAAGCGATAAATATAATTCTCAACATTCTCTAGATTTTCGTCAAATCTTTCAAACATACCTGAAGACATTTTTAAAGTATAATTTCTTTTCACTATTTAATTTCTTTTTTCTTTACAAAATTTGCTTTTCCTCGTCGCCAGTTGTTTTAATGCTTGGTATTTAAGATTTATAACACATTTATAATTTAAATATTTTATTCATTTAAGATTAAAATTACACAAGCATAACATTTAAATATATATCCTGCCTAACAATTCTCTATACTAACTATATAACATTAAGCGATCCATTTACAGTTTGTTTTGGTCACTGGTCCAATATTTTTATTTTCATAGACCAAATTATAAGATTTATTCACAGATGAAAAATATGCAAAATAACTGAACAAATATATACATCAATTTGATATTTATTTAAAACAAATGAATAACTATATACATCAATTTAATATTTATTTAAAACAAATGAACAACTATATACATCATGTCTGTCTGTGTGTACTCACGGCACACAGGGACCGGGAAAAAATGTTCACTTTTTCGAGAGATTCAAATTTACGAGTTCCAAATTATCAAATTGTTTTAACAAATGTTTGTTAGACAAACCTTTACTAGGGTAAAACCTCGGGCGAAGCCGGGTACATCCGCTAGTATATATACAGGGTGTACCAGGTAAATTGGGACTAACTTTGACAGTCCATAAAACAAAAACTACTTGAGATTAAAAACTTGTTTTTTTTTTTCATTACGTAGCCATATTCATGTAAAATGCAACAGTACATGTGTGCGCAGTGTAGTGATGAAGAGTAACCGAGAATTTGAAAATCGAGCTGCCATCATCGTTGCTCTGCGCGCCGGAAGGAGCCCCAAAGAGATAGTGGATTTTCTTAAGTTGCCCAAAACCACTATTTATCGTGTCAAGAAGCAGTTTGATGAGGCCGACAGTAACAAAGAGGGGATAGCTACAAGGAAAAAGCACTCGCGTCGATCGGACAGGGTAAGAGGCGAAGAATTTGTCAAAAATGTCAAGGAGAAGATTGATGGAAACCCTGGGAAGAGCATGAGGGCCATAGCCAAGGAAATGGACGTTGGCTCTATGACAATTGTCAGAACTATCCATGAGGACCTTGGTCTCAAGTCTTATGCCCTTCGGAAAGGTCAGTTGCTGACTGAGAATATGAAGAATAACAGAAAAGGAAAGGCTGCTGCCCTCCTCAACAACCTGAAACACGACTCTTTTGGCATGCTAAGGTTCTTCTCTGACGAAAAGAACTTTGACGTGGACCAAAAGGTAAATCCCAGGAATGATCGCTGGATCTGTAAAGACCCCTCAGAGATACCTGTCGTGATGCACACGAAATTCCCTGCCTCCGTAATGGTCCTTGGCGTTATCAGCAGTGAAGGTGATGTCATGCCTCCCCATTTCTTTGAGAAGGGCCTTAGGATGAACGCTGACACCTACATCAATGTTCTGGAGACCGTTGTGAAGCCTTGGATGGACATGGTGGCCGCAGGAAGGAAGTATGTCTTCCAATAGGACTCAGCTCCAGCCCATAAGGCAAAAAAGACACAATCGTGGCTGACACTTAACGTCCCTAGTCACTGGGGTCCTGATATTTGGCCCCCTAATTCTCCAGATTGCAATCCCCTCGACTACTATGTATGGGGCGTTGTTGAGAGAGATGTCAACAAAGCTCCTCATACCACCATCCAGTCTGTCAAGAAAGCAGTTCACACGGTGATGACCCAAATGGACAAGGTCATCGTCGCCAAGGCCTGTGCTTCATTCCGCACTCGCCTCGAGACTGTTGTAGCTAATAATGGAAACTACATTGAATAAATAAAAACTATATCCTTTTATCTACTACTGTGTCAAATTTCATTCGGATATTTTAATTTTTACTTGCAAAAAATTTCAGTTAAAATACCATTGTTGAAATTCCCAATTTACCTGGTACACCCTGTATATATATATATATACACTGCGTGACATTGAAAATGGAACACCAAGAAATAGTGGCCAGAAAATTAGGCAAATTTCAGGGTAGACGCGCCTAACCGAGTTATGCAAATGATGTAAAATGCGCAGCTCTCGTGCGCACATGGAGTAAGATATAAGGGAAGGAACCTGCAGAAAGGACAGTATTCGTGTCGTTATTTCTTCAAGGAAAATCATTGTAGAAATTTTGTTCTTGTGTCAAAAGACACGTGTAATAACAGAGAATGCCAGGTCATCGTAAACGGAGGCAGTTCAAGCAGACAGACGCTTTTACGATGGGCATGGTGATCGGACTGAAAAGGGCAGGTTGGTCCATACGTCAAATCGCAGCTGATACACACCTTGGTGCGTCCACGGTGCACCGACTGTGGAGAAGATGGTTGGAACAAGGAAATGTGGCAATTTATAGGAATGTCGATGCAACCAGAGTGACGTCAGCACGTGTGGATCGGCGTATCCTTCGACAAGCAGTGGCGGCCCCACAAGCCACTTGTACCGCCATCCTGCAACATGTGCAAGACACCCTAGATCATTCCATCTCGACCAGAACCATTTCCCGTCGATTGGTTGCCAATGGCTTGCACTCATGCCGTCCGCTAAGAAGACTGCCATTGACCCCACCGAATAGGCGCCAACGTTTGGAATGGTGCCGGGCTAGATCGACGTGGATGACGGAATGGCACAGGGTCTTGTTCTCAGATGAGTCGCGTTTCTGCTTGTCCAGTGATAGTCGCCGTGTACGCGTGTGGCGTCGACGTGGAGAAAGGTCCAATACGGCAGCAATTGTGGAACGCCCCACCGTGCGACAACGTGGAATCATGGTTTGGGGCGCAATCGCGTATGATTCCAGGTCACCTTTACTTCGTATTAAGGGCACTATGACGGCCCAATGATACGTTGATGGTGTGCTGCGACCGGTGACACTCCCCTACCTTCAGGGGGTACCCAATGCCCTTTATCAGCAGGATAACGCCCGACCGCACACTGCTCGCATTAGCCAACAAGCTCTGCAAGATGTACAGATGCTTCCCTGGCCACCGTACTCTCCTGATCTCTCACCAATCGAGCACGTCTGGGACATCATTGGACGCCGTTTGCATGCCTTGCCACAGCCGCGTTCAGAAGACGAACTGTGGCAAATGGTTGAGAGGGAATGGAGAGCCATCCCTCAGGACGCCATCCGTACTCTGATTGACTCTCTACCTAGACGTGTTGCTGCGTGCATCGCCGTCCGCGGTGGTCCCACTTGCTACTAAACCGACGCCGTTCTCGCTCTGTATTATGACTATCATTTTGAAATAAAGATCACTTATTGTTCGTCCCTGTCTCTCTCTGTCTGCCGAGTTTCATCACTTTCTGGCCACTATTTCTTGGTGTTCCATTTTCAATGTCACGCAGTGTATAAATGAATGTATGTGTGTGTGTCTGTCCTTTATGCCTGACCAAACCACTCATTGAAACGCTATGAAACTTTGGGAAGTTATTTAGTATAGTATTGGGAAGGTTTCTAGCAAATAAAACTTTTGAAATAACTTTTCGCCTAAAAATAATCAAGATAAATATTCTAATTTATCTGTTATAATTCAACAATCTGCTCTAAATATTATCATGATGATACGATGATTTTGTGATGTAGAAAATTAGGAAAGACAAAATTCAGGATGATATGGCAATTTATTTGAGACACGAATAATGATACAATTCCAAGGCAAGATACTATTCCTTTAACTTCCAATTACCGAGAGAACCAATTAATATTGATTTTATTCTACTTATCGAGTATTTTTCAAGGGACCGGGAAAAAAATGTTCACTTTATCGAGAGATTCGTTAGACAAACCTTTACTCGGGTAAAACCCGGGCGAAGCCGAGTACATCCATACAAGAATAATGATACAATTCCAAAGCAAGATACTATTCCTTTAACTTCCAATTACCGATGGAACCAATTAATATTGATTTTATTCAACTTATCGAGTATTTTTTCAAGGGCACGGGAAAAAATGTTCACTTTATCGAGAGATTCGTTAGACAAACCTTTACTCGGGTAAAACCCGGGCGAACCCGGGTTCCTCCGCAAGTTTTAAATAAAATAATATTTTTATATAACATATAACATTTATTTTTATATAACATACTCCTGTAGAAGGGCAGAAATAAAAATCAAAGAAACTCATCTCCATAAACCTGCTGTCATATTTAATATTTAGGTTTGTTGAAGGAGAAGTATTAACCGTTGATTTTTGAAATTCACGAATCAGGTTCGAATCCACACAATGGAAATTTATTTTTAAAGAAAAATTTAGTTCAATGGCCCGGATTTTTGCACAAGACTAACTCCACCAGTGAGTATAAGTAGCCACACAATACTCTGGTACACTTGTAAGTGCAAATGTCGAACTAATTTCTACATTTATTACCATGATTATCATGGCTTGTATCACTCTAAACCATATATACAGTTGCCTGGCCATCCATTTCAACAGAAATTCAGCCAATATCACAGATCTAATAAGTTGAATTGGCAAAACCGCTGTGAAGGGTACTAATGATAACACAGGTCTACAAAAAAAACTTTTTTTTTGCACAAGAGAACCTGATGGTGTTTCTAGTGTAACCTTTCATGCTGAACTCAAAATTCTAATCAGAAATTTCCCATCACCCATGGTATTTGCCTGACGATCTTTTTTTAGTATTGGGATAAATACATGCATCCAACATGAAAGAGACTTACGAAAACATGAAACTGCTTTTGAAAAAGATAGAATATGAAAGATACGGTTGGAAAATATGCAGCGATTTGAAAGTCGTTGCTCTCTTACGTGGATTACAGCTTGGATATACAAAATTTTGTTGTTTTCTGTGTGAGTGGGATAGCAGAGATAGGGAAAGGCATTACATTAAAAAAATCTGGCCAAACCGTAAAATCTTTACTCCAGGATATAAAAATATTGCAAATCTACCCCTGATCGATTCAGAAAATATTTACTTACCACCATTATTTATTAAACTGGGATTAATGAAGAACTTTGTCAAGGCAATGGATCGAAATGCCAGTGGATTTGCCTACCTAAAACAAAAATTTTCTAGTATAAGTGAAGCGAAGATTAAAGAAGGCATTTTCGTTGGACCTCAGATTCGAGAATTGCAGTAGGATGGGAATTTTCAAAATAGTTTGAATGAAGTTGAAGCAGCAGCATGAAATTCCTTTAGAAACGTTTGCAAAAACTTCTTTGGAAGTGTCAAGGTTGAAAATTACAGAGACATAGTTAATGATCTGTTGCTTTCCTACAAGTAACTGGGATGTAACATGTCCCTCAAGATCCATTTCCTGCATTCACATCTAGATTTCTTTCCAGACAATCTTGGCGCAGTTAGCGATGAGCATGATGAGAGGTTTCATCAAGCTATATCAAGCATGGAGAAGCGGTACCAAGGTAAATGGAGTCCCGCTATGCTTGCCGACGACTGCTGGGCACTCAAGAGGGATCTACCACAAGCAAAGTATAGAAGAAAATCCACTGTCGCTGCTTTTCAATAATAAATATGTTTCGTTCATATATGCCTATATATTAACAATATTTCCAAATTCAAGTAGGTGTATCTCAGAAATATTGTGTAATAGAAAAAAACGAATGGTATATTTGGATTCAGGACATGTAGATAAGATGCTATTTCTTTGTTGACAAAGAAAAATATTTTTTGATAAACCAGTTACGTGACATTGTTTGCAATTTTTAGTGTATTTATCCCAATACTAAAAAAAAAAGACCGTCACGCAAAAACTATAGGTGATGGGAAATTTCTGATTAGATTTTTGAGTTCAGCATGAAAAGTTACACTAGAAACATAATCAGGTTCTCTTGTACAAAAATCTTGTTGACCAGTGTAATCAAAGCCCTCGCAATACACGTAAAGAAAACAGTAAGTTCAATAGTAAAATGTTTTATTTAGAGAATAAAACGTGCTGAAGGTTTACCATTTCTTGTACAATTGTGTCAAAACTAATCTCAACTGCTGTATCAGAAACGACCATAAATACTACGGTTGAAAGGAATACCGTTTCATCAGTTTAACAGAAATTTTACAGTTTCTGTGTGAGCTACTAGATCTATATAAGAATGTACTATTTATATGAGTCTATATAAGAATCTATATTTGTCTGCACCACGCTTACGAGGGACAACAGCCCGAAACGCGTTCGTGGTTGACTTTTCTTGATTTATCAAGAAATTGGGTTGGCCAAATATCACGGAACAAGTTAAATAACGATTAGTTTATTTTTCTTCCACTAGATGGCGCTCTTACATCTAGAGAAGCTCATGTGAGCCTGGTTAGGATATGCCTTTTTTGTTTTTAATATAAGAATGTTGAAACGCTCTCAAATACATTCAGATTTATCCAAGTCACATTCTGTTATTTTAAGGCAGCATCAATATAATCATTTACCACCTAATATGTTTCCCTCACTTTCTCTTTTTAGTGACATTGATCGGCAAGTTTTCAAGTATAGATCTTTGAAAGGTTTATTATTTTTCAAATGAAAAAAGAGTTATTATATCATATCTATATCCAAAATAACTGAACGTAAGTCTTATAAAGAAAAGACATCTTCTTTTTGTGGCAACTCAATGTTGCTGTGGCCCCGTGCCAACTATTGGAAAAGTATCAACTGACTGTTGATTCTTTTTCGGGAATTTTTTTGAAAATACAAAAAATCAATGGTGAGCTAAATTTTGTTCAATATTTGGCAGTGGGACAACATCAATATTCTGTTGCACATTGAGGTAATGCAAATATATTATTTTATACGCCCTAATTTACTTCAATATAATTTTATATTATTTTGAAGCATTTATGTTATTTTTGTGGAAAAAAAATCTTTAACTTACATTCTTAGTGAAATAATCAATGAAAATACACAGCACAGAATATAACTCTTCATTTTTGAAATCATCATATTCGTTGTATACTTTTGCTATTAAATATACTCTAGCGGTATATAATTAGGTCTCTACTCCTTAGTGGACCAAAACTGCACGAACTCCTGTCGCAACTTTTCACCAAATGCCTGCGCCACGGACATTTCCCAACCCCGTGAAAAGCTGGACTTCTGGTTGTAATCCCCAAACAAAACTCCGCGTCACTCAACCCACTGGACAAGTATCGTCCAATTACTATGATTAATACCTTAGCTAAAGTATTTGATCGATGCATCCGAGCGAGGCTGCAATGGCTAACAGATCAGCATGGCTGGTTCTCGTCCGAAATTTGGCTTCGTCCCTGGGCGGACGGCAGAAGGAGCCCTTGAATCAATTAACAACTTTATCAACGGCGGCCTGAAGCACTGGAGGAAGACGGTAGTCATAAGCTTGGACATCAGCCATGCCTTTGACACGGTTCAAAGACATACCATCATCCAAGACCTCCGGGACCTCAACTGTCCTGAAGAGCTTATCCAACTATCTGCAATCTCTCTCAGACAGGAAAGTGATCTACCAAGCTTCCACTCTCACCGCGCACACTGTACTGGGAGTTCCACAAGGGGCGCCGCTAAGCCCGTTCTTTTTCAACATTGTAGCCAGGAAAGCTATTTTCCTTACAAATCCCTAAAACTGCCAAATAATTTACTTTGCAGACGATTTTACCTTGCTATTCAGAGCTTTGCGTAGATTCCCAACAAAAAAAAAAGAATAACAAATTTCTCCAAATATTCAGGATATGGGGTGAAAGGTATGGGTTGACCTTAAATCCTAAGAAGACCCAAGCCTGCCTCTTTCATTAGAAATCCAAACGCCCTAGTTACCAAAATATAAAATTCATCGACCAGCCTATTTTAATTACAACCATATAAAAATTCTGGGTATAACTTCTGACACCACACGCACATTCGTTCGCCACTTGGACAAAATTTTCAATAGATGCAAATATGGATGCTTCCTCAATCAATTAGCACAATTAGGGAACAATATGGTCTCACCTACAGCTCAGGCCGGAAAATAACCAAGATGGTAATTCTTCCTGCTCTTCTCTACGGCTCCAGTTTTGGGGCAAGAGAGTGTTCGACATTAACGGCACCCGCAAATTACGTAGTTTACACTACAAATTCGATTAAATGATTATCAGATGGGACCCTGTACCCTCGCGTTATATAAAAGAAATGTCAAAAAATTCGGTTTTTTTTTCTTCCCAAAATGGCTATTATCTGTATTTTTAAAGATATTTTATCAAAAAGGAAAAGAGAGGTGAAATAGCAAAAAAAAAAAGGGGGGATTTGATCTTCTGAATTGGATTCATAGAAAAGTACATGTTCTGTTTAAATAGGAAAAATACCAATCTGAATCAAATGTTCGTTCCCTTAAATTAGATTTTAAAATACAGGGCTCTTAACAACAGCGGCAGACCAATCTATACAAAAACGACCTTACAAGAATGGATATATCTAAGCTATACTCTCACTACAAAGACATTCACATATCTTTCATGACGGAGGGATACCTTTTAGGGGATTTTCCTTTCCCGGTTGTAAGACTACTCGCACAAGTTAGAATACTTTCAAGTTTTTTTAGAGAAAACCACACCAAGATGCTCAGCGGTGAGGCCCCGATTTGTACCTTCTGTAATTCAAAACTAAAAAATCAAATCACTCACTATATTTTTGATTGCTCTGCTCTGAAAGAAGAACCCTTATGCTCAAAACTGGGCAACTATGTGCTTCACTCCCATCAATAATTGACAATATGACCCAGAATAAGTATATTGCTACGGCGTTTTATGGTTTCCACAAGTCCATATCTCAGAAGAAGGACAAGTGACACTCACTTCTCACTTCCTTACTGCTACTCTTTTTGTGTTGTTTTTCTTGCTTCCCTCTTTCTCTTTCTTGTTTTTGTTTCTCTTTTTTTTTCTTTTTCTTCTGTCTATATCGTTGTTTCCTTTGTCTCACTGCTTTGTTCTTATGCATACCTCTGGTGAATCCTGTATAGGGTCAGTGACCCTAAATAAAGGCTTTTTGTTGTAGTGTTGTTGATTTTAAAATATACACATTAAATAATATAAAAACAAAAATATTTATTCATTGAAGTAGAGAGCGTCGTCTCCAATAACACTTAGCCATCTTTTTACCAGGTTTCAATTTGCTGACGATAGCATTCTCGGGTTCTGGAGTCGAAAAGGTCAAGACAGGCAATTTCGATGTCTTGCAATGTTTGAAAGTGTCTTCCCTTTATAAATGTAGCCATGCCCCGGAAAGTGCATAATCAGATGACGCAATTTCCGGGTTATAATCAGGGTGAGGCAGAACTTCAATACCCTCCAAATCCTCTATTCAATTCGTGGTCAACCTGGCTTGATGAACTGGAGCATTGTCGTATTGCAGGAGTGCCCTCTTTCGGTTGATCAAAGCAGGGTATCGAGTCTTCAAAACTTCATATACTCGGCTGAGTTGTTCTGATTAGAGATCGGCATTAATATCACGACCATCAGGAACAAGTTCGTAGTGTACAATACCATTGATGTTTCACCCCATACAGACAAAATCAATTTATGACCAAAACGAGCCTATTTAACTACAGGTTTAGTCTCTTGATATCAGGATACCCATTGTCTTCTTGTGTCGGGGATACGAAAATAGGTCCTCTTTTTATAAAATAATAGACAATTCGGCCAAATAACGGTCTTCTTTTCATCCCCAGTTACAATCCACTTCCAAAACCGAAGATCTTGCGAATTTTCTAACAATCGTTTACAGATATCAACTCGCCTCTAGGACTGGGCTATGGTAGGTCGTGGGATCTTGTTTTGGACGTTTGCTAACAAAGTGCAGATTGCGCAGAGTGCTGTTGATCGTATATTTGGATGGTCCAAGTCTGGCTGACATTTCACGCGAAGATTGTTGTGGGTTGTCCATCACCAGAAATTGTTAGGTCTCAATATCCGTCACATGTGATCGTCCCATTCAAAGTTTGTCCGATAGGTCGATGTCTCCTTCTCTAAATCTCTTGAATCATTTTGAAGCTTTTCTTATATTTACAATACTTTTCCCTTTTTTTTCTTTCACTTCGCATATTTCTTTTACCGCCATATTTTCATTTAGTCCTTTTTTTTCTAAAAAAAGCACAATGGTATTAGGATCGTTATTTTTTTATCAAACATTATTTAATATCAAAAAGAATCTTACGCCTTTAAAATAGTTTTGAATTTTTGATAACAGATGGCGCGCTAGTGCATCATGTTATTTAAGCTCTCCACTAGAATAATGAGATGTTATTATAAACCTTATTAAGTTATTTTAATCACGTGGGCACACTTATCGACTGTGGGAGACCGAACCTTGATTCATTTAAACTTTATTTATATTGGTATTTATATTCAAATAATTTGATTTTATATTGGGCTTCCGCTTTGGAAAATAATTTTTGATACAGCCTGATAGTGTCAAAAAATATAATCTAGAATATGTGTGTTCTTTAATAATAATTAAAATATCAAATTTTATCTTTCCGAAAAGGAAAATACAAAAAATATTGAAATCTTCAAATATCAATCGTTAGCGAATCACATAAGGTTATATTTAAAAGATAACACATCAAGAAATGCATTCTCTAATAAAGAATGGTCAATTTTCATGTTCAAAAGGTCAATGGTCATCAATAAGAGACAGACTGATGTTCTTGTAAAAAGATTTTAGACAAAATCAATTTTGAACATTTTCTATACAAAAGGAAGGAGATCAGGAAGGGAGGAAAGCTGGGTGAAGGATTAAGCAGCCGGTTTATTTCGAAGTCCATTCACAGTCCAGCGATCCTAGTCCATGCTGCTCTAATGACCCCATCCTTCATCCTCTCTGGACTACTCCTCTTCTAATTCTATAGTCGTCCGCACATCAATGCCTACATCCATCTTCTTTGAACCTAAACTCTTCCATTTTATAATTTTTTACTGTGGTTTGTATTTTTATAGCTCGATATAGTAACGAATTTAATGCGCGTTATTTATTTTCTGGATATATATATAAATTCGTTTTAATAATTTAGAAATAGGAATCGATACACTAGGGATACAGGTTTGAGTACACATAGAATACATATATATGGTGGAAGTTTTATTTGAGCCAAACACAAATATTAGAAAAAGACATTTAGCTTAATTACAGAGTGAGAAACCAAAGTTTACGAGCTTTAGAGTCCTTAGACGCCCATAAAATTTAACTCATAACTATAGATAGGTTGCTTTATTTAGAAGAAAATACTATTATTGTAGTAAATGTAACAATCAAGCTTGAATGGATATTTATTACAAATTAAACATTTTTTCTTCTTTGCTTAATACAATGAAAATTATAGAAAGGGCTAATATCTCTAATAGCCTTAATATTATACCCCGCGAGTTTTATACCCCGTTGGCTAGTTATATGGCAATAATCTCCAGTTATTCAAAAGAAAATTGGCATTTTATGTCGTTCAATATTAAATTAGCCTTGCGAAAATATCTCTAAACAGCCTTTATTCTTTTGAGATAGATTTTGAAGTTCTAGTGAAGACGGTCTTTTCTTTAGCCTACTCTCTCCTCAAGCTCTACTTTCCAATATCCTGATTTAAGGTCGATTTCTGAAAAGTATTTGAATCCTCGAAGTGGATTCAATACTTCATCAATTCTGGGAATTGTATAAACATCCCTTACTGTTACATCATTCAAATATTTGTAGTCCGCACAAAACCTGTAATTATTTTGACCAATATTTCGTGGAAGGAACAAGGACTTGAAGATAATGTAATTTTGCCGTCTCTGACTATTTCATCAATTTGATTTTTTATAATTACTCTCGCTCTTTAGCGCTCACACTGTTTGGCTTCTTTTTTGATCGATTGAGATTCTTCTGCATCATTCCGGTGTTTTCCTAAGTATAATCTCCCTAATCTCGACAAGAAAAAATCCGCGTACCTTTCCAAAAACTTGTTTCGATTTCTCCTTTTCCTTATATGATAAATTGTTATTTATCTGAAACTGAGGTTCTTCATTCTCAATTTGGTCACCTTTTCCATAAGATTCACTTTGGTTGGTTGGCTTCCAAAGCACAATGTTTGGTTTATCATTTTTTATAATGGTCGAGGATAATGATTTGTTATCCAGGTATATTTCTTTAATTAATAGGCTAATCCCTTAATAGAAGTATATTTCTTTATTCGCAACATTTTCAAGCTCTTGTGATAATCGAAATCCATTTTTGAAACATTTTATGGTTCTCCTCGATGATGTATTCGCTATCCTCTACTTCTGAAAATGCCTTAATCAATATAAAAGAAAGATCTAGTGTAACGGCATCTTTTGCACTTTTTATTTTCTTCTGTTTATATTTGATTTCGTTACGATTATTTCTCAAGTCATATTTAATTGTTTCACACTGACAATCGATTTTGGCGTTCATAAATGCCCGTAAAAGTAATTCACATTATCACAAATTTATGAGTAATTAATTGTTTTACCATCAAAATTTATATCAAAACAATATTTCCTACGATATTTAATTTCTTTCCATCGGGTCCGGAGCCTATTTTTTAAAGATTAATTATTTCAAGACCTGTATTAAGAGTTGTCTTAAGGTCGACCACTGAAAGATCGGCGCCTGTATCAATCGAAGCTTCGCAAAATGCTTTTCTATGCCCATTAATAGCCATTTTGTTTCTGAGATCCAACTATTTAATTCCATTTCTGCATGGTCGACTTGCTTTGATTGAAAGACTCAGGCAAGATGCTTAGTAAAAATCTTTCAACACGGAATATCTATTTGGTGAGCGCGTGCTATTATTACGTAGAGGGTTTCTTTATGCATTCGACCTTATTCGACCTTATCTTGTCTAACTATGGGTCCCTCTTTCACAAACCTGACTCTTCAATAACGCGCTAAGAATCTCGGCTTGTTGCACTTGAAACATATTGGTCTTTCGACTTTGGTCTTATTCTTGTTTCCTTCTGGACTCTTATTGTAGGTTTTCCTCTGGTAGATCGGCTTTGGTTCATAATTGGAATTTAAAGGTCGTCTAGGGACAGATTTCTGGGACAGGAGGCTTGTTCTGGTAGTACCTCGGAGCGGGGATCAAGGGTTAGGAATAGTCCTTTTAGCTTCTTGTTACAGACCCAGAAGTTCTTTGCTACACTTGCTGATTGGGTCGAGCAAAGTTTGGCTTATTATTTAGATTTTTTTCACACGTTCACGATAATTCTTTTCAAATGAGTCTATCTTCTTGCACACTTTTTCTTCTTGTTTAAAATCAATTTATTAGGTACCGCTCAAAAAGAGCAACCTAGTTTATTATATTTTCAACAATGAATAATATGTGAAGGTCATTCATTGAACAGAATTCTAATGCGGGATTCAATCCCGGTTCATGGCTGTCGGGAATCGAGGGTGTTACCCACTCGTCCACCGACTATTTTTTCTTCTTTCACACATCAAAAAGTTCTTTTGTAGATTTAAATTTGGTTTCATTAGTTGGTTTCATTCGAAAACGAAACATTCGTGCTTGATTATTATATATTTTATGCATAGATGGCGCGTCATTGCCATATACTAGTATTGTAGGTTGAATTTTGATTATTAAACTTAAAAAAATACCCATCAACTAAAAATATTAATTATTTGACGTTTTGGCTAATCACTGTCGACTTTTTCAAAGAATAATGTTTAAAAGTATATACTCTTTTAGATAGGTTTGTAATACCCGAAAGATAGAGATATTTATGCACCTGGGAGCACAGAACGTCAACTACTCGGGGAGTTCAGCTCACTAGTATGGCCTAGTGCAAAGCGCTATTACTCGGGTCTTGTTTTGGTTGCTGAGTTGAACCAGTTGACCAGGAAGTTCTATGCTGAGGTTGAGTATGGAAGGTTTTAATCATATGGGACGATTTTCTACAATTAGTGAACTGAAGATAAAGAATTAGGGATGGTTGCTTCATCAGTGGTGAATCTTCCCAGCGATTTCGCCTACTCAATTGACTTGATCACAATAGCTATTGTATTGTTCATTTGACTCATATAATCTGTATTTAAGGTTCAAACTTGGCGAAATTGCTGAACGAAACCATGTAAAAATTCGTTTACATTTGTATAAATTTGATGAATATTGAATCATAATAGGAAATATGAAAAATCTTTTAATAATTATATGCTTAAAATACAGAGATTACGATGTATCATTCACTTTATACTTGCGCTTACAATTTCATTATTAATACTTTATTAAACATATATATAAAAACTTCACCTTCGGCGATTTGGCGATTTTTAATAGTCTGATTAAAACTTTTCATTGTATATTTTCTTATGCTGAAAATCTCCACCAAAAAACTTTACTAGGTGCCGCTCACAAAAGGATAAACCTAGCTGTATTTAAGCAAAGTGTCCAATGCCGGATTCGATCCCAGTTCATGGCTGTCGGGAATCGTGGGTTTTAACCAATCGTCCACCCGCCGACTTCCTCTGAAAATATAATACATTTTGAAAAAGTATTATAAGAATATTTATATAATATTATTTTATTTTTATCATATATTTGTAGATAAATTAAGAAATTCTACCAAAGATTTTATATTTTAAAAATTGTACCAAAATTTACCTTTGAGGTAAATATCTACCAATACAGAGAGAACATATCTATTGTTTCCTACGGAATCCATCAGAATGGATTTACTAAGGAACACCTGGGGTTCGGCCAGTATGGATCTCCGCTAATGTTGGGGTGACGGAAATGGCATTTTCCTTCTTCATGGCGAGGTTGCTGGAATTGTTCGTGGTGTCGTAGTAATTAGAATATCTTTAGCAATTTTAGCGCCATCTATCGCTGAAAATTATAAGTAATATATACTATATAGTAATATTGCAATTATACCGCGAATGTTTCTTTTAAACGAAAAATCGAAATTTATTTTAAAGAGAAATAGCGATTATTTCTAACTTTAAGGATGAAGTATGATAGGATGAGTTGTGAAGAGTAATGATAAACGGAAAAATAAAAGTGTCAGGGATGGGAATCGAACCCACAGTGTTCCGCTTACCGGGCAGATGCCATGTCCACTAGGCTACCCTGGACATATTTTTCCGTTCGTAAATATTATATAAAGTAAATTTAAAATACAATATAACGCGGCTTCTGATTGTAAAACGAAAATTGCAATTATACCGCGAATGTTTCTTTTAAACGAAAAATCGAAATATCATATATTTCAATATCAAAATCGATATATATGTATATATATATATATATTTATTTTTTATCTTTTATTTTTTTCTTTCGTTTTTTCATATATATATATGTTATATAAAAATGAAAGAGATTTTCTGCTGTATTTAGATCATGTTGAGGATTATGGTAATGGTAATGCAGTCGTGGTTGAAATCTTTAAAGTATGATAATGAAAAATAGTTTTGATCAGTAATTTAATAGAGTTAAAGGAATATATTTAAAAAAAAAACAATTTTATAAAAGTAATGCCTGGCTTAAGGCGAGTAGAATAAGGAAACCAAAAGATTATTTACATAATGTTCAAAAGTTTTGAGCCGGCCATTGGGATAAATCAACAACGAGTTTTTATAGGGGAAGAGTGACATTTAGCAGTGTATTTGTATCTATAAAAATATGATTTTAAATAAAATAATATTCTAATATAACATATATATATATTTGAAAATAGAGCAATCCATAGATAAATCTTTAATTAAAAAGGCATATATTGGATCAAAATATCATTTATTTTACCAATATTTCAGTGTGTCAACAACAAACTCAGTGCCACATAGCGTCAACATTAAATTTAATTCTATTGACGTTATGTGTCGCTGAGTTTGTTGTTGACACACTTTAAAATGTTATAATACCTTGATAAAGGTTGGCGTTCAGCCAACTGAAATATTGGCAATATATTGGAAATATGATATTTTGATCCAATATATGCCTTTTTATTTAAAGATTTATTTATGGATTGCTCTATTTAAAAATATATATATAATTAGAATAAGCTTTAATTACATTTACAGTAGAACCTCCTTGTAAAGAACACCTAATTGCAGAGCTAAAGTGTCATCTTACCAGAGAGTTTCTTAATAGTAAAAATTGTAATTTTTCAAATGGAAACTGTCCTTTGGTGTCGGTGTCCTCTAGCGTGAGTGTCCTCTCATGAAGGTTTTACTGTATTAGAAAGTAGCGCTAAAATATATTATATTCATTGTAAATAATAGAAAACAAACATGTATTCTCAAGTCAACGATCGCTATTAAAAAATATTTTTGATAAAATATATTTGTACAGTCCTTCGAACTTATGCCACAAAAAGAATAGCTTATTCGCATTTTTATATCCAATTCTATAATATTATATATAAATTAGAATTATTTATCATTCCTTCTATGTAAATGATCATTTCCGTATTTAAGTACGTATAGAAGATGAAGAATTTGAAACATTTTACAAATATACTTTAGTCAGGTTGCACCCCCGTTATAAGTAACTGGATGTGTTATTTTCACCAAAATATTATCTTTTCAGTCATATATCACTTATAGTAACACGTCCGATGTTCTTTTGTGATAATATTATTTACTTTTTTCCGAGGAAATCATAAGAAGCTTAGGAGAGGACGACTTGGCATGTGCTTTGTGTAAAGTGAAGATCACGAATGAACACTATATGGCCATATATAGAACACAATACTGGAAGAAAGAGAAGAATTTTTACTCTAAAATATCTTGGCACCAAGTCGTCAATATATTCTACGATAGATAAATTTACTAAGGACATATTTCTATATAACTTCTTCGAATCAAATTATATAAAAAAGGGCGTACCTGTATCTGTAAAGAAAATTACTTTTTTTTTTCTCTAAATATTTCGAGAGATTGCTCCCTCTTTATCAATTTATTGCCCAGTAAACTTAATTTACACATTATTTTAGATCACATGAAAATAACTTTGTCATTGGTCAAAAATAATTAATGATATTATTACATTCAAATTTTAAAATTAAAAATTGATATTAAAAAAAAGTATATGAAAATTGAAGGCCTCTGTAAAAATAGTATTTCAGTACGTTATATAATGTATTTTGAAACAAAATGCAGGGAAATAAAAAATAGAAAAAAAATTAAATTGACTGCGATTATTAGAGAAAAAATAGGTTAAAAGAGACACATAGGATTCGGGGGTTTCTTTTTAACATATTTCTAAGGCTATTTTTCTTTTTAAACTATATATTTTTAGAATAATTTATATTTTTATCGATAGATGGTGCTAAATTTTGAAGATGATATTTTAAATATACATTGGTTATGAGTCACTATTGCTAACTAAATAATTATATATAGATATTTTCAAATAATTTTAAAAAATTTAAATTTCTTGAAATTCATTTTAGACACCTTGTTTTTGAATTTTTATAAATCTAAATTATTTGAAATACACAGTTTTTTTATACATAATTTCCTAAGCATTAAATTCTCGCGATGTATATAATAAAATTCTCAGTATTGAAATATTTAAATGCGAATTCAGATCGAGCTTGTGAATGTTCCCTTTTCTCTTTCCTTAAAGAGTACATGCACATTTTTTATATTAGAAAATATTTGTATATATAAAATCTAAATAAATTAATCAGTCAAAAGATAAGGTGTCTTAGTACTCACCTTGTAGATGCCAACCATAATTCCACTCTGAGCATAGGCACGTAGAATTAAACTGGTAGAGGTAGAGGAGAGCTTCTGAAAACAATGCATTTTATACAGCAAATTTAAGAAGCAAAAACAATTTTAATTCAACCAAAACGCAGTTAAGATATATTTGAAATTGGATTCCAAGCGCGTGTTAAAATTTGAAATTATTTAATTAAAAAGGCATATATTGGATCAAAATATCATTTATTTTACCAATATTTCAGTTGGCTGAACGCCAACTTTCATCAAGGTGTTATAACATTTTAAAGTGTGTCAACAACAAACTCAGCGCCACATAATGTCAACAGAATTAAGTTTTAAAAATATTTTGTTATATTCAATAGGGAGAAAAAAATTGATATATTGAGTATAACAAAATATTTTAAAAACTTAATTCTGTTGACGTTATGTGACGCTGAGTTTTTTGTTGACACACATTAAATATAACATGAAAGTGATAATTCTGTTGAAGGACTGACAAGTCCGAAAGCTTGAAAATAAAAAGTTATACAAGAAACTTAACCCTGGAAGCTTCATTTATTTTATAACACATTAATATGTTATAATACCTTGATAAAGGTTGGAGTTCAGCCAACTGAAATATTGGTAAAATAAATTTTATTTTGATCCAATATATGCCTTTTTATTTAAAGATTTATTTTTGGATTTCTCTATTTTCAAAAAAAAAATTAAAATTAAATATTTATCTAAGCAGTTTTATTAGGTTTAGTAATATGAATATGATTATTCTGCACATTGTATTCTTTCCTGGAATTCTACACTATTACTTAACCAGCTTCTCTTTATCAGTCTCTGTCAATTTCACAACTTCTCTCGTAGGATGTTATGAATTAAAAGCTACCCTTGTACTGATGAGGGTCCTATTGTGAAACCAAGGTTGAATTTTTCCGAATTTTCCAAAACTGGTGTTGTGGCTTAAATCGTCTAATCTGAGTTCAGGTGCTTTGTACATAAAAGCTCAAGAAGTGCATTCTTACTACAGCTTTAAAGGGAGAGGTGCCTCCTTTTGGTACAGTTTTATATTATAAATATAATAATATATATTTTTTATAAGAAATAGTCTGAAAAATTGTATATTCATTAATCAAGCTAAAAACGCAATAATATAAAATATATTTATAGATAGCTGTGATGGTCTGGAATAGACTAGAGTTTGTATATTGTGGTGGCATCTGGCTCCCCTCTTCACAAGAAGACGCGGGTGGTAGTCAAGGAACTGGCCCAAGGGGACGGCGGGATTAAAGAGGAGGTCAGCTGACGAAGAGACAGACGGGGGTGAACAGACAGTATGGTGACAGCAGTTCGACAGCGAGGAATCCTGAAGAAGACGCGGTGAGAGAAGGTCCAGTAGATAGCAGCTGCTGGCTGGAGGTGTCCTTGAGCTAACTGCTCTGTAGAAGTGGACACCGAGTGTGACATCGACCGTGCAAAAAGAAGCGGCAAGTTGTCTTAGGGAGTGTGGCCGTGTGAATGATCCTGAAAGAATGTTCCAGAGTAGCTTGCTCGACCTGGACGAGCTTCTGTGTAAGAGAATCAGAGGCTGGATCTCAAAAGTATTGTTTAATTAACAATAATATTATATTAAGATGACAAGGCACAAAAAGAGTCAACAAAAGGCAAGCGCAGTAGCAGGAAGAAAAACCAAAACTTAAACTACAGGTACAGTTGGTCGGAATGGCGCCGGGTCACGTGATGTCTGGTAGGAAGGTGGCGTTGCTAAGCAACGGCTGATGTGCGAAGTTACTTTCTCCAACACTCCCACCTAACAAGCACTTTGTTGTTTCAAACAGTCCAAGTTGGCTTCTTAGTCTTCTATACCTTTCTGGAGGTAGAGCTTTCGTAAGTATGTCTGCAGCTTGATCATTGGAGCAGACATAAAGAAGGTCAATTGCATGTTTTTGAAAATGATCTCTGATAAAGTGATACGAAAAATCAATATGTTTAGTTCTTTTGTGGTATTCAGGGTTGTGAACAAGTCTTATGTAGCTTTGATTGTCGCAAAATATTGTGTAGGCTTTACTTGTTTTTGATGTAGCTCGCGTAGAAGTTGTCTCAGCCAAATTGCTTCTTTCGTTGCTTTGGAAGCAGCAATATATTCAGATTCTGTTGTTGACAGAGACACACAATTCTGCTTTTGAATGCACCAAGAAATAGGTCCATTATTCAACATGAACACATATCCGGTGGTTGATTTTCTTGTGTCTAGGTCTCCAGCAAAATCAGCATCGGAAAAACCTATCAGAGATGTAGTGCAGGAACTCCCACCAAAACAAATACCGATGTTTGTCGTAGCTTTTAAGTATCCAAATATTTTCTTTACTGCGGTCCAATGTGAAGGTCCTGGGTTGTTCATAAATTGGCTAACCCTGCTGACTGCGTAGGCAATATCAGGTCTAGTTCCAGTCATGAGGTACATTAAACTACCAATTGTCTGTCTGTATGGAATCTTGTTCATTTCTTCAATTTCCTGATTATCCTTTGGGCACATCTCTTTTGTTAGTTTTGAGTAAGGATCAGAAGGTACAGATTATAACTTAATTTCAAGAAGGTTGTAATGTTCAAGTGTTTTTCAATGTATGAGGCTTGATGTAGAAATAACATTTTAGTTGTTCTATCTCGATATATTTGTAGGCCAAGGAAATAATCGGCAGTAAAAGTATTTTATTTCAAAATTGGAATTTAAGCACTGTACTATATCATCTAAATGTTGTTTATTTACACTGCAGATTAAGCAATCATCTACATATATTGCAAGTAATATGTAAGCCTGTTTACATTTCATTGTATAGACACATGAATCTGATATGCTAGGTTTGAGATCAAACTTAATTAAAAACTCATGAAATTTATTGTTCCACATTCTGGGGGATTGCTTAAGACCATAGATGCTTTTCTGAAGAGAGCAAACATGATTTGGAAAATCTGGGTTTTCATAACCTTGGGGTTGTTCCATGTAAAGTTCGTCTTCCAAATCACCATTCAAGAAGGCAGATTTTACATCTAATTGAATCATTTCCATATCAAGTAATGCACAAAGTGATAAGATTGTTCTAATTGAATCGAATTTTACTACTGGAGAAAAAGTTTCACCATAATCAAGTCCTGATTTTTGTGAATAACCTTTCGCAACTAGTCTAGCCTTAAACATTTTATTTGATCCATCTGCATTTTGCTTTATTTTGTATACCCACTTGCATGCAATAGCTTTTCTTGTCTGATGGTAGTGTCACATAAGTCCATGTTTGATTTTTCATCAAGGAATTGAATTCATCGTCAATAGCTAGTTTCCACTTTTTGGAGTTTTGACCTACAATTGCATCTTCATAGTTCATTGGTTCTTGGTCATGGACATAACAAGCATATGAAATAGCTCTTGTACAGTTGGTTGATGATTGTTCCTTTTCTCTGATTCTATTCCTGAGAGGGTATCGACATGATTCTTCTGGTTTGGAACTGGTATTTGTGCTATCAACACTTTCTTCACTATATATAGTCACCTGCTTTTGTTGGTTATCCTGAATATTTTCTGATGTATTAGCTTCAGTCAATATTACATCTCTGCTTATGATAATTTTTCTAGCAATAGGATCCCACATTCTATAATTTTTGTTAGTTTCAGTATATCCAACAAAAAATGTACGAATACTCTTTTTGTCTAATTTCTTTCTGTTATCTTTTGGTATATGCACAAAAGCGTTACATCCAAAAGTTTTCAAATGTAAGATGGAGGGTTTTCTCTTGTACCATATTTCATAAGGTGTAGAATTTCCCAATACTTTAGTAGTACATCTATTTAAGAGATAGACTGCTGTGTTTACGGCTTCAGCCCACAGTTCAAGCGGCATTTTTCTTCCATGTAACAAGCATTTAGCTGATTCAACTATTGTTCTGTTATATCTTTCAGAAATTCCATTCTGTTCTGGGGTATATGGAGCAGTGAGTTCATGAACGATTCCTAGAGATTTTAGATAATCAGAAAAATTCTTATTTAAGAATTCTGTGCCATTATCTGTTCTGAATCTTTTTATTTTATTTCCAGTTTCAGTCCTAACTATTTTTACAAATTCTTTAAATTTCTCATGTACATCTGATTTATGCCTAATGAAGTAGGCCACTCTAAATCTTGAAAAATCATCCTTAAATGATACAAAATATAATGATCCACCTGTTGATCTTTTACTCATTGGTCCACAAACATCTGAATAGATCAGCTCTCCTGGAAAGGTCGAATTTGGACTTGTTGACGCGTGAAAAACCTTTCTATTTTGTTTTCCATAGATGCATGCTTCACATAGTAAAGAATCAGGCTTTTCTCTAATTTTAATGTTTTCTTCAAAAACATTATTTTCTAACATTTGGGTTAATTTTATAGGATTTACATGACCCATTCTTTGATGCCATATATCTAGACTTAACTGAGCAACATGAGTTTGTGAAGATTGCTTTGCTTTAATAAAAATTCTATAAAGATTTGAATTGTCCTTTATTCCAGTAACTAGCACTTTCGATATTTTTGTCAATTTTATCTGATTTCCTTTACAAATGAGCGTCAAACCATGTTTTGTTGCAGTAGATATTGAAAAAAGATTGGTCTCCAATTAAAGTATATAGAGAACATCCAAAAGAGTTGCATTAATTTCCTGACTATCAACATAAGAGAGAATATCAATATTTCCCTTACCTTTTGCATAGATCTTCTTTCCATCTCCAAGGCACACAGGATGAACACCTTCTGGTATTTCTTCGAACGTAGAGAACCATTCTCTTCTGAAAGTCATGTGATCCGTTGCTCCAGAATCTGCAATCCAGGAATCCTTTGTTTCAGCGAGGAAGGCACTTGTCTCAGCTGAAAAGGCACAGCTATCATCTCTGGCTGAAGAACTTGGCTGTTGTCCTTTTTGTTCTTCCTTTTTTTGCATTCTTTCCACCAATGTCCTTTCTTCTTGCAATATCCACAGTGTGTGTTCTTCTTTTTTATCTTTAATGGATTGTTGATGCTGCTGTTGTTTGTTGGAAGCTGTTGAATTTCTGTTGAACTTTGAAAAAGTCATCAAGGCATTATCTGGTTTAAAATTTCCTGAGGAATCCCAATGATCCTGTAAGCTTTCTTCTTTCAGTAATCTTGCCGTCAAGTTTTCTAGAGTCTTTTCTTCTGATGAAACTGAATCCCATGCTGTTATGAAATACTTGTATTTATCAGGCAAGCTGCAAATTATCTTTGTAATTAGGGCAACATCAGAGATTGGCTCACCTAGATCTTTCATTTGTTGTTCCTGAGTTTCAACTTTGGAAATGTGAGAAGCAATGTTATCATTTGGATTCATTTTATATTCGAAAAATCTTTGATGCAGCAAATATTTGTTTGTTTCAGATTTCAGTTCATATATTGTTGATAATTTCTTCCACATTTCTGCTGAAGTCTGGCAATTAACAATCTGTTGAAGATATTTAAACTCTAGAGCAGTAGTGATCAGCATTTTGGATTTTGCATCTTTCTTTTTCCATTCAGAGAATTTTGCAATATCCTCTATTTCAGGTTTTACTTCAGAGCCATCAGTTATACTGAGAAGATCTTTTGCTTCTAGAATAATCTTCATTTGAAATTTCCATAGATGAAAATTATCGCCGTTGAATTTTTGAATTTGTGGAAGTTCATTTGTCATCTTGAGAAAGCAAGCGAATTTCAGCTTAGATAAACAAAAATATTTGATACCAACCATGCTCTGCTGCCATGTAAGAGAATCAGAGGCTGGATCTCAAAAGTATTGTTTAATTAACAATAATATTATATTAAGATGACAAGCAACAAAAAGAGTCAACAAAAGGCAAGCGCAGTAGCAGGAAGAAAACCAAAACTTAAACTACAGGTACAGTTGGTCGGAGTGGCGCCAGGTCACGTGATGTATGGTAGGAAGGTGGCGTTGCTAAGCAACGGCTGATGTGCGAAGTTACTTTCTCCAACATTCTGCCATTGAACAATTTATATGAATCAAAGGCGGTGGGCGACAATAATGAATTTCGAACTAAATATAAAGCGAATGTTTAGTAAATTTTTATGTTTTACTAAATAAATATTCATATTCTCTACCTCTTCTCTCAATATCCAATGATCGTACTCCACGGCTTTTATTTGAACTCATATAAAACTAATTGCTAAATGGCGGTAGCTGGAATATTTATCTTATATTTTGCAGTGAATTATTAGCTCTTTTCAAAACTATTTTGGAAGAAGGAATCAAAGCTAACGGCGACAAGTTTATTTATTTGTGCGGTATAATCTTGGCTAGACTATGACGTTCTTCAACAGGCTACTGTGCAAGAAACTAGAGAATAATAATTCTATAAAAATATGCTCCAGTTTCATGTATAGTAGCCTGCAGAAGGACGTCATAGTCCGAAAGCTAGCCAAGATTATACCGTACAAATAAAGAGCCTTGTCGCCGTAAACTTTGATTCCTTCTTCGAAATGTTGTTTAGCGATTCCTTCTTTTGTAAAGCTATTTTTATTAAATAATTAGAATCGGTTCACTGCGTGTGATTATAGGAATTTTTTATTATTAATTCATTCCATCCTTAATAAATGGTTCAACTATCCAGATTGATATAGGGGTGTATGTGTGTTACCGAGGAGGCGGTGGAACGGCTGAGGTTGCTGTGGGACTGACGATCTCCAGGCAAGGTGATGTCGTCCCAGCGGATCTTCCACCACATGTTGGCCAGGCTGGAGTCCAGATGGATCTTCCTGCATTTACTGTATCTCACTACCTTCGCCACGCTATTGATCTAGTCTACATACACTCGCATACATTTAATGTGAGAGTTAAGGAAGAAATTGATTTCACTCAATTAAAAAAATGATCAATTTTTTTTTCAAATATGTATTATACCAATCACAATATCTAGTTTTTCATCAAACCATCATAAAAAGCTATATATATATGAAATAAAAGATCCTTGATTGGTTGTTGTCGACTTGTAGTATCCTGTCGACTCATGTAATGAGATGAGAATTCCAGTAGCTTTTGTAGAGATCCTGTCGACTACTGTAATGATTTGTTGAGTTGCTGTCGACTACTGAAATAATGTTGAAGTCCTGGTAGCTCTTGTTGTACTGTGTTGACCAAGAGGAACAGTCAGGATGTAGAGTTTTCCAGTACCTCTCTGCACCTTGGAAGACCTTTAAAAGTTCTCACAAAATACAGGCAGTCGTGGTCGAGGCAGAGTGGAAAAGCTTGGGGATATCCATACAAAAAACGAAGACACAGTTGCACTAAGAAAGTCCCGTAACAGATAAAAGTTGAGCTAAGGAGCGAAAAGATGGAGATAGACGAGTTCTTCCTAACTACATGTTGGATGAGATCGACATAACATACGACATACGACCGACGCGGCTTGCACTAAAGGTGAACTAAACTAAACTGGACTGAACTGACTGAACTGTCAAGAGACTGTAAGGTGATGATTTATAGGTTAAAGACGGGGCGACCTTATGTGACAGGGGCGTTTGAGAAAGGGCGCCTTTACCTGTCCAGGTGTGAGAGGGGTCTCTGCATTCCACCACATGTGACAGTGTGGGTGGCCTGTCGTGGGAACTGTGAATCTACCTGATTTATGACTTCCATCTTTAGACTCTGTTGTTTTGGCAATACTATATGTTCGATCTCTGCCCTAGCTCAACTCTTAAATCTATTACAGATTTTATTTATTTATCCACTTTGTACAAATTACATTACATAGGGCGATGCGATGACACAGATTAATCATGCGCATAATTATTTATAGATGTGTCTCTATATACAACATGACAATCTTATTATAAGTTATATACACAGTATGGGGTTGTTGGTTCAAATTACCATATATATATATATATATATATACTAGTGGACGTACCCGGCTTCGCCCGGGTTTTACCCGAGTAAAGGTTTTTCTAACGAATCTCCCGATAAAGTGAACATTTTTTCCCGGTCCCTTGAAAAATACTCGATAAGTTGAATAAAATCAATATTAATTGGTTCCCTCGGTAATTGGAAGTTAAAGGAATAGTATCTTGCCTTGGAATTGTATCATTATTCTTGTCTCAAATAAATTGCCGTGTCATCCTGAATTTTGTCTTTCCTAATTTTCTACATTACAAAATCATCGTATCATCATAATAATATTTAGAGCAGATTGTTGAATTATAACAGATAAATTAGAATATTTATCTTGATTATTTTAAAGCGAAAAGTTATTTCAAAAATTTTATTTGCTAGAAACCTTCCCAGTACTATACTAAATAACTTCCCAAAGTTTCATGGCGTTCCAATGAGTGGTTTGGTCAGGCATAATGGACAAACAGACCACACACACACATACATTCATTTATATATATATAGATATATATATATTATATTCTAAAATGCAATTATTTTATTTTTTAAAAACATATATTTTATTTTCATTCATTGACTGTTCTATATTTTTGACCATAGATTTTAGAATATACCACTTTAATTATTGTTGTAAATATGTATAGTTGAACCTGCATATTTTTTTTTAAATCACGATTATAGAATTCATTTTATAAATTCTATATTGCTCTGATAAATAATTTCTATGTGTAAATTTACTTCAAGTAATTCAAAATAAAAATTACTTGAAAGGTAAATAACAATCTTTCCTTTTTCACGACTGCACCTCCAATTCTATCTTTTTCAACAACATAAACAAAAATAAATTATAACATATATATTTACTTAACTCAATATTTAATACAGTCGAACTTGGATAATTCGAAGCCCAAGGGACCAAAAAAAATATTTTTGGTATTAACCAAAAATTCGAATAAAAACCTTTAGAATAAAAGGCTTAAAGGTCTAGGGACCAAAATAAATATTCGCATCAAAGACGTTCGAAATATTTAAGATTTTTACTGTATATATATACAAATTTAGATTAAGAAAATTATTTTAAGTAATTCTCAAAGGGATTGTTATAATTGTTGTTCCTTAACATATGCGCATAGTGGTTGTCTGCATTTAATGTGGTCGTGATTCATGTTCACAGTAGTTTTATAATCTGAAGGAGAAAGAGTGCAAGTGTTATTTATAAAAATGTAAAAGTTAAGACTGAATATATATTGTCTGGAGATATTTTCCAAATATATATTATCATTTTTAATAATCATTAGTATAAATTGAGGGCTTGATTCAGACAATTACACAATTATAAAAGTGTTAATTTAGAAAGAAAATAGAGATAATAAAAATAGGAAGTGTAAATAATAGAAATTTCAAAAAGAATATCAATTTTTTTAACATATTAATAAATGGCTATAACAAGATTCACACAAAAACTTCGGCAATTATGCGTGATATATGCGGAACATAAAGTAGAAAAAAGGAGGAAGAGGTCATAATAGAACATATTTACATATAAATAAAGTCCTGTATAATAAAATAGCTACGAGATTTAACTGAGTGCTGTGAATATCACGTGCAAGTTGCACGAGCCTCGTGATTCCTGTTCGAAAACCAGGTTTTTAACATAAAGTTTGTTAAAAGAATAATTTGTTTTGGAGTTAGCAATCATTCACAATGAATAATAAAAAAGAACGTCGTAAAAATGTGATTTCTAAATGGCTTGAAAATCCACAATGTCCAACCGCATTGATTGCAAAAGACTTAAAGATATCTCGTAGATCAGTTTCTTTGATTCTAAAAAAAAAAAAACTATTTTGAGACTTCATCTCTTGAAATAAAGCATTTACTGGGAATAAATATGATCCCAGTGATCCTGCTCTGCATGCGAAAATCAATTAGACAATCCGTAAAAGTGAAGCATGTCGTTTAGAGATATTGCCAAAAAAAATCAGGACAAACATTAGAATGATTCATAACACAATGCGAAGGTATGAAGACCCACAAAAAAGTTCCAAGAGCTTCTAAAAAGCAGAAAGAATCCATTAAAACAAGTGTATGAAAACGTTATGACTTCCTAAGAAGAGAAAAAAGACATTTGATTATCGACGATGAAACCTACTGCAAGATTCACTTCTTAACGCTTCCAGGACCCCAGTACTATATTTCACCTGATGGAGATGACCTCCCTGAATCATAAACTGTGGTTGTAGTTGGAAATTTCGACTATACATATCTCGTGTGGCAAGCAATTTGTGAGTGCGGTGATACGAATCAGATTTACGTTACCAAAGGGACAGTGAACAAGAAAATTTATATCAGAGAATGTCTGAAGAAGAGACTTCAGCCTTTTATTAGAAAGTATGACGTCCCTACGTTATTCTGGCCCAACTTTGCATCAGCCCACTACGCCCGTGATACATTAATGTTTCTAGAAACTGAAAATGTCGTGTATATGTTTCAAAGGAGTTGAATCTATCGAACGTGCAACAGTACCGTCCAATCGAGCATTTTTGGGGAGATGTCAATGGAATACTACGTAAAATAGGCCAAACTGCCACAAGTATCACATATTTCCGTAATAAGTTCAACGCAAGTGCCAGAAAGGCTGTAAAAGCTGATATGAAGGAAATCCAAAAGATGCTCTACCGGGATTACACAAAGTACCGAATCCTAAAAATCCTGTACCATAATTTAAAGTTGTGCCTCTTGTATTATTAATTAAATAAAAAATTTTTGATCAAAATCATTTATCAAGATATTGTGTCTATCTAATTAAAATTTGGAAGTTATTTTCTTATACAGGCCTTACATATATAAGGTAAAACTGAATATCTTGGCTCTATCAGGCCTAAGACATCGCATTCATGCTATATAAATACTGAAGGGTTTAGATGGAACCGAGCCTTTAAATATCAGAAATTAATATTAGCGGAGAAATCCCTTCTCTAGTTTTATGAATTATTTTAAATTTTTAAATCTATTAGGTCTAACCTTGATAAATACTTTTAAAATATTTCCTAAAATTACTTTATATTTGATAGATTTAACTTCATTTAATTTTCAAAATATATCAAATAAGGTGAACTAAAACGACTCACGGTTTCAAGCTATCACACCTGTGACTATTGTAGGTGAACTGTGGTATCGTGTTAAGGCTTCATGGGAAACTATACATGACATTCAATCTCTGTTTGACTCAATGCCTAGGGTTATACATACTGTAATAGCTACCCGATGTGGTAATTCTGGGTTCTGCTTTCTCCAGATTCATAATTACAAATATATTATACTTTGTTTTATTCATGTTTTATACGGCTAAAGACATATCAATATGTCTCATATAATGAACAGTGCAATCCAATCCGAAATTCTTGAAGTGTTAAGTATTCTTGAAGCAGCATTAACACAGAGCAACGAAAACATTATTTTTAAAGGATTATCATCCTGACTGATTATATTTAATGAGGTTAGTGGATAGCCTATTTATCTTCTCAAAAATAAAATCTGAAATGAAAGATACTTTGGGGATAAACAAAAAATTTAAAAGGTAAAGTACCGATCGGGAGTCCTTTTTAAGCCAAAATAAAGGCTTCAAGTAATCAGAGTTTCATTGGGCTAGTTGTGAAGCCGACATGTACATCCCTGGAAGAAGTACAACACTGCAGGAATTTTACCTGAAAAGAAAGAATGCAGTCAGTCCCAATGCCATCAGGACGCTGACAACCAGAACACCCAGGGTCGCCAGCTCCGACAGGCTCACTACACACAAATAGACTTTAGAATTTGCTGAAGAGCCTTGCTCAATGTATATTTGTAAGATAATTCACTGGGAGCTGACATCTAGCAAGGAAGAGTTATGGCAAAGGTTCTTGCACAATGTGATAAAATCTTCCAAAGAGCACCCTCTTAGCATAATTCCTATAATACCATATTCTTTGGGGGTAATAAACGTTGTTTAGTAACTGTGCCGGAGCACTTTGACTTTGTTCTTCAGTGGAGAAAATGATATTGCTCTGAATATTGCTATTGCCTCTCAGCTCTTTCTCTCAAGGTAAAAGGGAAAGGGTACAGTATAGTGTCCTCGATGTCGAGTTGGAGAGTTGTACGCTGGGGAGATTCACCAGGCTATGCTCCTCTATTTCGTCAGATGATAGTGTCCATGCCCAGATTCAAATCCAGTGCAATAAAATTCTGGGCCTTGCTGGAATCGAAAAATAATTTCAGTGGGAAACATTTGTCCATCTGACCCGACGTTGACCAGGAACTCCGTCTGGTTCTGCTAACTCTTCGTGCATTCGTGCTCTTTGGACTTGGCAGTAAGGACGTGGTTAGGGACGTCCCTACTTGGACTCACTATCTTTAGGCTTGACGACTCTAAGTCGATCGGCCTTTCCCTCCCGGGAGCCGACTTTGACGAAGTCGTTTCTGTCCTACTCCATGGGGATTTGACTTTACCGATCGACAATCTCAACCCAGAATATCGATAGTTTGACTGTGCCAGACTGTTTTTTTTTTGCTGGTCGTGTTGGTGAAGTCCTTTCTGGAGGAGGATGATCAACTTGAAATTTGAAGATTTTCAACGATTTTCAAAATTATAAAGTGCTGTTTCTGATTAATCAAGGTACTCTTTTTGAAACGATATTCATCAATGTGATACATTAGCAATCTCTCCTTAGGATTCGTCGATCTTTTTCTTTTCAATCTCAAATGATTTTTCCAGAATAGTTGACAGATAACTTTTTTTTGGTGAAGAGAGGGTGTCCAAATGTTTACTTGTTGCCTGAGAATAGCAGATCACTTAATACAATCATCCTACATCAAAAGCCAATAAGACGATAGAATAGGTGAAAATAGCCAGAAGCCTTCAACGGGACTTAATATACTCTATTATGAAGATGGCAATATAAGGTATCTTGGTAACAAGTTCGACCTTTCAACAATGTACTTCCTAGAGCTATCTAACCGCCAGAAAAAGAACAAAAAATCCCAAACCCATATTCAAATGAATAAAAAATTTCAATAAATATCAATAGCAGCATTGATAGAAACTCCATTTGATTAACTAAATCTAACTAATAAACAGGGCATATGGCGCCATCTGTAGGTAGAGGATGGAATTATTCAGCGCTACATCTTTTAATCATTACCGACAAATATCTACAATTAGTAAACTGAAGAAGAAGAAGATAGGAAAATTATCATTATCTACAAAACTTCCCAGCAATATCGCCAATTTAATCTACCAGATCAGTACAACTATTATATGTTAGAAAATAGTATAAATGTGATATCGTACTGGGATAAGGTGCTGAAGGCCAGAATTGCGTGAGAACGCTAAACAATACGTCGTTAGCTTTTCTTGATTAATCAAGAATGGGTATTCAACCAATTCGGTAATAATTAAAAATCAACGAATAGTTGATATTTATTCCGATAGATGTCGCCAGCCATCAGCAACTTTCAGTTGCATGATAAGGAGATGCCCCTTTCTTTTTACATATTATATGTTGATTGTGATTATATAGTCTGAAATTGAATTTATTCTTCCTTTTTGTGTTGTTAAAAATGCTATGTAAATTTCCTTTGAAAATTTGTTACATAGGAATAAAATAAAAGAAAAGAATAACATTTCTCTCTAGTGTATCATGAAGATAAAGGTTGCCTGGTCGGCATTCATAGTTCTTAAAATTAAAAGACACTTTGGCTAGTTAATGTTTTTTATTCTTTCGACGTTTCGACAAAATTATTTTGTCCACTTCCGAAAAAAATAAAAGTAAAACATATGACAAGGCGTTAAATTATTATGCATTACCGCGCCATCTGTTATCAAAATTCGAAACTATTATAGACGCGTATGATTATTTTTAAAAATAAACAATTTCTTTTGCCTTTACTGTGATGGAGAAATTAATGGGAGGGCCTGGCTCATCAGTCGTGAACCCTCCCAAAGTGAGGGTCTCTCACTGTGGTGTGAAATCCGAGAGGGTCTCTCGCTTTACTGTAGTACCCGAGAGGGGCAAATCTGTAGTAACCGAGAGGAACAGTCAGGGTGTGGAGAGTTTTACAGTACATCTCTGCTCCTTGGAAGACCTTTTAAAAGTTCTCACAGTGTACAGGCAGTCGTGGTCGAGGCAGAGTGGAAGACTTGGGAATGTCCACATAAAAATCGAAGAGATACAGTTGTGCTAGGAAAGTTCCATGAACAGATAAGAGCCGAGCTAGGAGCAAGATGGAAATTTCAGAAGAATCTTACTGGTCTACATGGTCGATGGTGCGGACCTTGGGGACATCTAACGAAGGCTTCCGTCGATGGTGAAATGACTGTTTATTTTCGCGAATTGACAACTTTATATATCTTTGCCGAGAGGAAGTAATGGGTTTCAGCGAATGCAACAAGGGCGTGAACCGGAAGAGATGTCATTGTATAGTCCTGGCAACGCCCTTGCATCTTGTAAGCTTCGTTTTTAGACTTTGTTGTTCTCTGCTTTAGCTCAACTTTAGCTCAACATTGAGTTTTCGGCCTCAAACGTCAGAACGTGCTTTTTTTTAAGACTGTAAATAGCATTCTCGATTGAGCTATACATCGTTTGACTGGTAAAGGGAAATCATCGAATTTACCAATATAGTGTCTCTATGAGTACATGATGATACAGGTACCATTCTCCCGCAACCTTTTGTTCTATTCCTGCCTGAAAATCGGCCTTTGTCATTTTACTAGGTTAAACACTTGATTGGTAAATTAGACCGAATTCATAACTTCTCTCGTGGGATGCTAGGAAATCGAATCTGACCCTGTGCTAAAAAGAGCCAAAGCCTAAAAGAATGGTATGCAGGTTGACTTTTTGTCTGAATTTTCCAAAACTGGTTTCGTGGCTAATTCTTTATCATCACTAGTATTCTTTTTACTAGGGGGATAAACAGTATATATTGTAGTAAGGTATATATTATTTTATTAACATAATATCATTTTGATGTTTATATTTTGCTACTCTGTAAACTTCCCTCATTGCTTATATATTTTTTTATCATTCAAAATTTGCATGTGCCCAAAATAAATTGCCGTGTCATCCTGAAGTTTGTGTTTTGAATATTAACATATTCATTTCTATATGTTCATGACAATAAAAATATGAATATCCTGATCGCCCATGTGAACATTTTTATATGCTAGAGGATCATCTAGTGGAATAAAAATCAACTAAACGTTGAATTAGGTTATTCCATAATATTTGGCGAATTCATTTCTTGATAAATCAAGAAAATTCAACCAAATAGGCATTTCGGGCTGTTGGCCTTCGTCAACGTGTGGTACAGACTGGTGTTTGGCTTAAGTATTTGTCTTTTTTTATTCATCAGGAAATGGTTCGGCCAAATATTATTATATGGCATAACCTAAATTAACGTTTAGGTAATTTTTATTTCACTAGATGGCGCTCGGCCATCTGAAAATACTGATGTGAGAGGTCAGGATATGACTATATTATTTTTATTCTAATCACCTGACCCTTTTCCATTTATTGTTACTTTTTCATATTCATAACACAATGTACAGAGTTTTTAAATATCTTTTTCAATCTCAACATAAACACTCGCTCAGGTTTTATCATTTGGCAAGGATTGCAATAGTTCTATTTAATGGCAAAAAGGGATATTTCTCAATATGTGATTATAGAATGATACATCTTGGTGTATAGGTCCGGGGGAGCCAACTCTTGCGCCAATCGGATTAAATGCTGGATCAAAGTAAAAGACCCATTACCCATTTATTTAGCACAAATTTTGAACAAAAACATCTTCAATGTTCCCAATAAGCATTTTTATAATATATGCACAAATATTAAAATGTACGAATTTAAAAATAAATGTTGGTTAAGGGATATAGATTATAGAGGGCTCCATGAAAGATCGCGTGAAAGCATGGCCCGACCCTGTCTCTCATGGAGGCGGACATTTATCATGGATTCTACAGGTAATCTCCGTATAATTAGTATAAACGTATAACGAATCTAAAGTTTTACGAAGGAGCCTCTTTTATTATACTTTTGCAAGCTTTCGAACCTTTCGGTTCTTCCACAGGCGTGACTAGTATGACTACACTAACAGGGTATAAGCGCGCTTGAGACATTATATACAACATATAAATTTACATTCGGAGTGATATTTCAAACGTAATAAAATAGAAATAGAAATTATGACTATAAAAATAAAATAAAACTATGTAAATGAACTTATAGATTTTTAAAATTTAGATAAAATTATGGCAAAAACTTTTAAATACGATAAAAGTTAAGTAAAATCATGATATTCACTGTATGTAAGCCGTGTGACACTTTAAAATTTCGTATAATTTAAAACCAGTAAAATTTTAAAACATCTCAACACAGAAAAACCAAGCGGGGGTCCACTCCAACCCGACCACACACCCGAGTATATCACGGTATAACTATTAAGATATTATATGATATATTTCCGGTAGATCTATTTTCCTATTAATGCTGTTTGTTTGTGTTGATATGATGGATTCCAGTACCAATCTGTGCTGCTTATTGTTTATGTGCTGATATAGGATTTTAGGATGATCTAAGTTGAAGTTATGGCCAGTGTTTGAAATATGTTGGTATATAAGTGATATCGGGTCTCTATTGTTTATGTTTCGTTTGTGTTCGGTGATTCTGATATACGCGGTTCTGCCAGTCTCCCCCACATAGGAGGCTGGGCAATCCTGGCAAGAAACCGCGTATACTGCTCCGGTGGAGTGGATGGGATTGTTGGGTGCGTCTGCTTTGGTGATAGGATTCCTGAGGAGGGCAGCAAGATTGGGAGGGCTGTTAAAATAAACTTGGATGCCATATGGGCGAAGGATTCTGGAAATGGCAACAGAGAACGAGGAATATGGAAGATAGCAGACTGCTCTATAAGTCGTGGAGGTCCTCGGAGCAGTGGGATCAAACGTGTGTTTATCTATTAATTTTCTTGGGTATCCTGCAGTGGTTAGAAGGGTGGTAATTCTGTTTTTTTCTATGGCTTTGAATATAGGTAATGAGCAATGCGTATGTACTCTTTTGGTTAAAGTCCTGACTGTATTTACTTTATAGGCTACCGGGCTATTGGAGGAGAAATGGGTGTATAGAGGTGGGATATTCTTTTTGTAATATACTGCTGTGTGCAATCTGTGTGGAGTGCGGATAATGAGGATGTCCAGAAATGGCAATACTAGGTTTGTTTCTGTTTCGTATGTGAATTTGATGTCTGCGTGAAAGGAATGTAGAGTGTTAAGAATAGGTTGGAGCTCATTCGGTTTGATTATACAAAAGATGTCGTCTACATACCTCCTCCAATAATGGATGTCGGAAGAATGCGTCTGATTGATCCACTGGTCCAAGGACCCCATCACGACTTCAGCAACTATGGATGAAAGAGGACTGCCCATTGGGGTGCCTCTGATCTGCTTATAATGTTGGTGGTTAAACGTAAAGGTGCTAATGGAAAGACATAAGGACGTTAGCTGGGTTATCAGGGTTATTTTTTGATCTTGAATACCTGCTGACTTGAGAAATGACTGTAATTTGTTTAAAATGAGGGCGTGTGGAAGGGAGAGGTATAGCGCTGTGGCATCAAATGAAACCATAATGTGATGTGCGGGTGGCTGCATTTGAGTGATCTCCTGAACGAAACTGGGTGGGTGTGTGATATTGTACTGGTTAGGATTGTTCTTCATGATAGGGGATAATAGTTGGGCCAGATATTTAGCTAAGGTGTGAGCCGGGGAGAGGTGGTATGCGATGATGGGTCGGAGTGGTACCCCAGGCTTGGTATTTTAGGAGCACCATATATGTACGCATCCCGTGTGAGGGAACCGGTGAACTGAGTTAATTGTTCCTTGGTGATCTGCTTCGCCTTCATCAAGTTCCTAAGTGATGACTTGTAGCCCTTGACCATGGCGTCTTTCGCAGATGTTGAGATGTTCGTAAATGTGGATGTGTCAGCGAGTATGTTCATCATTTTTCCTTCGTAATCAGCTCTATCCATCAACACCGTCTGGTTTCCCTTGTCTGCTTTGGTGATTACCAGCGAACTAGTCTTTTTTAGCTTCTGGATGAGGGAGCGATGATCCCGGGCATATGGTACTGGGTGATAGGGCCTGCGCAAGACCTGGGTAACTGCGTGTCTAATCCTGAGGGTTTCCATATGGTTGAGGTTTTTGAGTGCACCTTCCACTCCTGCTATTAACCTGGGTATGTCGGGCTTGTCGGGAGGAACGTAATGTAACCCCAATGCTAACACCCTTTCCTCCTTTTCCGATAAGGGAATCGAGGACAAGTTAACTATTCCATTAGATGAATTGTTTGGAAAGGCTGCGGACTGCGGGAACTGGTATTTCTTTACCCAATATAACATTTTTGTTTGTTGCCTGCCTGTAAGGATCTTTTCTCTGTGTTGGATGTCTCTAGTGATGGACATGATGACTTCGGTGAATTCTGCAATGGGAAGGAGTTGTTGAATGTGAAATATAAGGCCCTTCACTGTTTTAGAAATGATCCTGATATTGGAGTGACATCCCTGGATTCTGGACTCTAGCAGGTCCCACTGGTACTTCTTTGTTATCTTTTCTGAGAAAGGGTTCCTAACCGGGTCTTTGATTCTGAGGGACGGTGGGATGAACTGGTGGTCCTTGCATATACGGTTGAAGCGCAGGTGACACCTCCATCTTGACAGTTGTGCCGATTTCTTTCTGAGCTGGCGTAGGTAGAAGGAACAATCGGAATTTGGGTGGCTCATGACCGTAAAAGCGACAAAGGCATAAGATTCTACAGGTAAACTCCGTATAATTAGTATAAACGTATAACGAATCTAAAGTTTTACGAAGGAGCCTCTTTTATTATACTTTTGCAAGCTTTCGAACCTTTCGGTTCTTCCACAGGCGTGGCTAGTATGACTACACTAACAGGGTATAAGCGCGCTTGAGCCATTATATACAACATATAAATTTACATTCGGAGTGATATTTCAAACGTAATAAAATAGAAATAGGAATTATGACTATAAAAATAAAATAAAACTATGTAAATGAACTTATAGATTTTTAAAATTTAGATAAAATTATGGCAAAATACCCAAGAAAATTCATAGATAAACACACGTTTGATCCCACTGCTCCGAGGACCTCCACGACTTATAGAGCAGTCTGCTATCTTCCATATTCCTCGTTCTCTGTTGCCATTTCCAGAATCCTTCGCCCATATGGCATCCAAGTTTATTTTAACAGCCCTCCCAATCTTGCTGCCCTCCTCAGGAATCCTATCACCAAAGCAGACGCACCCAACAATCCCATCCACTCCACCGGAGCAGTATACGCGGTTTCTTGCCAGGATTGCCCAGCCTCCTATGTGGGGGAGACTGGCAGAACCGCGTATATCAGAATCACCGAACACAAACGAAACATAAACAATAGAGACCCGAAATCACTTATATACCAACATATTTCAAACACTGGCCATAACTTCAACTAGATCATCCTAAAATCCTATATCAGCACATAAACACTAAGCAGCACAGATTGGTACTGGAATCCATCATATCAACACAAACAAACAGCATTAATAGGAAAATAGATCTACCGGAAATATATCATTTAATATCTCAATAGTTATACCGTGATATACTCGGGTGTGTGGTCGGGTTGGAGTGGACCCCCGCTTGGTTTTTCTGTGTTGAGATGTTTTAAAATTTTACTGGTTTTAAATTATACGAAATTTTAAAGTGTCACACGGCTTACATACAGTGAATATCATGATTTTACTTAACTTTTATCGTATTTAAAAGTTTTTGGGGGGGTTAACATGGGGCTTAACATGTTTCAAGGCTCATGGGAGTCCATCTAAACAATAAGAAAGCTTGTAGGAAGGTAATCAACAGTAGCTTACTACTACCGGCCTGGCAGAGGTCTCCAGTGAAGCCACACCGAGGCTGGTTGGGCGGAGGTGCTCCCAGGGGCCAATGGACGTCGACCCCAGCGATGGGCTCGAACCGCTGCCGGGTGCCGTAGAAGGTGGCCACGGGCTGCGGGGCTCGGCGTGAGCGGTGGTCTGGAACGATGGATCGACTCACCCTCATCTCCCGGGTCTCAGGGTCTAGGTCGCTGAGGGAATAGTCCGCCTCACGGTCTCCGTCCGCGTCCACGAACACTTCCCCCGTCAGGCCTGCTGCCCCCTCACATTCATTGCTTGTTCTCTTAGATCGTCTCTTTATCTCTTTAGCCAACTAGAACTCTCTCTTAAAACCCACATTGAAATAATTTATATATAAAAATTGTTCACTGTCCACATTATTTGCATATATTCAATTCCATTAAATGTGCTAACAGGGTTTTGTAACTTGATGAGTGCAGAGGTTGAACTCCTGTGCGTGAACACATGTGCTGTACTCAGAATATAAGCAGCCACCAAACTCCATATCAGACTCTCCCCGATGTCGCTCGATCAGGAAATAGCCGCAAAGTGGCAACTAAATATAAGGAAACCTGAATAACAATTTGCAATATTGGGATATTATTAGGTGTATCCCCGGAAAGGTTTACGAAAAATAATTTCTTGAATATCTTTAATATCCTTAGAGTTATTTGCAGATTTGTAGCTTTAACTCGCAAGCAGCGCCACCTTGCGACGAGAATGGATTCATCCGGCCGGCGGCAGTCCAAGGACAAGTTCAAGGACAGTCCAAGTACCCACCAGCCAATCAGGGCAGAGTTGGTGACACAGCTGTGCCGAGTAGACAAGAAAAAAAGCCTCGCGGGAGCTTGCCCAAGATGACCTCCGGGAACTTCGTCCATCTTCCATAAACGACCATGAATTTATTCAACCTTATCGAGTATTTTTCAAGGGACCGGGAAAAATGTTCACTAGATAAAACGATGATTTTGTAATGTAGAAAATTAGGAAAGACAAAATTCAGAATGACACGGCACACAGGGACTGGGAAAAAATGATCACTTTATCGAGAGATTCAAATTTACGAGTTTCAAATTATCAAAATATATCTATTTCTTTTTATAATTTTATAGAGAATTGTTTTAACAAATGTTCGTTAGACAAACCTTTACTCGGGTACCGATTAATATTGATTTTATTCAACTTATCGAGTATTTTTCAAGGGACCGGGAAGAAATGTTCACTTTATCGAGAGATTCGTTAGACAAACCTTTACTCGGGTAAAACACGGGCGAAGCCGGGTACATCCGCTAGTTGATATATAAAAATTGTTCACTGTCCACATTATTTGCATATATTCAATTCCATTAAATGTGCTAACAGGGTTTTGTAACTTGATGAGTGCAGAGGTTGAACTCCTGTGCGTGAACACATGTGCTGTACTCAGAATATAAGCAGCCACCAAACTCCATATCAGACTCTCCCCGATGTCGCTCGATCAGAAAATAGCCGCAAAGTGGCAACTAAATATAAGGAAACCTGAATAACAATTCGCAATATTTAGAAATGAAAGTGTATGAGGGGAGAGGAAGCAAGGGTTGAGAATAAATCTCTGGCTCATTCAAACCGTGGAACGGCCCTTTCTCCTGAAAGAACGATTATAATCGTTTTTTGGATAAATCTAAATCACGTACGAGGTCGTTCAAATCTCCTTGGGTTAACAAATGAGGTTCAGATGAAGCACCTGCTTCAAAATTTGTGTCATCCGACTGTTGCTCTCGTCTATCGGAATCATCGTCACTAAATATTACATTTTCAGGAGGCTGTGGCACAGGTAAAATATCACTATGAGAAAACGGTCTCATAGCAGAAGGCAAATCTGGATATTCAACTGTGTGTCTTGATTTGGATGTAATACCTGTAGTCTTTGTCAAACAAAAATAAAAGTCTGAAGAATGGTCTTTAGGTTCCCTCCATATCATTGGAATCGCAAAAGGCATATAACGTTCACCTTTAATCCACCCTGTAAGGCGTCGAGCACAAAATTCACAAAAATGATGAGGAGCCCAAGTCTTATCTTGTTCACCGACTTTACAGCCAAAATAAAGTTGATAGCACTTTTTGATGAAGGGTGTAAAGTTTCACCTTTGAACTTTGAAAGTTAATTTCCCACAAATGTAACAGAAAATATCAGGAATATTAATGCAACGCCTCGGCATATTGACACAGTCTAGTGCACACGATTTATAAAAGCAAATCGATAGAGAAGAATAAACTGATCACTTCAAATTTACCTGTCACTTCTGATGCAAATATATTAAGCAAATCGTTAGGTTCAATTTAAATATCTATATTAATAAAATGCAAATTTCATAAGAGGACATCACTAAAAACTTTCGTTACAATGCATCAATTTCAACCAAATTTTCAACATTTATGTAAAACGAGATGGAGCAGGTTTTGCTTAACATCAAAATATTTTTCCCTAACATTAACATGCGTAACTTAGCTGTTATCGATTAAATACAAAAAAATCAACAGAGTTAATTTTATTTATATATAAATACAAAAAAAAATTCAGCAATTCATTCAACTCAATCTAAAAAAATATTCAAAACAAGCAATTTTAAGATAACACCATATGTAAAACAGTCGGCCAAGAAAACAACAACGATATTACATCTTTCTCACATATTCACACACAATCTTGATTAATAATTAAAACTAATCTTTAACATTGTTTATTATACTTCATAATATATAATATTCGTTAGGCAAACTTTCACTAGGATAAATGTAATATAAAAAGCCAACAATGAAGAATGAATGTAAGATAAAAATCCAACAATGAAGAGTAAATATAATATAAAAAGCCAACAATGAAGAATGAATGTAAGATAAAAAGCCAACAATGAAGAGTAAATATAATATAAAAAGCCATCAATGAAGAGTGAATGTAAGATAAAAATCCAACAATGAAGAGTAAATGTAATATAAAAAGCCAACAGAGTGAATGTAAGATAAAAAGCCAACAATGAAGAGTGAATGTAATATAAAAAGCCAACAATGAAGAATGAATGTAAGATAAAAAGCCAACAATGAAGAGTGAATGTAATATAAAAAGCCAACAATGAAGAATGAATGTAAGATAAAAAGCCAACAATGAAGAGTGAATGTAAGATAAAAAGCCAACAATGAATAATAAATGTAATATAAAAAGCCAACAATGAAGAATGAATGTAAGATAAAAAGCCAAAAATGAATAGTAAATATAATATAAAAAGCCAACAATGAAGAATGAATGTAAGATGAAAAGCCAACAATGAAGAGTAAATATAATATAAAAAGCCAACAATGAAGAGTGAATGTAAGATAAAAAGCCAACAATGAAGAGTAAATGTAATATAAAAAGCCAATAGAATGAATGTAAGATAAAAAGCCAACAATGAAGAGTGAATGTAATATAAAAAGCCAACAATGAAGAATAAATGTAAGATAAAAAGCCAACAATGAAGAGTGAATATATCTATATTGTTGCACCAGGTTGCGGCTTGGCAGACTCTTCAGCCTTGATTCCCTCCTGTGCTGGGTCTTGCATCTTACCAGAGCGTGTTTCAACCATCCTACAAATTTATAAAAGGGAATAATGAGATAAGTCTACTTTATGTAGCCACCAGAATCATTTATTTATTTTCTCACATCAAAGAGAGCAGTGAAGTCACAGTGTACCTAAATACAAATGATGATAATCTAAAAATAATCTGTTTTAAATAAATATCATAGAATATAAAAATAAATAAATATATAATTTAAATTTCAAATATATTAAAAATAATATAATAAATGCGCCATTAATCATGATGTAACACTTCCCCCTCTCCAGAGGTCGTCACGTCCTCGTGAGTTACCTCATCAATTCTCTCAAAATAGGGTTTGAGTCTTGAGACATGGACAATCAATGGGTCTTGGCCAGGATTATCTTTCGGCTCAATTAAGTAATTTACGTTAGACAGCTTCTTTAATATTCGATATGGGCCAAAATATTTTCTCAATAGTTTTTCGCATTTTCCGATTTTCCTGACTGGTGTCCAAACTGCCACTAAATGTCCTGGTTCATAGATTTTCTCATTGTGTTTTTTTTCATAGTTTCTTTTCATTCTTTCCTGAGTCTTCTCTGTGTTGTTAATGACTACCTGTCTCGTCCTTGCTATTTTATCTAAGTAGTTTTCTATATATTCGTCGTAATCGTCCATGTTACTGTCCGTTGGGATATTCTCGTCGTCTAAGAGGGACATGGGTTCCCTTCCAAACAACAGGAAAAATGGAGAGTAGCCTGTGGTTTCTTGAATCGTGGTATTATACGCGTGGGTGATAAAAGGGAGGATTTCATCCCAGTTCTTTTGGTCTGTGTTTACATACATGCTGATCATATTGATTAAAGTTCTATTTAGCCGTTCCGTTAGTCCGTTAGTCTGGGGGTGGTAGCTCGTTGTGAAGCAGTGTTTCACTTTGCACATTTTCATTACCTCCTTCATCAAATTGCTAGTGAATTGTGAACCTCTATCGCTAATAAGAAATCTTGGGGCCCCGTGACGTAAAATAATATGTTCGATTAAAAATGTAGAGACTTCTTTCACGGTTGCTTCTGATACTGCCTTTGTTTCAGCATACTTGGTATAATAATCAGTCAACACAATTATCCACTTCCTTCTTCTTTTCGTTGATGGCAAGGGGCCAACAAAGTCAATTCCGATTCTTTCAAAAGGGTAGTTAGCTGGGGGAATAGGTTGTAGAAGTCCAGAAGGCAAGTGATTTGAACCTTTCCGACTTTGGCAAAGATGGCACGTCTTTATAAATTCTGAAACATCTTTCAACATGGAAGGCCAATAGTATTTATTCTTCAATCGGTAAGTGGTTCTGGCGACGCCCAGATGGCCATTCAGCATATGGTTGTGGTATTCACTCATGACTTCCTTCCTTCTCTTCTTTGGCACTACCAGCAACCATGCCCTACCTTCAGGATTTGGATTTTTCTTGTAGAGACACCCATTTTCTTCTTTGAAGTTCTGTGTAATTGAACGCTTGTTTCCACTAAGGTTCTCCTTAATATTCTCAATAAAATCATCCTTTTCGTCTATTATTTGATTCAGAAATAGTCTTTCATAATCTTCGTCCCATTCGTTTTCAGGTAAGGGTCCTCTAGATAGACCATCAGCGTCCAGATGTTTTTTACCCGATTTATGTATGATTTCGAAATTATATTCCTGAATCTTCAGTGCCCATCGTGCTAATCGGCCGGTCGGATCTTTCAGATTCTTAAGCCAGCATAGTGCGTGATGATCAGTTACGATTTTGAAGTGCCTTCCATATAGGTAGGGTCGTAACTTGGACATTGACCACACAACAGCTAGACATTCTTTTTCGGTAGTCGAATAATTTTGCTCAGGTTTGCTCAGTGTTCGACTTAAATATGAGATAACTTTTTCTTTATCGCCGAACTTTTGGACTAATGTTGCACCCAGGCCGATGTTAGATGCGTCAGTATGAATGTAAGTAATTGCATTCGGGTCAAAGTGCCCTAAGATTGGAGGATTTATCAATGCTACTTTAAGGGTTTGAAATGCTTTCTCCTGATTTTCTGTCCAGGTAAAAGGTACATTCTTTTTTATAAGACTGGTTAATGGATCGGCAATTTTTGAAAAACCTTTGATAAATTTTCTATAATATGAGCACATTCCTAAAAATGATTGAACTTCTTTTATCTTTTTGGGCCGAGGAAAATCTCTAATAGCCTTGATATTATGCTCCGCTGGTTTTATACCATGTTGATTAGTTATATGGCCAAGAATCTCCAGTTCTTCGAAAGCAAATTGGCATTTTTTGTTGTTCAATTTTAAATTAGCCTCGCGAAAACATTTTAAAACAGCTTCTATTCTTTTGAGATGTGTTGAAAAATCCGAGCTATAAATGATTACGTCATCTAGATAACATAAGCAAATTTGCCATCTAAGATTACCAAGCATATTTTCCATGTTCCTCTCAAATGTAGCAGGGGCATTGCATAGACCAAAGGGCATTACGTTGAACTCATATAGGCCATGTGCTGTAGTGAAGGCTGTCTTTTCTTTATCTTTCTCCTCAACCTCTACTTGCCAATATCCTGATTTAAGGTCAATTGCTGAAAAGTATTTGGATCCTTGAAGTGTATCCAATACTTCATCAATTCTGGGAATTGGGTAAACATCCTTCACTGTTACATCATTCAATTTTCTGTAGTCAACGCAAAATCTGTACTTACCATCTCGCTTCTTGACCAAGATTACAGGGAAGGACCATGGACTCGAGGATGGTCTAATTATGCCGTCTCTGAGCATTTCATCAATTTGTTCTTTTATGATTTCTCGCTCTTTCGCGCTCACCCTATACGGCTTGTGTTTGATCGGTTTCGCGCCTTCTGTATCGATCCGATGTTTCGCTAAGTTGGATCTTCCTAATCCCGACGAAAACAAATCCTCGTACCTTTCCAAAACTTGTTTCAATTGCTCCTTTTCCGTATATGCTAAATTTTCGTTTATCTGAAATTGGGGTTCTTCATGCTCTTTTTGTTCACTTTCTTCCATAAGATTCACTTCGGCTGGCTGGCTTCCAAAGCACAATGTTTGGTTTTTTAATATTTTTAATGGTCGAGGGTAAGGGTTTGTTATCCAGATATATGTTTCCTTATTCACAACATTTATTAAGCTTCTCGCTAGTCGAAGTCCATTTGTTTGAAACATTTTATGGTTCTCCTCGATGATGTATTCGCCATCCTCTGCTTCTACAAATGCATTAATCAATTTAATAGAAAGTTCTGGTATAATGGCATCCTTTGCACTTTTTATTTTCTTCTGTTGATATTTGATTACGTCACGATTTTCTGTCAAGTCATATTTGATTATTTCACGCTGACAATCAATTTTTGCGTTCATTTTCTTAAGAAAATCACGTCCAAGTATAAATATTCGCAAATGTGTTCTCATTATCACAAATTGATGTGTAATTGTTTTGTCATCAAATTTTATATTTAAAATAATATTTCCTACGATATCTAATTCTTTGCCATCGGGTCCGGAGCACATTTTATCAGGATTTATTATTTCAAGACCTGTGTTAAGAGCTGTACTAAGGTCGACCACTGAAAGATCGGCGCCTGTATCAATAAAGCTTCGCAGATACCGATTCTATCCACGTTAATGTTCATTTTATATTTGGGGTCTAACTTTTTAATTCCATTTATGGTCGACTTGCTTTGATTGACGGACTCAGGCGCGATGTTTAGTTTAAATCTTCTAATGCAGCATATCTATTCCTTGTAGGGATACTCGAGTACGGGCTATTACTTACGTCAGAGTAGAGCAGAGGTCTCGACTTCTGAGTTCCATTATCCATTCGGATTTCTTCTTCGACCTTCTCTTGTGTAACTATGGGGTCCTCTTCTACAATTCTTACAAACCTGACTCTGCAATACCGCGCTACGTGTCCTGGCTTGTTACACTTGAAACATATTGGTCTCCCGTCTTCTGTCCTATTCCTATTTGAATTTGGATTCTTATTGTATGTTTTACTTGGGTAGACCGGTTTTGGCTCAGGATTGGGAGTGTAAGATCGTCTAGGGGCAGATACCTGGGGCAGAGGCTTGTTCTGGTAATACCTCGGAGTGGGGGCCTGGGGCTTGGAGGTGTTCTGGTAGTACCTCGGAGCGGGGGCCTGGGGCTTGGAGGTGTTCTGATATGGTCTTCTGAACGACGTAGCATTCTTCCATTGCTCTTGATGATGGGGACGAGGAGAGCGTGGTCCATTATAAAGAGCTTTTGATTTTTCTGCACGTTCTTGGTAATTCTTTTCGAACAAATCCAGCTTTTTACAAATTTCTAGAAGTTCATTGGTATTTTTAGGAGGGTTTAGGTGAAGGGCAAAAGAGTATTCTTTCTTTAACCCTCCAATAACCCAGTTTATTTTAGTCTCTTCTTCCATTTGGGGGTCGACCTTGTTGCACAGTACAAGGATATCCTCTGCGAACCTGATTGCAGGTTCATTCCACTGTTGTATCCTGTTTAATCTCATCCTCATTTCTTCTTTGTTGGCGTCTGAGGCAAAATCCTCAATTAGGCGGCTCTTGAAATTTTCCCAGCTGGTGAAACTTACTTTGTGTAGGTTCAGCCAGGTTTTGGCGCTACCAATCATATTCATGGCAGCATAACGGGAGATAATGTAGTCTGCCCAATGGTACAGGAAGCCAATTTCTTCAAGAGATTCAATCCATGGGCGAGGGTCTTCTGTTCCATCATACTTGGGGATGTCGATGTTGGGATTCAGGACAACTGGGTCGGAACTAGCATCTCCACCAATTGTTGCACCAGGTTGCGGCTTGGCAGACTCTTCAGCCTTGATTCCCTCCTGTGCTGGGTCTTGCATCTTACCAGAGCGTGTTTCAACCATCCTACAAATTTATAAAAGGGAATAATGAGATAAGTCTACTTTATGTAGCCACCAGAATCATTTATTTATTTTCTCACATCAAAGAGAGCAGTGAAGTCACAGTGTACCTAAATACAAATGATGATAATCTAAAAATAATCTGTTTTAAATAAATATCATAGAATATAAAAATAAATAAATATATAATTTAAATTTCAAATATATTAAAAATAATATAATAAATGCGCCATTAATCATGATGTAACAATATATATATAAAATTGAATGTCTGTCTGTCTGTTTGTCTGCACTCTATAGATTCAAAAACCATACATCCAATCGCCGTGAAATTTTGGGATATTATTAGGTATATCACCGGGAAGGTTTTTGAAAAATAATTTCCTGAATATCTTGAATATCCTTAGAGTTATTTGCAGATTTGTAGATTTAACTCGCAAGCAGCGCCCCCATTGTGACGATGATAACAATATATCGAGAGATTCAAATTTACGAGTTTCAAATTATCAAAATATATCTTTTTTTTTTAAATAAGTTTTTAGAGAATTGTTTTAACAAATGTTCGCTAGACAAACCTTTACTCGGGTAAAACCCCGGGCGAAGCCGAGTACGTTTTATAAGTTTATAGAGAATTGTTTTAACAAATGTTCGTTAGACAAACATTCACTCGGGTAAAACCCGGGCGAAGCCGGGCACATCCGCTAGTATATATTAAAACTGTAATTCAGCAAATAGCATTTCAGAGCTTGTCGTTATTTTTGAGTTGAAAACAAAACAGATTGCATTATAAAATAAACATTTTTAATTAAAAATTCAATAATTTATTATTTAAATTAATATTTATGATTCTTAAAGAGCAAAATTTAATTAATTACAAATAAAATAAAGCTTTTGGCTCCACATATCAACACTTCTTGTCAAAAATAAAGTGCTAGCTAATGTAATGATGTTTACTTAAAAAATGCTTACGTAACATTTTCTGCATTATTACTGTATACTACTCTGATCAAAAGGTTTCGACACTTTGCTCATAAAATCCTGAAAACTCAATATATTTTCTCAAGGTTTGTGGCAAACGCAAGCGTCGCCCTTGGCTTGGAGACCTGCCAATTTTCAGAAATCACGCTCCACAACAGCGCGAGCAGCGGCTGTTCTAAGTGAAGCCATTTTGCCCGTTCTTCGATTTCGTTAGTCACCGAAATGGAGGATCAACGAATTTGCATCAAGTTCTGTGTGAAAAACGGATTCAAGGGTGCCGAATTATTTTGGATGTTGCAAACAGCCTACGGGGATGCCGTCATGAGCCGAAGACGAGTTTTCGAGTGGTACACGCGCTTCAAGGAGGGTCGGGAATAGACCGACGAAAACGAGCGTTCCGTGAGACCGTCCACATCAACCACGCCTGAAAAAGTGGACAAGGTGTTGGAACTGGTGCGTGAAGACCGACGAATAACTGTCAGGGAGGTCGCCGAAGAATCAGGGATATCATTCGGGTCGACTCAATCGATAATGAAGGACATTTTGGGAGTGAGAAGACTCAACGCCGTTCTCATTCCCAAAGATTTGACTTTTGATCAAAGGAACGCCCGGAAAGAAACGGCCAGTCTCAATCTCGAAGCGACAACCAACGACCCCGAATTGCTGAAGAGGATCATTACTGGAGACGACACATGTATTTACGGTCTTGATTCGGAAACTACCCAACAGGCATCGGAGTGGTGCTTCAAAAATGCGCCGAGACCAAAGAAAGCGAGGAAGGCTCCCAGCAAAGTCAAGGTCATGTTGACGGTGTTTTTCGACTACCAGGGCATCGTTCATCATGAATTTCGACAACAAGGCTCTAAAATAACTGCTGACTCCTAGCTGGGAGTTTTGAGGCGATTGAGGGAAGCGATCAGGCAGAAACGGCCGGAGCTGTGGAGGAGCAAGTCGTGGATCCTCCACCACGATAACGCGCCGGCGCACACAGCCCTCAAAATCTCGAAGTTCCTGCAGAACCACTCAACCTCTGTGTTCCTCCAACCCCCCTACAGTCCCGATTTGACCCCCTGCGACTTCTTCCTCTTTGGAAAGCTAAAAAAAAAAAAAGTTAAATGGTCGGAAATTTCAGAGCATAGAAGAGATCAATGTGGAATCAAAGAAGGTCATGAAGGCGATTCCGAAAACAGACTACCAGAGGTGTTTTGCTGACTGGAAAAAAAGGTGGCTGAAGTGCATCGCGGTCAACGGGGACTACTTTGAAGGGGACAATTTGAATTTGGTAGAATAATTAAGTTTTTTTAAACTTATGAGCAAAGTGTCGAAACTTTTTGATCAGAGTAGTTAACCAATTTATAGAAAAAATGGTTATCCTGGAAGAACTATGGGTGATGGAAAACTTCTTATTTGATTTTTAAATTCAGCCTGAAAAGTTACAATAGAATCAACATCAGGTTTTCTCCGGCAAAAACAAAAGAGTTTTTTTTTTTTTTTGTAGACCTGTGTTATCAAAGGAACAGATGGACAGTAACAGTGTTCTGGTATAATACATGTGTTTTCCTTTGGGCTATATACTTATAATTAATGGAGCACCCATATATATTATCTCTATTTATAAAAAAAATACTATATATCTCTAAATTCACTAGCTAATATAAAAAGAACTTAAGGTGCCGACTACATGATCAGACTAAACATTGAAATTGTTGAGAAGATGGTAAGTATATTTAATTTGCATAACCAATGGGAAGGTTCGTTGATAACAAGCAATATGTTAACAATATTTTCATCTACTATGGTTGTAGTCTTTTTTTTTTCCGAATTAAAAAAAATATATATATATAGAGAGAGAGAGAATATTTGTCGCTACAGACCGCGTCGGCAGTCTTACCTCCGTAGAAGGTGTAGTTCCTCACACGGCTGGAGACCCCGACCCCATCCAGGGGATCCTCCCCAGCGGCCAGAGTGAGGTTGAGGGCCCAGCCGTACAAGGCCACGCAGTCGTAGAGCGCGGCCACGATGGGGCTCACCTGCTGCATACATACCGCCATGTAAATCGACATATGCAAATTTTATGTAATAATTCTATCTCGTAGACCTTCTCTGTGGTCTCGATGATCGAGTCATTACCTTAATTTCGTAAGCAAATTTGTCACTCTACATCTACGGTGACCTGCTTCACCTATTTAAGCGAATTTTAATCATTGAGGAGTCATTGAATTCATAATTTTATAAATGATTGTTGCGGTTAAAACAGTTACAATCTCCGTTAACAGATGGCGTATTTTAAGACTTTAACCGATTCCCATGGGGCGAATGAAGCGCGGCACGTGTCACGCGACTACTGCGTTTGGTCAACTGTTGTTGTTTTTAAAAATAATAAGTAATAGAACATGTCCGGGATACAAGAGATGCAGAGGGGAGGCAAAGGCGACACGTGTTCCTCGGCGGAAGAAGCGGCGTTGTCACATAAAGGACTGGGCGAAACATGCGACAACTGGTGTCAGATGTGGAAATTTGCCTCGCGCAGGTCACTAAGACGCTGCATGAAGTTTTCGGTTGCTGACGGATGCCCATTGAAACAAGAATTCAAAAGATGGTCTCGGAGCAGATTTTCCTGGCCATGATCACCCAGATGATGCAAAAACAGCAAGAAGAAAAAAGGCTTCTTAGAGAAATAGAGAGGAAGAAATGCTTCTTAAAAGAGATAGGGGTGAAAGGCTTTTGTGGCAGCAGGTTAGGGAAGAGCTTTACCAGAGAGTGTCAAAAATGGAGAATAATATCGGTAAGATCAGGACTACCTTGAAGAATAGTATTGATGAGCTCCAGGCCACCTTGGAAAGTAATATTGGGGAGGTCCAGGCAGAGTGTCGGAGGCTGGAGGTCGATCTGACTCCTATAAAGGATTTCGAAGGTGCAATGATCTCTCCGACACGCCACTAAATACCTCCGCCAGCCTTCGATGGAAAAGATTCCCTCAAGAGTTCCAGGAGACAGTTTGATGCAAAGTCTCTCAACAATGGTTGTAAGGCAACTGAGAAAGTAGAGAACCTGATTGTGGCACCCCGAGAATCGGCCCAGAATCTGTTTCAGGCAGTGCCGCGAATAAGTGGTGCTGGTGAAGGAAGCGGTACCGCCGATAGAAGCGGCGCCAGCGAGAACGGCGTTCAGGCGAAAGAGGCAGTACAGGCGAAAGAAGCCGTGCGGGCAAGAGAAGCGGTGCCGGCGAGAGAAGCGCAGAAAGAGAAGCGGTTCAGGTGAGAGAAGCAGTACAGGCGAGGGAAGCGGTTCAGGCGGTAGAAGTGGTACTGGCGAGAGAAGCATACACCGGCCAAGATAATGTTTGGGCGAGAGTTACGACTTCCATGTGATTTGGAGTTCGACAATCCTGGGGAGTCGCCAACAGAGGAGACTAATTATAACCAAAATCCACACGGCAAGTGATTGGATGAGACTCGCTACGACTCAAGGGCGTGCTACCAAGGAGACAGGACCGATTGGACCTAATCAGGATGATGATCCGGTTTAAGGGGGAGGCAGTGTTACAAGTATTGGCCTAGAAAATCAAACAGTTACAACCTCCGTTAACAGATGGCGCGCTTCAAGACATTAGCCGATTCCCTCGGGTCGAACAAGGCGCGGCACGAGTTACGCGACGCCGGAGTTCGAATAACTGTTGTTGTTTTGAAAACTAGAAACGATAAAACATGTTTGGGATACAAGAGCTGCAGATAGGAGACGACACGGCTGGTCATCCACGGCTAAAGAAGCAGCGTTGTCGTCTAAAGGACCGGGCGATACACGCGACATTATTATTAATTTACCTTTAATCAATATTGTATCAAACTTGTGCAAAACTTTCAGAGAAAAGGTGTTGAGAATTCTAAAAAGGGTGTAAAATAATTAAAATTTATTTTAAACTATTCAAATATACTTTAAAAATTATTGTTCATATATATGTTTCATACAAAATGTAATGCCAAAGTTTTGCGTTCAGCTAACCGAAATATTGTCAAATAAATATTTTTATTCAATCCAATATATGTCTTTACATTATCTGAAAATATATAATTAAAGAGACACACACATTATTGAATATATATTATAACAGAATATATATTTTGAGAAAAATATATGATAATGTTAAAACAGTAGAACCTCCAACAGAGGACACACGCGCTAGAAGACACCTCTCTACAAAGGACAGTTTTCATTTTCAAAATTGCCATTTTTTCTATTTAGTAACTCTCCATTAAGGGGAAACCTCTCCCTAAAGGATACTTTGGCTCTGCAATTAGGTGTCCTATACAGGGAGGTTCTACTCTATATAGATATTAAATGAGGTCTTAAATATAAAATATTCATTTTGAATTTAAAAGGTATTATAATGAATTGTATGTTTAATTTTTCACTACGACAAGGGGTAGAAATTATTGATTTCTTACAGCCATGACCCGGGATCAAACCCTACATTGGACACTCTTTTCTGAATAGAATATTGCTCCGATAGCGCCTTGTTGTTGTGTCCAATGAAGAGCCACAGATGTCTCCATACATCTCTATCACAGTAGCAGCAATGTCCACTAACTTGGGTGTGTAAAACTGCTTTTCTGGGTCCATATCAATTTTCTGTAAGGCTGCGGCCATTGCTGGGCATGAGAATATGTGGGTAGGTGTTGTTCCACACCAGGACAGTTGTTTCATGTCCTATAGGTTATTGTGCCATCTGGATGTATTGTCATTCCTTTATACTGTTTCTTTCTGAGTTTTGTTATAGTCTTTGTAATTCTTCTTTCAGAGTTTATTTCGCATATTCGATATTTTATTATTTTTTATTCCGATTGACCTGATTCTCATAAAATTCCCAACCCTAACAATGAGTGCAAGTTACCAAAATGAGCTCCGGAACATTTGTAAGTGCAAAAGTCTAATTGCTTTCTACATGTGTAGACATGTGGTACACTTACAGTAAAAGAAGCCGCTAACTACTATTCACTATGACTATCATAGCCTGTACTACGTATACCAGAAATAATATTAATAATAATAAGAAGAAAAACTATATACTTTGAGCAAAAATTTGTCTCCGTCATTTATGAGAAGCTGAAACGTGGTAAAACTTTCCACATTCATACTAATTAACTAAGCACACATTGTGTCTAATTAATAGTTCAAGATCATATTTTATAATATATTAATATATGAATTCTTATGGAAACTAGAATTAATTTTGTTTCAAAGATGGGCTTTCATTTAACATGTGTCGTTATTTTCAATAAAAATATTCATCGTTATTTTTTTTTAGATTTTCTTGAAAAAAAAAATATATTTTTTTGAAAATGTACTTACCTGAAACAATTCTTCCTGCACTTGTTCCTCGTCGATCAAATACTTTTTTCTCTTCAGAGAATATTTATCTTTATCCAGTAAATTCAAAAATAAAGTAATTAAATATAATTTTTAGAGAAAAAATACTGTTTATAACTATGTTTCCTGCTTTGTTGATACAGATTCTGATTATAGAGAGATGATTTCGTTACTTTTGCATAAGCTGGTAGGATATTTTTCTGTAAAAATGTTCTTTAAATTAGTAAAAAAATATTGTCATTAGATATATACCACGACTTAACTAGGTCGATTGTATTTACATATCTCGCTAAGTGGTTAAGGCGAAAGGAAACATGTCGCATCGCTCTTCACTTTTAAAGATAGTACAATTATTACTTTCTTTATTCTTTTTCTTTTATTATCTAATTTTTTAACTCACTGCTCTTTAAAATACTCTAATTGTCTAATACAAGCATGTCAAACTCAAATCCTAACACGGGCCAAATATAAAAGTAATAAGATTATGTGGGCCGCAAAAAAAGAAAACAAGTAATAAGATTGTTATAGTAACATTTATGTAGGTTTATTTTTAAAAATACTAATAAGAAAAAAGAAAGTAAAGTTAATATTTTCTCCCTGATATTTGGCATCTCTTTTCTACTACCATCTTTCCTACTTCGGGGGAAATCTTGTTCGCAGTGATTAATTTTAAAACTGACCCAAGGTGAACGTCAGTAATTCTCGATCTGATTGGAGACTTATTTCCTTTCATAAGTGAAAATAACTGCTCGCACCGATAAGTACTTCCAAACATGGACATAATTTCATATGCTAATTTTCGAGTGTTTTCAAATCTGGCTGGCAAATATTTGTAAAATTCAGAAACGCCAACCACAATGAATTTTGCCTTTAAATCTGAATCTCACTGGATATCTATTACCTCCATTTGCATATGATTAGGTACTGATTCTATATTTATCGAGAAAATCGAAGAAAACAAAGTAAACTTGCCTTCCAAAGATTTGAAATCAGAAAACCTTGTTTCAAATTCATTTCTAAGACTTAAAATTTTTTCCGCATATTTTTGATACGATGCAGTTTCACCTAAAATTGATTTGTACATGTTGCATGTCGGAAAGTGCATTAAATCTTCGTTTTTCAACTGCTTTTCCCAAAGAACTAGCTTACATTTGAATTCATTAACTTGGTCACACATGTTGGTAATGATCTGATCCTTTCCTTGCAGTTTCAAATTTAAATCAGACAAGTGTTTTGTTATGTCAACCATGAAAGAAAAATCTTGCAACCATACTTGATCAGAAAACAAAGTGATGTCTTGATTCTTGGTTATTAAAAACTGACATATTTTTCTTTCAAGTCCCAAAATTGTTTGAGAACCTTGGAGCATGATAGCCAACGTACCTCGGTATAGTATGATAAACCTGAATATTCGCTTTCTAATTCAGTTAAGAACAGAGAGAACTGTCGCTGATTTAAACCTCGAGATCTTATGAAATTGATGAATTTTTTGATAGGTGTCAACACATTTTCAATTTTTATTACCTTCGTACATAATACTTCCTGATGTATAATGCAATGCGTATGATGAATATTGGAACCATCAGAAATATCACTTAGTTTTTTTCGCAGTAATTCTACGAAACCGTTGGTTTTTCAGTCATTGAAGGAGCTCCATCTGTTGCTACAGAAGTCAATTTTGATTGAGGTAAATTGTATTTTTGCAGAAAATCATAAACGCAATTAAACATATCTTCTCCTGTAGTTGTGTCATGCATCGGTACTAGTTCCAATAATTCCTCAAAAATGTTGAAATCCGTGTCGCAAGCTCGAAAAAAAAACAGCTAACTGAGGTACGCCCCCAATGTCCGTTATCTCATCACAGGCAATGGAAAATGCTTCGAAACAAGATGATTTTTCTTTTATCTGATCATTTAAATTTCTGGCCATATCAGTAACTCTTTCCACAACGGTATTCGAGACAAAAATATTGCTTGAAACGTCTTCACACTTCCAGGACAAACAATTTCTGCAGCTTTAATTAAACATTCCTTGATGAAATCACCTTCAGTAAAAGGTTTTGAGTGTTTGCTATCATCTCCGATAAAACGTAGCTTGCATTAACCGCCGCTTCACTCTCTTGTGATACTTTAGTAAACATAAACTGTTGTTTTTTCATTCCCAACTTGAACTCTTTTAACTTTTCTTGTCTCATTAAACCTTCGTAGGTATCATATTTTGATTTATGTTGTTCATAATGACGTTTAATGTTATATAATTTTGGTACACTAATAGCATTATTACATATCAAGCAGATGATTTTATCTTTTACTTCAGAGCAAAAATACTCTAATTCCCACTTTTCTTTGGTTCAAATCACACAAATAGGTACCGCTCAGCAAGAGCAACCTAGTTCATGATAATTGAACAATGAATAATATTTGAAGGTTATTCACATATTAAACAAAATTTAAACGCGGGATTCAATCCCGGTTAATGACTGTCGGGAATCGAGGGGGTTACCCATTCGTCCACCGACTTATTTTTCCCACTTTTCTTGAAAATTCCTATGTTCGTCAGCAATTTTTCGTTTAGTTTTACTGCCACTTGGTTTTGATGAAGACATATTGAATACAAAGGTCTGAAAAAAAAATTAGTAATCGCTAACACAAAATAATAAAACGTTTTAATTGATATTTTAACATTTTTTTAAAAATTAATATTTTTTAACTTACCAGACACCGAATAACTGCACAAATTATTGAACGTAACTTAAAAAAAAAAAATTCTAGTACTCCGAAATAATATTTTCTTTAAACTTTAAGGCACACAATACTTATGGCGATGTACATACGTTTTGTATGTAGGTATAATATTATCAAAACTTACGACTTATGTATGGCGACCAGTGGTTCGTTATTAATAAATAAATTATGTATAATTACAATTTTTAAAAATTAGGCTACAAATTTTTATTAATTTTTTTTTTTTTATAAAATATTTTTATTAAAATATATTGTCTGGTGTGCCGCAAATTTATTTGTTGTGGGCCGCATGAGGCCCGCGGGCCGCGAGTTTGAAATGCTTGGTCTAATATAATATTATTAAGCATTTTTGGAAGAAAAAAATGTGTTTATACCAAATTGCATATTTACGTTTGTAACATCAAACAATATTACTCTAGTAAAAATCACCTGTATGCTGATATGTCATGGAAACGCTGATTAATAACCCGATTGGATAATATATTTATATATTTTTTCAGATAGATACAAAGGCAATAGGAGAAATCTGAGTAAAGATGACATAGGATACTTAAAAGGAACAATAAAGGAAATTAAGGATAGTGTATCTGAACTGATAAATTAGACCAGAATGTAAACGAAATACAAGAATACTTAGAGATTAACTTTAATTATATCAAGGGAGATTTAAGGGAAATAGCTGAATATAATAAGGATAAAGATGCATATGCAGAAATAGTCAAAAGCAGAATAGATAAATCTATTCAGAAGGAAGGCTATGTGGAAGCTATGTGTGCAACCAAAAAACAAACCAATAATTACAGCTAATGATAGTCAAAATATATCTTCTATTTCCCAAAGGTTAGTGATTATGTAAAACATCTAAACTGAACAATTTTCAACCACCTCTACACATTTAATACCAATCTTCTGTTATTTAAAGTATGCCGTTTCTAAAATAGCACAGCATTTTCATCGTGGAATTCCAAAGGATTTCTCTAAAGTCAACACACGATACAAAATTTTAAAATAAAATTGTAAATGTTTGATGTCTATAAATCTGTAAAATATTGTCTCTTCATATATTAATATGTTTTTCGTGTGTTTCTATCAGTATGCGATTTTCTATTTTGAATATGAAAGTACTGTATTTCACAAAAGTGTGCATGCCATTTCTGTCTTTATTCAGAACAAACCTTTTTAACAGTACTTAACAATATGTAAACAACAAATATGGTGTGATGATGATGATAAAATTGATTATTTATTAAATACTAAAATAGAAATTTTATAATTAATAAATCGATATTTCAGATAGTTACTGCATTTTTTTTGGTATCAATTTTATAAACGTATATTTTACTGGCAATTAACATATCTTGTATATTATATAAAACAGGTAGATTACAAATGCTTTCTATTCAACATTTCATAGAGAATATTAAAGTAAATAGCTCATTAAATACAAGAATTATTGCTTTGGTAACATGTTTTGAACAACATTAGACATTTAAACTTGATTGTTGTTCGAAATTAATATCTTGGTTTGTTATAAATCGTATTTTAATTGGTAATTATTATATTTTGCGTGTATAGGATGTAGCATTTAAAATCAGATAAAGAGAAGCACCTCAAATTTTATAAAAGGCATCTAAATGTTTTTTTTTATCAAAGAATGTATTTTCAGTTATAATCGGTATTTATCAAAGTACACTCAACTGCCTCGGTGTCCAGAGGGGTCCCGTAGGTCTGGAGATGTCGTTGGGCGATCTTGGACTTGAAGTCCACGAATGTCTTGGACGTTGGAACACGGACGGAGAACACCAGTAGCGACTCGTACATCGCCAGGGCCGCCTGGACATACAGAATGGACATTTTACCTTCATGACATTTAATAAAAACAGAGTATCGCCTATTTATATGCTTCAATCGTTTCAATTGTAGGTTTTTATGATAGTGGTAACGACACAGCAGATGCAATTGCAAAATCAGCATCAATACCTAACTTGGACCTTGATTCTGACTATTTCAAACGTATACGAAAAAGAAACATCCAGGCAAAAATACAGCAGTCAACATTGCATCATTGGTACCTGACCAGGATGGTCTGAAGACCTTCCCACAATGCACCATCTACAGGACCAAAGAAGCCTCACCAGACCACCTCCTGGAATGCATGAGAGCTTCAAGACAGGACCTATATTCCAAACCTACTAAGATTGTAAATTGGATCTATGAATTTAGCCTCCATGACCTTGTATAGTTATACAATAGAATTTAAAAAATGTAAAAGTGAGGTTTACCATTGGCACCCTCTAATTTCTAGCACTATATGGAACCGTCTACTGCACTACAATATTCTCGATGATGCTTAATTGGTGTGTTATTCATTATAATCAAATTACCTATAATAATATCCAATAATACTAAAAGGAACCATATTTTGCGAGAGAATAATTCGTTTTTTGTAGTTTCCATTTATTTGCTACTCTAGAGAAACCTGGAATAATTATCAGGTTCGATTGTCTCAATGTCTATAACAATTCTTATGTCAAATATTTGAGGTAATAATTGGAAGTTATTTCATGAGAATTTTCAAAACAATTTACATTTTTAATAGTAGTTACTTTTACTGTGGCAAGTAAACCCAGGACTCGAGACACCTACTGTTTAAATGCCCACTCGTCTTTAGCGCAGGACAACAGACAGTTAATAATGTTGTAGATCTGTATGAATATGTAAATACCGGAGAGAATTGTCACTGATTTAACCATTTTTATGAATATATTTATGACTATATCTTTCTAAACTGAAAGGAGCTGAGGTTCCTATTCTATCTTATCGTTTCTTTTTTTATCAATATTTTTCTTATATAATGAATTTAAAACTGTTTATGTATAAAAATGTAAATCGAAGCAATTATCCATAGCGGGGATATCGCGTTTTGTGTTAAAATAAATACTTTTTGTAAATAAATTTTTGTAAATAAATACTTAAATTACTTTTGAGAACATTGAATAAATGTAAAAGAAAGCATATCTCACAAATGATGACATTCTACTTATTAGTTACTATCGAGTAAAAAAGAGATTGCACACCTGGCATTAGACACAGAGGATCGATTATCTGAATAAAATAAGCAATGTAATCTTTTTTCTTATTAAAACTATACTTATTATGATTTTTATTATACTTGCTGCTAATTGGTGTATAGTTAAGCATCTGAATATCCCAAATAATATGTCCGTAGGTCTTAATACCTTAGTAACATAGCTTTAACCCAGAACAGCAGCTTTACACACCCAAGATAGAGAACATTGCGACTGCTATTTTAGAGATGCATGGGGATATCTGAGGCTCTTTATTGGACGCGACAACAACAACATAGCCTTCTTGTGTGAATTTTTAAATATTGTGATTTTAGAAAAATATGTTACGTAACCTTCCTGAGACACTTAACCATCTCGCATTTGTGATTAATAAATGTATCAATATATATATTTTTACTAGTGAAGACAAAGGGGGGGGGGGTTGTTACATTTTGTGTACATAATTCTTATTTTAACTAATAAATAATTTTAAAGGTAACTGGGTATAAATACACACACACATCTTATTTTTTAAAAAGCTTGCAATGCAAAATTTTACAATGGTTTTCATAATTGATTTGTTTTCATCAGAGTTTACATTTGTAAATATTGGAAACATCTATTTATTTTTAGAATAATAGATTTGGCAATATTAGTATTAAATTTATGAAAAATACAAATTTCAAGTTTATCATTATTATAATTCGTTATCATCAAAAATCATCATAGCTTTTAAGAATTTTTTCAAAATGTCAAGGTTATTTTGGATTGGATATTTGCGCAAAAATATAGTTTAAAAAGTTAATTATTTTTGTATATATATTTTTTTCACACACACTAATATGTGTCCGAAAAGAATAGTACAAATGTGAAATTTTACTGGGATAAGGTGGACAAATTAAGAAAAATACATCTCCTTTTCGTGCAAAAGAAAGTTGCTGAAGCCTTGCACTATCTGTCGGAATAAATGTAAGCTATTCGTTGATTTTTAATTATTCCAGAATTGGCCAAATACCCATTGATTAATCAAGAAATGCTGTAAGAAATATCTTATATGTTTAATCTATATATTCAGCTACCTTCATTTGACAAATTTCTCAATAGTTTTGTTGGAAAAGAGTAACAAATATCAATTTATCTTGACAATAATA